>CM031081.1:28802092-29184156 GCA_018257905.1 Gillenia trifoliata | reverse complement strand
CCACAATTTCACTGCTCGGCTCGTCGATTGCTTGTCGTCCGCGTCAGTCAGCACAGCTCGAATATCCGACAGCATCGAATTCCATTTCTCCAGCTCTTTGCCAACGCCTAGTAGGCGTCTAAAGTAGCTCAGCGTCTCACGAGATGTCAACCTTTCAAGCAGCACTTGAAGGAGTCCAGAAATAAAGACCTCTCCCAGTGACATAGCTTAAGCTTATGAAAACAACTTCTTCAGGAGAGTGTGTGTATAAACAGCTTCTTGAGGAGAAAGGAAGGTATCGAGAGATTGAAAGAGTGAAGTGAAGCAACCAATCCAAGAACAAGTAAGCAAATGTTACGAGGGAGCTTGAGCAATGTCCACCGCCGAACTGCAAAAAGTGAAACCCGTTAAGCTTTTAGTATTCAATGAATCGCACATTAAACGAATTAGCCTCGAAATTGTTCGAGTCAGGCGTGCTTTTCTTTTTGCACATAAATTTGTACCACTTTTTTTCACCCAAGAACAAGAGCAAGCTCCTTTACCTACTTCCATCGTAACATAACAAGATGGTTTATGCAAACATGATCACTTATATATAAACTATAAAATATACAAGTATATATGCCTCTTCAGCTGGATAGCATTATTTACCTACTTTTTGTGGGATTATAATTACATGATGGAAATGCAAAATTTCCTGACAAGCACAAAGAAATAAATACCATAGAGGGTTTGGACTAAGCACAAAGAAGTAAATTATAGATATTATCCCTTAATTTTTTGGTCAATTTCAACTTCATGCATTTTCTAATATTTTCAATTTCATACAATGATTCCCTATTTCATACATGAGGCCTGTAAAAAAGGCCGATGCCTTAGCCCAGCCCTATTTTTTGTGTTGTGGGCTAGCTCCGCCCAGTCTTAGGGCCGGGCTTTATCCGGCCCGATTTTAAATGGATAGCGCCTGGGCCTTACATTGTAGGCCATCAGCCGGCCTGGCCCTTAGGCTCGATATTTTTTAACTTTCTTTAATATAATTAACTCTTTTTTCAACACTTATATAATTTAATTGACTATATTAACCAAACAAATACCTTAATTGAAATGGTAATTGACAACTAATAGACCTAAGAGCATTTTCACCCACCCATGCTAAATTGACATGGCTAGATCCCAAATCCAACCCAAAACACACCTCCACCCATTTTAGCAAGCCATGGCTGATGGAGCCCTGGCAGCAGCCATGTCGATTCTGAGTCCAAGTCCAAATCCATGGCACTTACTATTTACATTGGGTGTATAGTGGGACAATTATAGCAACTTATTCTAAATTAATCTCATCCATTGAATAATTGGTGAATAGTAACTACCATGACAATTACTATTCACAATGGGTAGAGAGTGATAAAGAAAAGCCAAGACATTTTACTATTTAAGTAAATAGTAACTGCCACAAATCCACTTCTAGATTGAAATCCACCAAATCGGCGAAAATGCTCTAAAAGGTCCAAGGTTCAATTCTCAACAACATTATTGTTTTTTATGTTTAAATGAAAATGATTAAAAAGTCAAAAATTGGGCAGGGTTGGGCGGCCTGCTTATAGGCCCGAATTTTCTCGTGGTCTAGGGCAGGGCCTTGCATATTTGGCATAGGGCCTGCCCAAATTTTTCCTAGGGCCCAAAATTTTAAGGGCGGGTAGGGCTTGAGCCTTGACTTCTTTGGGCCGGATTAGCCCAGCCCGGCCCATTTTACAGGTTTAGTACAAACTGTTAGAAAATATGTTGCCAAACGCATGGCTTATTTTTTTGCTGACGTGGCAGTCAATTGTGCCGTGTAGATAATAAATAAATTATAAAATAAATCAATTTAAAAAACAATAATAATTTTTTATTTCAAAATATTAAATCAAAACCCAGACTTCTCCACCTTCATCGACGATTCGAAGCCTTCTCCCCGAACTTCTCCACCTCTCTCCTTTCCGCCATCCGCAACCTCCACGTCTCCGTCTAAGACCTCGGAATCAGCAGGATCTCCGTCTCCACCACATTCTCCTTCATTAACGTTATCACCACGGTGTTCGAGCTTTCCTACGCCCAATTTCAAAAACCTGTCGTTGATGCCGTCATCAGACCCCTCCTCCAGTTCCTCCGCAACACCAACCTGCCATTCTTGGTCAACCTCTACCCCTACAACCTCTATAAGATGTGTAGCGAGATCTCGATCGAGTTTCTCCTGTTTTAGGAGCACCCATTCGGATTCCCAGACGACCTCACTACTGGATCGATGATGTCAAGGATGGCAAATGCAGTGGAAACTGTGTGAGAATGTGAGGACAAAGTCCCACATCGGTGAGGCCCTGAGGGACTAAACCATGCAAGAGCTATAAGGAGTTGAGCCACTTCTCATATTGTCAATTGGTTTTATAGTAAAATCTCAACTTTCTTCGTGGTATCAGAGCCAAGTTGACTCATGTGTGAAGCTCAACGGCCACACATCACTCAATTTGTGTTGTTCACATGTTAGACTTGAAAATTCTCCACACGTGAGGGGAAGTGTGAGAATGTGAGGACAAAGTTCGACATCGGTGAGAGCCCAAACTATGCAAGGGCTTGTTTAGCTAGTCCTCGTATTGTCAATTGGTTTTACAGTATAACCTCAACTTTATTCAAATTCAACGAGGAATAAGAGAGAGAAAAAGGAACAAAGAGAGGAGAATTTATGGCTAGGAGGGGTCAGGAGAGCCGTTGGAAAACGGACAGAGGCGAAGGGTGGGGAGAGATGGTTGTTTTGACACGGAAGATGGGGTGCACAACGATCTGATTAAACAGCAGGGACATACCTGGGTGCGGGGCGGTAAGGTGGTGTAGGCAGTTCAGGCAAATCACGAAGGACTTTCAGTTGCAGAGAGGCGCGGTGGTGCAAGTCATGATGCAACAACAGTTCTCTATATGCAGCGGCGGTGCGGGTCAGCCGGAAAACGCGGCTCGACAACTTTAGTCCTATCTCACAATCACAACGTTCAAATTAAGTGGTAGGATTGAAGGGGTGGGGCCCACTCTTTTTGGCATAAAAGTTTTTTTTTAAATTGATTTATTTTGTATATTTTTATTTATTTATAAGGCACAATTGACTGCCACGTTTGTAAAAAATGGGCCATGCATTTGCCATGTCATCATTTAATAGTTAACATAACAAATTTTTTAACGATTGTACAAAATTGATATGAAATAAGAAGTTGTTGTATGAAATTAAAAAAATTGAAAGACAAAAATTTGAAATTTGACGAAAACCTAAAAGGGCAAGATGTAATTTACTCTTTATTTTTTATGAAAGGTTGTATCAATTTTTCCAAAAAGGTTCGGACAAAAAAAAATCCCAAAAAGGTATAGATTGTATCAATTCTCAAATTCTCAATGGACTTTAGGGTTTAGCATCAGGAATACAAATGGACCAAAGAATCCAGCACAAAGAGTAAACAGAGAAAGGCAACTACAAAATCAAGACAAAATACAGATATAAATTCATATTAAGGACATGTTAAGGAGTCAAATGACTATACCTTAAAGGAAAATTCACACGAGACTTGTTCTTCAAGATGGAGAAACGCCTGCTTTGCTGCAGTAGAGTGATGACTGATGAAAGAGCGCTTAAAGAATGTTAAAAGACAATTTGGGCATTTGGCATATAAGAATAGGAAAAATGATAAACACACACTTATTTTACCTTCTCACACATTTCTATTAATTTTGTTCATTGATTTCGTTTGATTTATCCAATTCGATGACCATAAATTAAGAGGGGTTGGTTTGTAAAAATCACCTCCCTAATAATAGGGGTAGTTTAGAATGTGCAAAATTTTCATTAGGAGGGGCATGTTTGGGATTGTGACTGCTTCTAAAAGAGTTAAAAGCGTTTCGGGATTGCTTCTCTAGAAAACACTTATCTACTTATGCTTGAAGTGTTTTTGTTATAAACACATTGAACAATTTTTATGGTGCTCTCAGAAATTCTTTTAAGCTTGTTTTAGGTCAAAAACACTTCAATGACAAGCCTTTTGGCTGCTTTTGGAAAGAATTAAAAGTTTTTTTGGGTCATATAGAAGCGCTTTCTAAAGAAACACATAATAAATGTTTCTTCAAAAAGCACTTTCAAGTACTTTTTTAAGAAGCACTTGGATTTTTATATAAAAATCTCAAAGTGTCTCTAATAAATGCACTTTTAGAAAAAAAAAATTATGAGTATATCATCTCCAATAGCCTAACTAAATTAGACTTTTTAGCTATTTTTAACAAAAAAAAATGCAGAAAAATCAAGCTTAGCAATGAAAGCATATCCTTAGGCCTTCCCTAGTAGTTTTTATGTGCTTGCGTTTGACTCCCATAACACTGTTTTATTTAGCAGCGTTTGACTCCCTTAGGAACCATATGGGTGATTGGAAGGCTGGGTTTATTGCTAATCTTGGGGTTAGTCAGGTGCTAAAAGCAGAGATGTGGGGGTTGTTTTTAAGTTTGAAAATGGCCTTGGATAAGGGTGTTAGGAATTTGATTGTGGAGTCTGATTCTGCCCATCCATTGCCTGACTGTGAGCTTCATTTTTTATTTTGAAAGCTTCAGAAGTATCACCCTCTTGCTTCCTTGATTCATGGTTGTCTCTTTTTATTCCATCAACTTGTGCATCTGGAGTCTCAACACATTTATAGGGAGAAAAATATGGTAGTTGATTGATTGGCTAAGTTGAGTCTCTCTTTTAACTTTGGTTGTAGCTGGTTTGAACATGCCCCTCTTGTTGTCTACTTGGTTTTGTTAAATGATCTTTGTGGAGTTTCGAGATAAAGAGCCGTTTGTATAGACCCTCCAAACTAGTTTCTTTTGTGCTTTTGGTTTGGGTTGTTTATTACCGTTGTTTAACAAAATTTTTTTTAAAAGTAAACTTAAATTTCAAATTTAAAAAATAAAATAAAATAAAGAACACACACATGAGGTAGTGGAAAGTTAAGTTGATTTTCATTATTGTTATTTTTTATTTTTTTAATACATACGATATTATCCACATTAAGAGGTGGGAGAATGGGCTAAGCCTCACATTGGACTAGCCATAATAATTTGGTTTGAATTCGTCTTTGGTGAAAATTGAACCTAAGACCTCTCACATACAAGTGAAGATGAATACCACTAAACCGTAGTATTAAGTGACTATTTTTCTTATGTCTTAATTACAAAATATAAATTAAGTTTTTCAACATAAAAAGTCAATTGAGCATGTAGCGAGAGACTAGTGTATAATTAAAAGGTTGAAACGAGCCCTTATATATTGAATAAAATGTGCTGCACGTTCTTTCTTTTATTAACAGATAAGTCAATCGAATTTTGGACATATTTGGAAACAGAAATGCACTAGATCAAGAGTTAATTGGTTCAAAGCCTAAATATTATCCATGTAAATTTCAATAAGCAAGAAAGTATTGGTTTGCTTTTATACATGTAGAATTCATGCATATTATTTCAAATTGTCAATTATATAAAATGAAATAGATTTTCCCATGGCAAGAAACACTTTCATGGAATGGAACTATGGAAATAGAGAGATGGCTCTGTAACAAATCCGGACTGAAATTGAAATAATAATAAATGGCTTTTCTCTCATTTATCTTTCCCTTTCTTTTGCTTATATCATGACAATTACCAAGTTATAGAATTTCTAAGTCCTTTATTTGCAATCTATGGAATCCCTTTCCACCATGCTACTAAATCTCTTGATTCTTTCTTCAAACTTGTTTTTGGTATATATTCTTACTTCAAGTGGCAATGAAAGCATATCCTTAGGCCTTCCCTAGTAGTTTTTATGTGCTTGCGTTTGATTCCCATGACCTTGTTTATTTAGCGGCGTGAGTTTAACATTTTTAGTAGTCATATTTTGTAAGAATCAAACTCATGAAACTCGCATGTTAAAACTCAACAACTGAAATCACTCTATTGGACTTGAACTTTTTCGGTCAACTGTGTTAGTTTGATTCAACTTATAAGAATCAAACTCAAATTTTCCTACCTACTGTAACATACCTTATCATCACAACTTCCCTCACACGCACAAAGTGTTATCTTCTTCAGATTTAAAGGGAAATGTTCTCTTGTAGAATGTGTCGGGAAACAAAAACTTATTCCTTATCATCACAACTTCCCTCACACGCACAAAGTGTTGTCTTCTTCAGATTTAAAGGGAAATGTTCTCTTGTAGAATGTGTCGGGAAACAAAAACTTATTTGTATTATCGTACTATGAAATTAAGTAGATTCTTACCTTAATGTGTGGTCCAGATTTATAGGTATGGCAAAATAAGGATGTCTTACAAATTAGAGGACATTTTTGCTCACTACCACCTCATTGATTATCCCACTTTAGAGGTCAAGCATATGAACAATCAAAGAAAATTCAAGTACAGAGCTTCTTTATTGTTTAATGGCCCGACTTGTTGACTAATGTCGACTTTATGAAATTGCACAAACAAAAAGAAAAATGCTAAAGAAACTACATTTTATCGTTTTATACAGTCGACACTAGTCCAAAAAAACTCTCCTGTCACAATAACAAAGAGATACTCTTGCATAAAAATATTAAACCCAGGAAAGCCACATAAAACATTCAATTCGTTCATCGTGACATATAAGCTTGCTTTATTTATAATTTATTGTAAGATTTAGCTACATCATACAATTCTTATTCAAGGACGATTATAGTTACAAATAAATAATTCCAATTTCGACGTGTTCTTGAAAGGAACCTCTCTGCTCCGTGTAGGAAGTCATCAGAAAATTAACCTTGTCTGATCCACCATCATATCACATACAGGCTACGGCAGTGCTTTTTCACCACATGAGCTTGATTCTTGACTTCTGCCGGAACTGCTTCTTTGTCACGCACCAAGGGCCGGGGAAGGTGCTCAGCTGCATTATTACCAGGTAAATTATAGCAAACAAAATGTGAACCCCTGCTGTAAAACTTACTCCACAACCACAAGTCACTTGGAGAAAGCCAGATATTTGATATTGTTGTAAAAGTATACGGGTGACTTGCAACATGAAAGTTGTAATATAATTATAGTCAACAGAATTTCCAAGACGGTTTTTCTGAAAGATGTTTTGCAATGTCAATATATGAAATGTTGTATGTTCAAGTCGTAAATTCAAACACTTCTATACAGATAGTGACAGAGCTTACATTGCTGATCATCTTGGCCCCAAACCATGCTGTATCTGCACCATATGGAGGGGGAATGACCGTGATTCCATTAGACACAGATGGAGGGAGAAGTCCATGTAATTCCTTCTCTAACCTTACTGAATAAAAAAAGATATTGAAAGATAAAGATAGAGCTTGATATCCTTAATCGTAAACGACATTCTTTTTGCATATCTCTATTTCCATTAGATTAGTAAGATTCCCAATTCATAGTCCATTAATTTATCACAAAGGACCCGGAAAATTTTCTCGTAATTGAATGATACCTGCGAGTCCTGGTAAACATGCGGTGCCTCCTGACAAAACTACTGTCTTGAACCAAGCATCGTCTCCTGTTAGTTCTGCCGAATGGCAATGTTCCATACAAAGAGCAACAGCTTGGTGCAAACCCATAGTACGCCTATACAAAATATGATATTATAAGTTCCAAATAAAATTTCCCATTGAAGTTCCGTATTCCAAATAATCTAACGGGTAAAATTTGGAGAGAAAACATGATTAGCAATTTTACAAGACATGCTCGAGATCAGACCTGAACCAACCATAGGCATCAATTTGATGAATACAGCACAGATGGAATGGATGTGTGCTAGAGAATATACTGGTTCTCAAAATGGGAAAGGGAGATGAGGAGAGAAAAACATAGAGCAATAGATCTAAAACTTTTGAGTGGTACTTACACTCCTGCAAGCCGCGGCTGGAATAAGATCTCTCCTGTTTGAAACCGCTCTTTTGAAACAGTAAACCAGCCTTCTCCACCAGCACCAAATGATGTTTGTGTATTTTTAGATAGCTCAGCTTCATAATCCTCAGCAACATAACATAGTTTCTGAATAAAAGTCAACCAATGAGACGTGAAATTGAAAATTCTTTCTTTCGTGATTCACCATACTAACGAATACACTACTTTTTTAAGTTTCCACAATCCAATCCTTCAACCAGTAAAGCATGGGGCAAACTGAACTTGTTGCCCCATGATGTTGAGCTCACTTGGTAACTTCCTTTTTATCATTACACCAATAAATTTCCATATACGACTATGACATGAGAAGAAAGAACAACAGATACAAATCCAATAACTTCAGCCTGCACAATAATAGCTATACCTCTTTCACAGTTCGAACAGTGTACAGTGAGTCAAAATTGATATTGTTCTGCTGCAATAGCTCCCTAAGGAACCCTGTAAGCTTCAGTGCTCCCAAACCCATAACCTCCACACCCACCTTGCGCATTACTTTACCATTTAAAACTGTAAAAACACAATAGTAACGCTGAAGTACAAAATTTCAACAGTCCCAAGCAACCAGAAGTGTAAAAAACAAAGCATCACCAGAAACAAGGATAAACAAATATTTATTGGAACTGAAAAGTGCAGTGAAAGATTCTTCAAAAAAAATATAGTGAAATAATTTTTCTACAGCATATCTAAACTCTAAAGAAGTAAAAGAAAAAAGCGTGCCTAGAACTACAAGTCACACAATGTCAGATTGCCAGCTAAAAATGAGATGTAAACCGACATCTGAGTAATTGTGAAGAAAAAAAATTACAACACAGTTGTAAAAGAGAAACTATGCATATTCCTTACGAAAGTATCAAGTATGACCAGAGATCTTCTTTTCAGTAGTTAATAAAACTGAAATCACGAGAAAGATGAATAGCTTACTTGGAACAATAGAAGTGACCTGGAAACCAATGTTTACAACAATCCCTGAAGTTCTTCTTGCTGCATACAAAGCTAAAGTTGCCTACAGTTTCAAAAGTAGACAATGAATACTGGACCGAGGACCCAATTAACCTATTTATACACTGAGAGATGCATTTCCAGACAGCATGACAACTTTGCATGAGTGCAACGCATTAGGTTCCTTCTTCCCTATGGTTTATGGCCAACATAACTATTATTATGGAGGGGAAAGGTAACAGTTTACCTGATTAATGGCACAGACAGCAGGGACATTCATGTCAAAGAGTACTTTGTATATGGCTTCTTTGAGCTGCCGTCTAGATGCTTTGGCAGATTCAGTATCTAGAATAAAAAATAATTAAAAAATAGCACATTAGGTGGACGAAGGCAATACCTTGTGAAGTATAACAAGACGGAGAGAATTGATGCAACCAATCCAAGATATAATTCTAGGGGTAAGTAAAAGATAGCAACTCACCATCATAATGGCAGATTGGTATAGACAAAACCACGGGCTGCAAAGATGGTTTCACCTGCATCCTAAGAAGAAACACAATCACATATCAGCTATACCTGCTATCTAAGATTCAAAGGCATCGATGTAAACCAGCATGCCACATGATAATGAAGCCAGTGCAGTTTCTTCTATACTTTTAAACTGAAATTTTAGAAGAAAAGTATTTTAAATGTGCTCACTTGTATTTAAATCATTGAGCGTGCAGATTAAATAAAGAAATCTATGTAACTAACTGAGAGAAAGAGGATAGCATCATAATAATGAAAACTAAAATGATAGACGGGCACACCTGCTATAAATAGTCACAAAAAAATGGCGGAGTCTAGAGTAAATTGGCGATTCAACATTACCAAATTCCTGCAAGTCAGATCACTTCAGAAAAAGAGTAGTGATAGACATGGCAAGATAAACCGAAGTATGGAATTAACAGGACGGAGAGACTGCAACAATCTAACAACCATGCGGGATGAAAACTAAATGCAAAAGAACTTCTTAACTGGGAGCTAAAATAAACGCCTCACCAAAAAGGTTGCTGACCGGCCAGATGGACAAGCGTATTTGCTCCAGCCAAACTTGCAATAGCCAGATCCCCCTTCTCAAGAAATGTAAAGATAAAGTGAGGGAATAGTTTATGTCGAAGCTAAATAAACTTAAATATTTGCAAACAAAAACAAAACCATAACTCTACGTATATCATTATGGATGGTATAATAGTGATACTAAAACATTGAATAGCTACTGTTTTACAAGTTTCTTAACAAAATACCAAGGAAATAAATATATGCTTTCAATATTTGGAATAAAAAGCGAAAAATTACGTCAGCATTCTCAAACATAAAAAATTGTTAATGCGTAAGGAGGCTAGAGACACTCACCGTCAATGATAACAGAACCAGGAACTTGAACTCGTTGACCATAAATACCCATGTAGGACAATTGGGGACTCTCGCCCGAGAATGTTCTGCAATATAAATTACATTTGAACAAGCTCGGCCATAAAACTCCAACCACAATTCAATGAACAAGCACCAATCAGAATATCCATTATTTCGGCATCAAAGAACAAATTCACTAGACAAGTCCATGGTTCCCTCACCAAAACAATGACGTAATGTTTTCTCCAAAATACTAACACTCAATTATCGCAACCAACAAATTCAACCAATTCAAATCCCATTTACAATTCTGACATTCTTTATATTTGACCACTTGAAGTTGAAAATCACACCTTTACACAACTTTGCCAAAATTAAATAATTTCTCTCAGTAAAATTCCAATCTTTACTACCACTAATAATAATTTAAATTAATTTAATCGATAAATATAGACTTTGGAACTCATGAACTGAGTTGCCACCAAGTCTTGAACTTTCCCGGCAAAAAAAAAAAACGAAATTTCTCAGTAAACTCTCAATTTTTTAATTTGAATTCAAATTTTTTTATAATTAATTGATAAAAAATATCTTAAAATTGAATTCCAAAGTGGAATTTTCAGCTGAGCAGATAAAATTAAAAAAAAAAATTTGAGAAGTGGGAAATGCTTGAAATTGAACATACTGAAGTGGATATCCGAATCTCAAATGGGTTTCCGAGAAAAGAAAGGATTCCCAATAATTCTCCTCCTCCTGCTTCTGATTCTGCAGAAAGAAAATCCACAGCTCGTTCTCGGAGACGACGCACCGCCACGCTCTGCACACGACGCTCAATTTCGCCGCTTCCTTGGGCCCCACCAATCTCGCGATTTGCATCAGTAGGTCCGTCGGCATCCGATCGAACGCCCCGGAACCCGCCGTTGCCAATGGAGAGGTCGAAGAAGACGACGACGACGACGACGTTGACTCTGAACTCGAAAACGTGCGGCTCGACACCAACTCCCACACTTTTTTAATCAACGTCGTCATAATTTTCTTCGGCCCACGACGATTATCTTTTCTCTTCTCAATTTTTTCTGTGGAGAATTTTCTCGGGAAAATTGGGCGAGAAAATTTTAGTTTCCATGGAAACAAACGGAAGCTGGGAGTTGTCTCGAGTGGTTGGTAGTACTTGCTAGTGTCGTAGCGGATGGTTTTTTCGGGAAACTGAGAAGGCAGGAACTTGATGACGTGGGAGTTTTTGTTGTCGACACGCTGGAGCTTTCCCTGCCAACTACCAACGGCCAAGTTGTGGGTTTTTTTTTTTTTTTTTTGTGGGGTTTTTTTTATGCATACAATATTCAATTTGAACTAATCTAATAGTGGTATAGATTTGAAAAAAAATCAATCTAATTCCGAATTTTTTATATCTAAATATGCATTTCAAATTTGATCCAGTTTTTTCGAAAATGTTTGGATTTAAAAGTTTTAGGATTCGAATTTTTAATTCCACATGTACCCTTAATTGTATCAAAAAACTTACAAGATTATAAATGATAACAATCTCACAAGTTATGAGACAAGTTCTCTAGAAAATAGAGAACGACTCCGAAAAAAATTAGAAAAAAAAATACACCCTTAACATTCTACAACAAAAATCTTGTACCCATACAAATTTGCAAATCCTATATATGCGTACATGTTGAAGAAAATAATGTAGCATAATAAAATTAACCATACGGGGTTGCGAAACTAATTATTGAGAGAGAATAGAGAGATTGCTAGCTAGATAAGAGAGAATGGGAGAAGGGTTTGAGGAATACAAAGCCTATTTATTTATACTGATCATGATAGGTTTTCTTGCCTTACAAGTAATACAAAGCCTATGAGGATTTGATCTCCAAATCCTATGGGAATTACTACTCTAAGTTTACACAATCACACTAGTTATAAAATACTATTCACAACACTCCTCCTTGAGTGTGTAGAACTTAAGAAATAGTCACATCAGGTATTCATGATTAGGAGATGGCGATTGTTATCGTCAGTTCTCATTCGACACAGGCAATGCATACGTGAGTCTTTAAGTAGGGGTACATATAAGAGATACTCTCACCAAAACCTGGCTACAGTAAACTAGTAGTACAAACTCGTAATTTAAAGAGAAAAATGTGAGTTAATGCAATGTCAATACTTGACATCTCCATTATTCATCAAGTAGTAGAAAATGCACGCAAAGGTATGACCATCCTTATATGGGTACCTCGTCAAAAACTCATCAGGTTAGCAAAAACCCAATGGGAAAAATGCTCATGATTTAAGGGGAAAAAAGTACATTAAGGCCAAGTGGGTATAATTCAGAATACTCTTTCTGAATTCGACAAGTCTCTCCTTGAGAACTATAAGGGTTACAAATGAGCTAGGTCACGTAATCTAATACCTTGGTAAGCTTCTGGAATGTAGACTTCGACATTGACTTCGTGTAGAGATTGACGAGGTAGTCTTGGGATCGGATATACTTGACTTCAATCTTTTATGCTTTGTTGATGAAGGTAGGCGCAATAAACTTGGCGTTGACTTCTTGGATCATCTGGTCGATATAAGCAACATAGTCTTCATGGATTGTTGTTAGGAACTCAACGATGGATAAATACATACGACATAGTGCTTCGAACGACTCCTATGTACATGTGTGCCATTATGTAGGGAGATAAACTAGTCATGGTTCGAAGATGTCGCAACTAAGGTCTACTATGTGAACCTTCAAGATATTGCGGTATTCCCTAATTGTAAAGAATTAACCGTATGGGAATGTGCCTTGTGCAGGGTTGATAACGAACTGGCGTTAACATAACAAATACGGCAAGCATCATTCCGAGGATCATGAAGGTTGGATCTGCTTGGGATGCATATGGATAAGCCAAAATCTGTAGTACCTTCAAGGTAGCAGAAAAATATCTTTAAAGCCAATGTAGGAACGACAGGTCCAGGATTTTCATTTGACCAATTGGTTCTACGTTGTCACTAATCAATGGAATGTGGTTCGATATCATCGCCTTTCATTTATGTCGGTAGCTACCATATAAGTGAAACATCATTGATGGTAATCTCATTCAAATTCCATATCTCACCTAAACTAGTATACTGGACCGAGAACTTTAGGTCTCAGAATAATCTGGATTAATCTCATGAGATAGAATCGTTAAGACAACGATCGAGTAGGGATTCGTTTGTGCCATGTCATTCCTCTTCTAGAAAGTGAATCCTATGAACCGAGTGATCTGTCGCGCTTTTAGGCAAGGACAAATGATTGGCTAGCCGCCGGTATACCATGTTATCTATACTGGGGTGACACGCCTTACGAGGGCACCAAACCGTCCTTCAGGGGCGGCACATCCTTTCAAAGATGTTAACTTGACATCCGTTATGTATGTCTATCCTTGCAGACATGTTTGCAGCTGGTATGTATGATCTCGTCGCTTTAGCTAGATCAAAGAAATGTGTCTGGAGTAACATTCTGGAAGCTAGAGTACATTGCACTTACATATCACTCTGTGGGGTATGAGGATCGAGATGAGACATAGTGGGTAATGCGCATCCACGCTAGTTCGTGTCGTTCTTCAAAAACATTAGAGTTCTTATCTTTCCCTAACGGCAGAAAGATTGTTTCATCGAATTGACAATTCGCAAAAAAAAAAACAGTAAAGAGAATGCTTGCAAGGGCTCTAAGGAGCTAATTCGAAGAAGAATCATAATCGACAAAGATTCACATCCTTCTTTGAGGACCAATATATATTGGTACATTGCGGCAGCGCAACTTGGCACATAAACTACACACCCAAATGCGTAAGTACTAAAACTTCATATTCGTACCTAGTGACCAACTGTAACGCCAAAAACAGGTTGGATGGCGATGGGCCTCAAGCAGACCAACATAGCTGCATTGCGTAGCCCTCGGCAAAAACTGAAAGCTCGGCGCATTCACCAAGGTCCTAGCGATCAATTGAAATGCGCTTTATGACCACTTTTGTGAGGCTATTTTTGGGGTGAACATGAGGAATATGATGTTTAATTTAAACCCAAAAGATATACAATACTTATCGAAAAACATCTATGTAAACTCTCCGGCATTATCCAGTTTTTCAAATTTTAGGGAATAATCGGGGTGGTGAGCCCTCAAGGTAAAATCGCCCAAGAGGTTAGCAGCAATGTGTATGGACAAATATGTGACCAGTATGTTGATACATCAACCAAAACCATAAGTATTTACATGGTTCACATTTTGGTTGGATTGATCCACAATTATACCTTTGAATCCACAATGAAAATAGAGTTCTTCATTATTTTTGCTAGAGATTATATAGAAATCCAATTTTTTCAACGAGCATGCTTGGCAAAGTGTGCTTCTCTGGGTTTTGCTAGAAAACCAAAGTGGCGCAGCGGGATTGTTGTTGAGGTTTCCTCGAATTCCGTCAAGGATTCGATTGAGTAGCCCAAATCCCGATAACAAATTCGTCGGAATTTTGCTTGATTTGTGTCGTCGGGGACGTCTTCTCGAGGATGACAACAATTTGTGTCGTCAGGGACGTTTCCTCGAAGATGACGACATACAGGTCGTCGTGGGTCTGCAAGTTGCAGAACTCCGGTGAAACCCACGACTGCTGGCATGAGGTGCTCGACTGCAAGCGAGGTAGAAGAGGTTTTAGATCCACAAATCCCTATAAGATTCTTCTAGAATCTCATGGATAGTCGTCGACGACGATTATGTGCCTCACTAGATGACTACAGGTTATTGTGGCAAGCTGCATATGTCACCTGAAAAATTAGGTGAGGCGACAGAGATCGAAAGAGGAAGACGACACCACAAAACGGTGTTGTTCTTGATTTGGAATTTTTGGACAACAGCTTAAAACAGCGCGGCTTGGTGGCTTAGGCGCGGCTCGGCGCGAGCTTTAAGCTCAACCGCTGGAGCAGTTTGTTTGGATGGGGCCTGGTCCATAACTGGACTAGGCAGTTTGGTTCTCCAAGCGGTACTTGAGATCTCTGCTAGGATTTCGAGTTTTAGAGTTTCGTCGCTCTTGCAATTACTAGCGCACATCAACAAGCAATTCATATTTCATCATGCAAATCACATATTTGCATAATAATCATAAGGGTTAGGGTTAGGGTTAGGGTTACTTGGTTGACGTGGCAGAACTCCGTTTTTGAAAGAAGCTCTACAAATTCGAATCTCCATTTTCAATACGTTGCGTCTCGTTCAACATAGACATAAAAGGAGAAATTAAATTAATTAATAATAGATCAATTCAATGAAAGTAACAAGTTAATCAAAATAAGAATGATATGAAACTAATACCCACCTAAATTGAAGGTGGCTGAGTTGCGAGATAATTCTTCTCTAGAACTCAAAGTACAACGTCGAAAACGTCGAAAGCTATCGTGCTGATAACGAGATGTCAAACTAATTATTGAGAGATATAATAGAAAGATGGTCGGCTAGAGAATAGAGAATTAGAGAATGGCTCATGCCTAATGCGTTTATTTATACTGATCATGGTGGGTTTTCTTGCCTTACAAGTAATACAAAGCCTATGAGAATTTCATCTCCAAATTCTATTGGGATTTGGTCTCCAAATCTTATTGGGATTGCTACTCTAAGTTTACACAATCACACAATGTTATACATATGCAGCATATGTGTAAAACAGTTATCGTGGATATTCGACGACCAGATAACCTCCTTCCATAAAACTTCTTCAATTCTACCCCATCTTCTAGAACCATTGATTGGCTAGAGCATAGAAACAAGTCCAGTCAAAAGATCAGTTGTGTGAATGCGTCACGCCAAATTCCGTTCCTTCCTCAACTCAATACTCGACCATCCTCAAATATTATGGGTGTATGAATTAAGTTAACTGTTTGAAATGACAATTTTAACCCTTTTTCGTAACGAAGAACTAACAGAAATTTCTATTTGAACTGCAATTGCTAGCAAGGTTCACCACATGTCTATAATTAACAATTTTTTCACCATAAGGGTCATATTAAAAGTGTCCTGTCACCATAGAGACTGTGAAAAAGTTTGGTCAAAAAACAAATCATATATCCACAGTATCATAAAAAATAATGAAGTTCTCCTTAAAAAAAACAAAGAGATTATGGGTACATAAAAAATTACAAGAAAAATAGTTTTGACATAAGCTCAAAAAAATTTAATTAGTTAAATTAGCATTGTATCCATGCAAATAAGAACAATGGAGAAAACTTATGAATACATTATAAACACAAAGAATTCTACGAAAAAATAAAAATAAAAAGAATTTGCACATGAATAACCAAGTTAGAATAACGGCGGGTACAAATTTTCCAATCATCAGTTTTCCACCAAACAATAACGAGCATGTTATACACAATAAGCATGAAGAATGATGCTCATGAATTGTTTTTGTAGAGATAGATTTTGCAATAATTAGTCAGTATTTAATATAATCTGCAAAATTCATCAATTCAACACCACTACAAAGTCGATGGTAGATCATCTTGGGACACCATGGTTTTAATGGAGAAATATACACAACTTGATAGTGTATCCATAGATCACCAACAAGGTAATGGTTGAATTATTAATTTATTATACAATGCAGAAAACTATTAAGTATAATATGCACATAGTAGGCGATCATCTGCTATATTCAGCCGCGACTGCCATTTTACTTTTTCAACTAAGCACAAAGCAAGCATGAGGGATACCAAGGTTTGTATTTCTAAGCATGGAGAACCAGTGAAAGGGTCTAAAAAAAAAAAGGAATCGAAGAAACGTGCTAAGAAAAACAATTCAAGGAACACTGCTGGGAAAAACAGCGAGGTCATGCTTTAGAAGTGTCTCAATTGCCCTGAGTGATGTTAACACTGGCAATGTGAGATCTGCAAGGACGTGCAATCAGGATCTTCTGGCATACATGGTTACTCACCTCCATTAACATCAAATGTACGGATGTTTTGTTTACATGGAGTCGTCGGTTACAATGTTTTTTGATTCAGTTAAAGCTCTTGAGGCTCACTACAAAAGTCTCCACAAGAAAGATTTCAAGTACTGCCTGCAAACGCTACAACAATAGGAATACCTTGCTAGTGCAGTGCATCGATGCACTGGCCATTCGGCCTGCGAGCCCAATATTCACCTAATCTTCTGGAATATTTACTAACTTAAATAGACATGTGAGCCTGATAGAGTTGATCTTCTTGAACTTGTTAATAACAACTTAATTAGCCCTGGGGGCCCATAGACCTGATCTTGTTTAACTTTTTAATAGCAACTTACTTAGGCATGCGAGCAAAAAAAAAAGATAAGCACATAGTAAAAATAAGAATAAAAATCATGTAGAAATACATTGTCGATTGGAGTCCTATCATAGACCTCATCCCCTACCAACATATAACTTACCATTATTGAGCAATATCGACTTGTGCTTGCGTCGAGTCTCTATACCACATAGAGACCGAGAGGCAAGTTGTGCTCTCCCCACAGAGTGTCGTCAGATGCCTTAAGATTATAAACCATAATACATACAACCTGTGGATGTCCCTGGAAATCATGTGGTTTTGTGGTGTCACATCAAGAAGAACTAGTCGTAATGAGTGGAACCAAAAATGGTAAGTCCAATAGTTCGCAAATAGTTGTGTTAAAAATAAAATTACATTAAAAAAGGGTAAGTCCAATAGTTCGTAATCATAATTAAGGTGGAAGTCACAAGAATACCAAATCATTAGTTTTCCAACAAGAATGAAAAATGGTGCACGTGAATTGTTTTTGTAGAGATAAATTTTCCTACAATTAGTTTGTTTTTAGTACAATTTGCAATATTCATCAAGACAGCACCCTTACAAAGTTGATGGTAGACCATCTTGGTGTATTCAAAGATCATTAACAAGGTAATTGTTGGAATCAATTTTGCGCATAACTGCAGACGGTTGCGATAGACATTGGAATCCTTTATGAACACTGACGAATGGTGAATGGGGATTGTTTGGGGGTGTGATTGAATCCATGATGGATTGCCTACATATCTCCAGGAAAGAGAATCAAATCACGAGCGTAGTTCTAGAAAAGGATGACGTGATGTGTGCTACATCGAAATACATCCTTGGCGAGTAAGCTTATGGTGAGGTGTGTAGGAGAGATTAATCTCCATGGATATGTCTACGCGTAAACGACAACGTTTTATGTGTGATCACCGTAGAGAAAAATTGATGTTGCGTTATGAGATGACTTCGATAGATGCTCAAGCTAGGGTATTTATAGTGATCATGAGAGTTCTTGCAGAAAAATTCATCCGTATCCAATCCTTGTAGGATTATGATTACGTTGCCTAGTCCGCAAGAGATCCTAATTTGACATGAATTAGGGTTTCCTTACTTGGGAGACCAGTAATCTCTTTAATGAGCTTAAGCAAATCTGACTGATTGAGGTTGTCTAACCATGCATGGCATTTTGACCAGTCACTTCGTCAGAATGACCTACTCCGATCCATACTAAGTAGCCTGTCTGAGTAACATGGTCCGATCTGGATTAAGCCTTTCATTCCGATTCTAATTGTTTGATTGTTTGAGCGTCATGTGTTGTGAGCATTCCGGTCATTCTCGCCACCCAAGGTGCCACATGTCATGGGCCTAAAAATCATAGTCCCACGGTAATGATTGAATTAGTATTTAGTATACAATGGAGAAAACTATTAAGTAAGATATGCACATAGTAAAAATAATAATATAAATCATGTAGACATTAATTTGAATATTGCATGATATTGGCAGGAAATACACCGTGGATTGGAGTCTTATCATAGGCCTTATTCGCAACCAACATACAACTAGCCACTATTGGACAATATCAACATGTGCATTGCATCGAGTCTATATACCACATAGAGACCAAGAGGCAAGTTGTGCTCTCCGCACAAAGCATCGTCACACGTCTTAAGAATAAAGGCCATATGTAACATCCCGTAAAAAGTTAGTTATAAAATAATTTTCAGGGGATATTTTATACACGTGCGTGATTATTTTGTACATGGAATCGTGTGATCTTACTGTTTTGGTGGGTGCACAATACCTCCAAAACCCAAAATATCTCAATTTTCCTTCTTCTCCCCGTCACTTTTTCCTTATTTCCTTTTTTTTTTCCTCCTTTTCTCTCTCTCTCATTCTTACCGTATGTGCACAGTGCACGTCGACGAAAACCCGTCGAACCGAGGCGAACTAAAATCACCGTATTCGTCTCGACACCCTGGACTCAACGGTGTAAACTGTTCGTTCAAACTCCCAACCGTTTGACGGAAAAAGCTCACGGAAGAACCGAACCTTCCCCACGATTTTCTCGCCATTCTAGACCGAGGTGAGGTTTCTAACTACCACCATTGAGTTCTTCTCATTGAGCATGCGACGTCTCACATCAACCAACAGAGAGTGGGTGATGTGCCTTATATGTACATGCCCACCTCCATTTAGCACGAGGCCTTTTGGGAGCTCACTGGCTTTGGATTCCATCAGAACTCCGAAGTTAAGCTAGTTTGGGCTAGAGCAATCCCACGATGGGTGACCCACTGGGAAGTTGTTCGTGAGTTCCCAGAAACAAAACCGTGAGGGCGTGGCCCAAAGCGGACAATATCGTGTTACGGCGGAGACGGTCCGGGATGTGACAGAGTAGACGAATTTTCATATGTCATTTGCTTGATTTGGTCGAGTTTTGACGTAGATTGAAAAAGCTATAGTAGCCGTGGCATTTCGAGGCAATTACATGCCATTTCCCGAGCTTGTACGGCCAAACCAAAGGTACACCGTCATTCTACTCCTCTCTAGCTTCATTTTGGTATAAAGAACGTGAAATTTGGCCAAGAAATGAAGAAGTTATGGAGATTTGAAAATTCTCCAAAAAACCGGCCTGACGAAGTTCAGCAGTGACGTTAGCACCGGTCTAAACTGGGAATATTCCTTTTAACGCCGTTAGGAATATTCCGTTAGATCTAACGCCGTCAGTTGACCCAGCGCGTGAGGGCATTATTTTTTAATTCCGTCGACGCGAGGCAACTCGTGACGACGCGTACTACCTAGGGGCAGTACGTATGATATTTTACGAAGTGTTTCTGACCTCTGTGTTGAGCAAACAAAGGATATGTTTAATTAATTAGTTTAATTGTAACATTTATGAGTTTAATCATTACTATAGTGATATCTCATATAAGTGAGACTTATCCAGAGGACTACCAGGGCTACCCAGGACAAGGGGGCTACGACCCGGCTACTTACAGGTGAGTGAGTGTTGGTGGTAGAACATTCGTATTATATTTGCCATACATTTGTCTATAGTGTTGCTCATCAGTATATGTATAACACCCCGAGTATCAGTACTCAGTCTTGTGGCTAGGACTAGCCTTGACGTTTGGAGATGCCATTCCCAGTACCGCTACACAACTTTGGATCCATTGTAAGTACTAGCCTGTTCTAGGTTGCACTAGGCAACTCGAACTTGTGTGACACACTTTGTGCATAACGATTAGCATTAGACTCGCGTCATTGTAGTACTCAGTGTATTACTCATATACCTAGCATGTTCCTCGTAGCTTATCTACTTGGACTTGTGTGTTTACATATGGATGAGCAGTCAGTCTGATTTTCGAGGAGTACTCGTGTTTTGAGCAGTCAGTTTGATGAACGAGGAGTACCCGTATTACTATTATAGTATTTTGAAGATCATACTAGGGAGTATGACGTATTTTCAAAAACTATACATGTTTTCCAGCGAGGGGATAGTATGCTATTGAAAACAAAGGTTTTATCAAACTTTGCTTTTTGACCCACTCACCTTTTTATGTTTTGCGCCCCTCCAGGACTTAGTGGCAGATTCGATTTCCAATGAGGCGTGGGCTTGCTTCGGCTGTGGTTAGCAGTTCTGACAGTTCCTCCGGATTATGCAGGATTCGCTCATACTTTTAGTTAACTTCTACTTATCCATCCTCACGAGGATGTGAATGTTCATATCCATGCACTATTTACTATGCTCTGACTGTTATGCACATGTAATAATGAGTTTTACCCATCACCGCACTCTGACTTCCGCTTCCAACTCTAAATCTATTCACTTTTTCTCATATACATGCATAATTGACTTTCGTCACTTAACACGCGTCAGCCAGCACTTTTCGACACCTGGCATGTCAGGATCGGGATGTGTCACCATAAGCCATACAACCCGCTGGATGTCTATAAGGATTAAGGACTGGTCGTACCGAGCAAAACCAAAAATGGAAAGTTCAATAGTTCACAATAATTGTCTTAAAATCAAAAATACATTTAAACCAAAAAGGGTAAGTCCAATAGTGCCCAATCGAAAGTAGGAAGTCACAAGAATACCAAATCATCAGTTTTCTAATAAATAATAATGAACATGTTATACACAACGAGAATGAAGAATGATGCAGGTGAATTCTTTTTGTAGACATAAATTTTGCAATAACCAGTTTCTGTTGTAGATAATTTATAACATGTGTTAAATGTGATTGTGTAAATCCTAGGTAGATATGGATTAGGCTATTCCGTTCTGTAAGGGATTAGTATCCTATTGTACTTGTACTTCTATTACTATAAATAAAGGCACCTGGTATGTGGAATATATGAACTACATATTCCACATACACTACAGTTTCACCAAATTCTCTCTATTCTTCTCTTGCCGCACCCTTCACTAAAAACTGTCCACAACAGTTTCTTTTTTTTTATTATTATTTTTAGTTGAAATGTCATTGCGAGTTTTGGTTTGCACAATCCTAATTCAAGCTTTTAGTACTATAATTTAGTAAAAGTTCTCTTCACTTATAAGTGAGAGATTTTAGGTACGAATATCATGAATATCGCAATTAATTTAAATAGACCATTTTATCCAAAAAAAAAAAAACAAGAAGAAAAACCCTAGTCCAAAAATAGAAAACAAACATCAGTAAAAATTGTAACCGACTAAAACGTATGAAAATACGGCACCAAATACAATACAAATACAGTAGAAATACGACACACAACAAAGAAAGCACGTCCTTTTCGTAAGGTTCCCTTCAACCTCTCTCTCTCTTTCGCACGACAACCCGAAAGTACCAGTGGATAGAGATAAAATAATATTACGCACTCTCTCTCACCTCTCTCTCTTCTCTTCTCCCTGGATCTGAACTTCTTCTTAATTAGGGTTCGAGATTTCAGTTTCTCAATTTGGGATATCCAGATCCGAACAGCTGCTCCTTCCGAGCTTCTCAATTCCCAGAACAACGAAAAGGTGAAATTTTCATTTTTGCTGTTTAAATATTCTTCTTTTTTTGCGTCAATTTCAATTCCCAATTGTGAATTTTTAGGGTTTTTCCGATTGTTGTCTTATGTCTCTTTTGATTATTCTGTTGTTGTTTTCCCCCAATTTCCTTTTGTTTTTGTATATTTGATTGGAGGTTAGGGTAAATTTGTCGATTGTTGCGTGCAACTGTTTCAGAATTCCGGATATTTTTTTAATGCAATCTTAGTTTTAAATTTAGGCGTCTTCTATTTTGATTTGTGAGCACAGCTACAAATTGGGATTTTTCACCTCTTTTAATTCCAATTAGGGTTTTGGTTTTTATTTTTGTTTTGTCTAATGCATGTGTTAATTAAATATATGCCTGCATTCAAGTTGCTACAACCATGGAAAATTATGAATTTCATTTGCATTTTATGTGCAATGTTGGTGGGGGGAATAAAGGGAAAAACTTAATTGTCAAGTTGAACCCTTTTTTATATAAGGAGGTCATTTTCCTATGATTATGCTTTACCAAATGATGCCGCCAAAATTAAAGTTGTAATCTTTAGGTGTTAAGAAATAATTTGGTTATGCTGGTTATGTTCCCCTATGAGCTACTTTTGATAGCTTCATTTTTGTTGGATGTGGCAAAACTTGTATTGCTACAGCTGCGACTTTTGCATACTAAGTGCTACACGTTTTATGATATTGAATTTCTTTGCATTGTAACTTAGTGGCAAATGTATTGTAGTCAAGCTCACATGAACCCGATTACTGTTACTGATCAGATGTATTGAAGTCAAGCTCAAATGTGCATGATCCATTATGTCATTGCATGATCCATTACGTTGATTCCTTTTTTGTTTGGTTATTTAATTATTTAATTTATTAAGTTAGAAGTTCAACCTGTTCACATCTTGGTGTTTGCAATATATGTTGATCTATAGTATTGTTTTGTATGCTGATTCTTAAGTAACTGGCTTGAATTTTTGTTGGTGCTAGTTGTGGCATTGTTGGGAAGAATATGTCCCATTACGCTGGTTATGTGGAGGATGAATACGAAATGGAAGATGTAGATGATGATATGGATGATGAGTTTCGCGGTAGAGAAATGGGCGGCTCAGATTCCGATGTTGATGAATATGACTACTCGGTTTGTGATATACTTACTGTCCTACTACATACATCAAATATTCATAGCTGTTTAGTTTTGTATTTAGCTGTGAATAATATATGGATATCGTGCAGAATAGTAAAGTAGCTGATACAACTGCTGCTCAAGCAAGAAAAGGAAAAGACATCCAAGGTATTCCTTGGGATAGACTTAGCATTACTAGAGAGAAATACCGACAGACTAGGTTAGAACAATACAAGAATTATGAGAATATCCCTAATTCTGGAGAAGGATCAGGGAAGGTAAATAACTACTGTTTTTCCACTTTTTTTTATTCGTTATCAAAATTCTTGATCGATGCTGAATTGTCAATTTCAACTTGGAAGAGTAATTTGATGATGATTTTTTCCTCTTTGGTAAACAGGATTGCAAAGATACAAAGAAAGGATCTGTATATTATGAGTTCAGACGAAATGCTAGATCAGTGAAATCAACCATTCTTCATTTTCAGGTGTGCTGGGTGCAAGCTTGCCTTATTCCTTATTGGCTATTTTCTGCATATGTGAATCTTTGGATGAAATTTTCTCACTTGCATATCATAGAACTGATAGGTCTTATATTTGCTGGCTTGACTTATAACCTGGGGTGAGCTTTTGCTTGCAATGCCCCTAACAATTTGACAGGCACTGAATCATAATGTAGCCCTTTGATGTCTCTTATTTTACTGATATGTTTTATCGTTGCTTGGTAATGCAGTTGCGTAACTTGGTCTGGGCTACTTCCAAGCATGATGTCTACCTGATGTCACATTTTTCTGTCGTTCATTGGTCTTCATTAAGTTGCACAAAGTCTGAGGTTCTCAATGTTTCTGGACATGTGGCACCATCAGAGGTAAGCGTTTTTAGATAACTTTTGTTCGACAATCAAGTCTTTATTGGAAACTGATCTTTCTATTCTTCGCTTGTAGAAACATCCTGGAAGTCTCTTGGAGGGATTTACGCAGACTCAAGTTAGTACTCTTGCTGTAAAAGATAAGTTGCTAGTTGCTGGAGGATTCCAGGGTGAACTTATTTGCAAGGTGAGGTACAAATAATTGAATTAACTAAGTAAGCAAATAAATGAATGAGCATTTATTACACAGTTGCATACCTCTTGTGCTTATGGTGTCAACATTGCTTGGTTTGCGCTTATCAGTTGTGACCTTGTACATGGTTCTCCTGCACCGTAGGGGTGGTACCGGAACACACATGTTGTTTATTCTTTCTTTTAGCTCTTTGGGTGCTACTCCATTCCAGATGGATCTTCTGGATGACTTTTGAATCTTGTGGTATCAGTGTCTATTATATGATGGACAAAACCTGATACTTGACTACATTCTGTATACGCATTCTTCTGTCATTTGGCTGTCTCCACAAGATCCCTTTTAATATCATTTTTTCCCCTTTGAAGAACTAATAAAGAGAAACGCTCAATGCTGACAGATTTATCTTATCTTTGACTGCTCTGCAGCATCTTGATCGGCCTGGAGTTAGCTTTTGTTCGAGGACAACTTATGACGATAATGCCATAACAAATGCTGTTGAGATCTATGACAGTCCCAGGTACTTTTTTTTTATCATGAGATTGGGACTTCTCATTTCCAAATTCCAATCATGAACCCAACTGATATAGTCCCCTTGAATTTTACAGTGGGGCAGTTCACTTTACAGCCTCTAATAATGACTGTGGAGTCAGAGACTTTGACATGGAGAAATTTCAGCTTACTAAGCATTTCCGTTATCCATGGCCTGTGAATGTGAGTCTCCTGCAGCTTTTCTGGAAATGATTGGATGTTTAATCTCATTACATTTGCTGGCATTTCTTTCATGGAGGGTTGTTTTTTTGGTCCTGCAAGTGATATATGATAGTTTTTGGGCAGCTACTTTAAAACTGCAAATTTGCAGACTACCTCATTTCATCCAATGTTGATTCTTCATTGGGTCACATTTTGCTTGTGGAAATCCAATCACAGTCACTTAAATGTTTCCTTTAGTTTGTTTTACTTAACTTTGATGCACCTCTATGCTTTGTTGGCAGCATACTTCTCTGAGTCCCGATGGTAAACTTCTTGTGATTGTTGGAGACAATCCTGAAGGGATGTTGGTAAACTCTCAAACTGGAAAGGTATATATCTCAGACTTTGTCAATTGACTTTCTCGTGATGTTTATTCATCCTGAGCTAGGAAAGGAAGGTGTGCTGATTTATGAGTTTCTTTTGCAGACGGTGATGTCTTTAAGTGGGCACTTGGATTTCTCCTTTGCTTCAGCATGGCATCCCGATGGTATGACCTTTGCTACAGGGAACCAGGACAAAACCTGCCGAATTTGGGATGTTCGAAACCTTTCCAAGTCAGTTGCTGTTTTGAAGGGGAACCTTGGAGCTATTCGGTCAATCCGGTATACTTCCGATGGTCAGTATATGATGATGGCAGAGCCAGCAGACTTTGTGCATGTCTATGATGTGAAAAGTGGGTACGAAAAGGAACAGGAAATTGATTTCTTTGGCGAGATATCTGGCATATCATTCAGTCCGGACACAGAGTCTCTTTTTATTGGAGTGTGGGATCGTACATACGGTAGTCTTCTTGAGTATGGCCGAAGTCGGAACTACTCTTACCTCGATTCTCTTATTTGACCGACTTCAATAAGCAAGCTGCGAATAAGTGTGTTGGCGTTGCTCATTCCTCAGTGCGATTGCAGAGCCTAGTAACATATTTCGAGCAGGGAAGGGCTGTAGGTGTAAATGTAGTATTATGTGCAATTGTAGCTTTGTTGTTGGGTGTTCGGTCTTTTTTTTCCCCATAAAAAGTGTGTAAAAGGGAGGAATGTACAGAAGGCTAAAGCAATGGTCGAAACAAATGGGAAAGAAGGACTGGTGTGTCTTTAGGCGGCGAAAGACGTTGGCTGTTTTGTTTTAGAAATTTTATCTCAATGTGGGACTATTATGTGAGAAAGAACCTACCAATCGTCTTGTTGGTTTCGATCCCAAGTGTTGAGTTTGATATAAATTAAAAGTTCCTGTCTGCTCTGTAGCTTAGGAGATGCAATGATACATATTATGTAGTAGTAATATGATCAATGAAGGACTTAGATCATTGTATGATATAACAATTTTTTAAACTTAAAATGATCTAAGTCGCTTATTGGTCGTATCACTACGTGATAGGATTTGCAGAAAGTGTGGGTCTTCAGTCATGCTCTGAGATGTGTGGGTGTTTGCATGGTTTGCTACCCCACCTATAGGGCACGATCATTTTTCACTTCTGAAATAAATCCTGTAATAATTTCTCCTAAACAAATTAATCCTACAATTTTTTTTTTTTCTTCTCTGTCCTTCTCATTTTTCTGGTGTGATTCTATTTTCTTGGGAAAGGATTTTTTTATTAGCTCTCTGAAAAGAAATAATGTTTGATGAATGAGAAAAATAACACAAATTTGATACCAATCACTCTAAATTGTTACTTAATTTGTTGACATGATGGCAATAAGCTGTTGATGACATTGGTAGATAATATTTTAATAGTAAAACTATCACCAACAACATATTACCAATACATTATCAACATTATTGATCCGAAAGTGATTTCTACACTCATTTTCCTCCTCGTAAACACTTATTTATTTCTAGCATTGATCAAAAGACAAATAAATATAAATGTGCAAGAGGAGAAAATTAGTGTCGGTTTAAGGTAATAATGGAAGGTAATCACTTGGAAACAACTTTATATTATATATGATTCTATCTGTATGAACATCACCGCGGTAACAAGTTACTTTCACTATCAATAACTTGTTTATTACAAATAATTGAGAGTTTAGTGTGAGTTTATATCAACACATCGCATGAATTTAATTTACAAGCTAGGATTTTTCTTAGTCAATGCAGCAGTAGTCTTAAATTTACAAGCTGACACTCCACAGAATTTCAGAGGTACCCAAAAATCTCTAATCCAGAAGCAACCAATAAAAGAATGCCAAGTCACCATCCAAAATCTTTCCCTCCCACTTTCCCATCCTCACAACCCTCCACACAACCATTGGAGATATATCACCCCTTTCCCACTGCTATACAAATCTCATCTCCTCCACAAACCAACCACTTTTATCATATTTCTCACGACCCAAAAACCCTCCTCCTCCACAACCTAAAATGGCAGCCACCCTCCGCCTTGTTCTCAGCCCCATCCATCTCCCTCCACCGCCACAAGGCACCACCAAACTCTCTCACCGACCCAAATCTCCTTCCAAGGCCTCAGACCCCTCACCATGTCCTCCCCTCCCACCAAGCTGGGTTTGCATGCACCCAGCACCAGGAGAAGTTCATGCGTCGTGAAAGCTGAGCTGAACCCATCACTGGTCATCAGCCTGAGCACCGGTCTCTCTCCTTGGGAGGTTTGTGTTCTTCAACTTCCAGAGAGAGAATGTGGCCAAGCAAGGATTGCCTGGAGCAGAATGGTGACGCACTTGAGGCTGGGGACACTAGGGCTAAGGAGTATGTGAGCCTCCTCAAGTCTAATGACCCTGTCTAACATTGTGGATGTTTTGGCTTGGGGTTCTATTGGCCACATTGTGTTTACTACATCTTGGCCACATCTAGCAATGGCTATGATCCCAAGTTCTTGACTGAAAATTTTAATATTTTGAATTTAAATTTGAGTTAAATCCATATCATGTTGTTGTGAGTTCTCTCTCTCTTGTTTGTAATTTGTATAGCTTTAATGAATCAATTAGTTTGGGAGATGGGAGGTTCTTTTGCTTTTCTTCGAAGTGCAACAACACCAACACCGGAGACAGTGGGACGGCCACCTAAGTTTGAATGTATGTGTTTTGTTGAATTTGAATTTAGAATTTACCCTTGCCTGCGTTTTTAATTAGAAAAGGCTTCAAAATGTTATCCTAGTCTCTTAGAGATATCCAAATCCATTATGAATGCATTATTCTCTGAATTCTTTGAACCCGGCTCCTTAAGGCATCAACAACTATGGTGAACTTGGCACATTCTCTATTTCAATAGTTTTAAAGTAGCATCTTTTTTTTTGGACTCTCTAACTATGCTTCTAGATACGACAAGACGATATTCTAAATTAGTTTATGCAGAGGAGATTCAAAATTCGGGTGCAAAAGAGCGAGCGCTTGACTAATCGGCCTGACTCACATATGCTGAAGCCAACAACTTAAGCAGCATAGTTTCTTGAGTATTGCTTTAGTAATATGTATTATTGAATATAAACTTACATTTTATTATTTTTTAATTAATGTCAATAATTAAATTAAACATGAATCAATTGCAGCCGTTCATAATCTTGAGTACTTGATGATACGTAGCACTAAGAATTTTTCGTAGTTTCTTAACTCAAATGAAAAGTTACAAAAATACAGAGATCTTCCAAACTAGGGGTGGGTTCAAAACTGAAACCGAAAACTGAACCGAATACCGAACTGAGGCTGAAAAAACCGAACCGAAAAAAAAACCGGAACTGAAGTACAAAAATCGAACCGAACCGAAAAGTGGTTGGTCTGGTTTCTGGTTTCAGTGGTTCAAAAACCGGAACTGAATAAATATAAATTAATATTTTTTTATTTATTTTTTATTGGGTATTAATTTTTCAAGCCCAATTCCAAATATTAGTCCAATTTCAACACAAGATTAATAGGCCCACACTTAACTCAAACATTTAAAAAAAGCCTTATTCCCTATATTAACCCTTAGACTACCCTCTCTTTTATTTTGGTAGTGATTGAATAGTGTAATTTTATTTGGGTTGATGGGTTTTTTTGTATTTTATTTGGGATCCGAGAACTGTCTTGTTCTAGTATCTCGAAGTATTGAGATTTTTTGTATTGATTTGTTGGATTTTAATGGTTAGGTCCTTTTCTATTGATTAGAATTGTAAGGTTTCTAGGGTATGATTATCCAAACCAATGTTTTAAATTTGTTATTTGATTCTCCTTCCAGCCCATAATACATGGTTGCCAATCAATAATTGGAACTAATTTTTCCTAATTTTCCTACTTATTAGAATTAACTTCTTGATGATTTAATATGTATGTCTTTTCGTCTATTTGTTTGGTTGGCTTTGTATAATCATTGTTGATCAAATTTTTTTTTTTAAAACAAAAGAATTTTCGTAAAAAAAAAAAAAAAACCGAACCGAACCGAACCGAACCGGAAAACCGAACCGAATTCAAACCGAACTGAAAAAAAACCGAACTGAACCGAACAATACTTCTGGTTTGGTTTCGGTTTTGGCTAAAAACGAACCGAATGGAACCGAACCCAGCCCTATTCCAAACCCGAAAATAACAACCTTTATACATTTTATGTATTTAATAATATAACTTTGGGAAATTTGTACAGCTTATATTACTATGAAATCAATTTATAGTAAAATTTTAAATGCCCTTGATTAATTAGAATTTTAAAAGAAAGAGCAATATTCACTTTATCCCGCACTCCTACTCCAACTACAATTAGATTCAATTCCTGTAATCAAAATATGTGCGGTAGAAAATCCTATTCAAATGAGAAACTATACAATATTTTCCAATGCAGAAGTCACCAAAAAGGAGTAAAGGGAAAGGATCTAAAATTGACAGATAGTCTTATTAATTTTGGCCAATAAAAATAGAGTTTTTTTATTAATATTCCACATATTATTGAATACACTCTATATACAAATTATTATTAAATAATATATATGACACATCCTGATCCCGGACACGCCAGGTGTCGGGAAGTGCTGGCGGACACGTGTTAGGTGACGAAAGCCAATTATGCAAGAAACGGTGAAAGTAAGAATATTAAGAGTAGAGGCGGAAGTAGAAGTGTGGTGAGGGTTAGAACCCATAATACAAGATGCATAACAGTCAGAGCAAAGTAAATAATGCAGGAATATAAAACATTCACATCCCCGTGAGGATGGATAATTAAAAGTTAACTACAAGTAGGAGGAATCCTACATAGTTCGAAGAAATGAACCCGCCGACCACCGCCGAAGAGCCCTCGGAATCACCGCTATGAACCGTCACTAGGTCCTGAGGGGCGCAAAAACATAAAACGGTGAGTGGGTCAAAAGCAAAGTTTGATAAAACCGTTGTTTTCAAGAGTTTACTAACCCCTCACCGGAAAACAAGTATAGTTTGAGAAAATACGTCATACCCTCAGGCATGAACCTCAAATACTATAATAAAATATAATGGGTACTCCCCGATAATGATGTACTGACATGCTCACCCATATGTAAACACACAAGTCCAAGTGGGCTAAACCACAAGGAACAGGCTAGGTATAAAGTAATACTGAAGTACTACAATGACGCGAGTCTAACGCTACACTGGTGCACAAAGTAGTCACACAAGTCTGAGTTGCCTAGTGCAACCTAGAACAGGCTAGTACATACAATGGATCCAAAGCTGCGTAACGGTACTGGTAGTGACTACTCCAAACGTCAAGGCTAGTCCTGGCCACAAGACTAAGTAATTAATACCTGGGGTGTATACATCTACTGATGAGCAACAGTATAGAACATGTATGGCAATATAATACGAATGTTCTACCTCCAACAATCGTATATGATATGAATTATGCTAACGCTTGAAGAAATCATTGAAAACCATACGTATATATACATTATCAAAACAAAGACCCACTACTCACTCGTAGGTAGTCGGGCCGTAGCCCTCCTGTCCTGGTAGCTCTGGGTAATCCTCTCGGATAGGTCTCACCTATAAGGAGATATCACTGTAATAATGATTAAACTCATAAAGGTTACTAAATAACTAATTAATTACACCTATCCCTTTGTTTGCTCAACCAGGAGGTCCAAAACACAAAAATATACGTACTGCCCTAGGGTAGTACGCGTCGTCACGAGTCGCCTGCTGAAGACGAATTCAAAAAGAGTCCCCACGCCCCACGCGCGGCTCAAACGTGCGCCGTCATGGCTCCACGAGCGGCTCAACTCGCCGTCTCACGCGCTCTCACGCGCTGCTCCACTCGCGGCTCGCCCGAGCCGGTCAGCGCCGGTCTGGAATGTCTGCTGACGTCAGCAAGGCCGGTCTGACTCGGTTTGCTGACGTCAGCGCCGGTCGCCTCTGGTCTTTTTCCGGTCGCCGGTACACCGCCGCCAGCCGCCGCTGAATGGCTGCTTCGTAATTTTTAAAGCTCGATATCTTCTTCATTTTAAGGCCAAATTTTACGTGCCATATCAAAATGAAGCTGGAGAAGAGTAGAATCACGGCGTACCTTTGATTACCGCATAAGCTCGAGAAAGTGGCTCAACACCTGAAGGTTGCGGTTCACTCAGAGAAGTCGATCTACATCAAAACTCAACCAAATTAGGCAAACGACCTATGAAAATTCATCTACTCAACGAGATGAACACAATGGTGGTGGTTAGAACCTCAATTCTCAACTAAATTGGCCGGAAAATGGCCGAGAAGGTCTGGTTCTTCCGGCTGCGTTTCCGTCAAACGATTGAGAGTTTGGACGAACGGTTTGCACCGTTGAGTCCACGGCGTCGAGACGAAGGAGGTGGTGATTTTCGTTCGCTTCGATTCGACGGGTTTCCGTCGGTGTGCATTGTGCACCCACGGAGAGAAAAGGAGAAAAAGTAAAAAATCTGGGGAAAAAAGAAAGTGACGGGAAGAAGGAAGGGAAAGAAAGAATAAGGAAAAATTGGGTTTTGGGGTATTTTGCACCCACCAAAAACAGTGGAACTTACACGCTCACGTGTGTACGAAATAAACACGCACGTGTAGAATATTCCACAGAAATTATTTTATAACAAACTTTTTAATGGTAGATGTTACAATATACTCTAATATAAAATGACTATGTAGGCCTCATAAGATTTTAAGAAATAAATTATTTTCTAAATACACCTCAAATTATTTTCAATGTGTATTTTAAGAATCTTACTCTTAAAATACACATTGAAAATAATTTGAGGGTGTATTTTAAGAATCTTACTCTACTAGCTCTCAAAGTCACCATTCCTTTATTGTAGAACAAAACTTAACCGCCAAAGCACAAACATGTAAATTTAGATCTTGACAAGAAGAAAATAATTTTCTTTTTCAATAGAGACAGGGAGATTTCAAATTCATTTTTAGATCTCATTCTGAAAATGAAAATGAAAATGAAGGGGTGTGGAGTAAGTAATAGCACTTGAAGCACCATTAACCCCAATCAAAAACCCAACTATGATATTAAAACCCCAATCAAAAACTCAACTCTAATAATACAATAGCCTCACTCATTCAAATCAACTTTTGGGATAAGTTAGTCAAGAATTAATTCCATTGATATATGTTATGGAAACTGGAGGATAGGATGGGTTTTAATTCATTGTTAGTTAAGGTGAGTGGTTGTTTTTCATTTAATGTTCTTTCATTTGATAGTAGTGAGAAATCCTTACGCAGTGTTGTTGTTGAAGGTCTAATACTCGGTTGTATGCTTTCTTCCAAATACGGAATTCGTGAGGTTAATGTGAGGTGTATGTCAAAGTGTGGGGTGTAGGGTAGTATAGAAAAGGGTGAGGTGTATTAATATAAATTTTAATTAAGAAAGTAAATATGGGGTATCATGTGAAGTGTATTTAACAATATGTGGAGGTAAATAAAATAACCCATAAAAATACCTATCTTGGGTTTGTCTTCCAAAATGTGTGCTATCAAACCCATCAGCCCGTCCACATTCTCCACCAACTCTAATATTTTCCTATACGCTGGTAATAGCTTTGTAGCTCGGTTAGTTAATAACATTTTCTTTTTGCACCTAAGTTTGAGTTCAAATTTTCTCAACCCCAATACACTAGCATAAAAATTCATCTCCACTTTTTTATTCAAGTTTGATTTCCTTTTCGTAAATCTAAAGTAGTTTAAACTATCGTTTGTATAAAAAATAACTACAAAATAAAGATTCAATCTTTAATATAGAGAGAGCATAGCCAATATCTTATACAATCATATAATTTGACTAATATAAAAAGGGTGGTCCGTTACCTTCTGGTAGGGATATTAGAAATAGCAAAATAAAATCTTTACCTAGTATCCTAATCCAATCCTCAATCTACCCTCTCTTTATTTTTTCTGACAAAATGTCTATATCCCAACACCAAAAATTACAGAAAAGGAGAAGCCTTCTGCGTCTTCTTCCTCTGCAGCCATTTCAGCTCACCACCAACAACTCCTCTCTGTCCGCCAATGGGTCTTCGCTCTCCTCCCGCCTCCGCTCCAAAGACTTATCCTTCACCCACAGCAAAGTATGAGGAAGTCGTTCAAAGCTCCGACCTTTTCTGGGAAAAGCTCAAGGAGTTTCACGATTCGTTCAGAACCAAATTCATGTAAATTTTGGGTTTTTACCTTGTGTTAAAGCTTTGATTTTGTGTTTTTGGGTGGTTTGGTGAATTGGGTTGTGTTTGTTTTGCTGTTTTGGGTCTTGATATGCTCGCAGGATTGGAAAATTATAAGTTTGTGTGGTGTTTGTATATATATGTGTGTGTATGTATTGACATTGTATTTGCATGTTGCTAGTTCAGTTGAATGGTTTAATCAATTCATGTAATTTGGTTCTATTCCCTTTTCGTACAGCTTGGATTTTGTGTTTGTTGGGTCATTTGATGAATTGGGTTGTTTTTGTTTTGCTATTTTGGGTCTTAATTTGTTGGCAGAATTGGAAAATTATATGCTTGTTTTGTGTTTTTATCTTTACATTGCCTCACTTGATATATATTTCCATTGGTTTTGCATATACTTCAATTGACTAGTTTTAATCAAAACTGTGTTGCCTATTCCTTGGTTTGAATTGATCGAATGGCGAATGACTGAAAGTTTTGGACTGCATTGCACACATTGTTTTGGGTATTTTTAGCAAAATTAAGATCTTTTTTTGGGATTCTTGAAGTTTATTTGAATGCTGATATCAAATTCCCGTGCCCCTGTGGCGCCTCTCTCTACCTGAGTTTGAGTTGGGGATGGTGGACAATGAGCAATCCCGAGATTTATCTCAATGCAATTCATCATTTCCACAGACCACCTATAATATTGGCTTACATTATCCTTCTTTTTTCTTTGCCATTAGTAAGATTATTGTTTCTTTCCAAGATCTGAGTTTGTCATTCACAAGAGATGCTTCATTCTAGAAAATTGGAATTTCCCAAATCTTCATTAATCGTTGTGTCCCTCGCATAACTTTAATAAATAGGGATTAAATTTTCTTGGATGTCTACATTTGTGCTTTAAATTTTCCATGTATGCAGCGTTACTAGACCAAAAACGGCAGTGTGTCGTAGAGAAATTAGGACTGTTTCCTTTTTGAGGATTTAAGAATTGCTACCTTTATTTTAGTATGCTATTCTTTTGGTGTTGGTATTTTTTAGCTGTTATAACCTTATGTTTCTTCATTCTTATTTTGTGGTCATGGAAACCTACTTTCCATGGCGAGGAAATTAATGCGTCTTCAGTTGCTTAGTTTATTGGCTTATCCTTGTCAATTTGCATTTGGTTTTGATACCTGCCAGAAGCATAAATAGGCTTTTTGGTAACTAGGAAAAGTTATCAGTGGTGGTCGGTGAAATCCTGGAATTGGGTCGTTTTATGAGATGTCCGAAAGTGTTTCTTCATTAGTGTTGAAGTGGGTTAGTTTGAAGGATACAGTCTAAGGGGTGCAGAAACAAACTGTTTATGAATGTGGACTTTGTCAAGCCACGATTCTTTTTGTGCATCAGAAACCTTTCCTAAACTGCTGTGCCGACTGTATAGCTTATTTCCCTTCATTGTTTTTAGGCATTGATGAAAACTTAGTATGGACGACCTGACTTGAACAGGATCTGTCCTGTAGGATCATATTTCTGAGTCCTTGAGTTCATGAAAATTTAGTGTAGAGTACAGAAAAACTGAAAGTCCATGAGGATAAGATTAATTCTCTTTGTGCAGGATTCCTACCGTAGGAGGAAAAACTCTGGATCTACATCTCCTTTTTGTAGAAGTCACATCTCGTGGTGGGCTTGAAAAGGTTCATTCATTTTGCTTTTTTGTTTAATGGTTGTTTATATATGAGATTCTTAAGCTGAGTTAAACTTATTGCCTATATTAATCTTCATCTTTTTCCTTTTCCCCCTTTTTTTCTTGGAGCCATTCCACAGTTCCTTTTTTATGTTTTGGATTTTATTTCACTTTAAATTCTCTTAAACTGGTTACAGGTGATTAGAGATCGCAAGTGGAAGGAAGTGATTGTGGCCTTCAATTTCCCAACAACAATTACCAGTGCTTCATTTGTCTTACGGAAGTACTACTTGTCTTTGCTGTATCACTTTGAGCAGGCCTATTATTTCCACAAAGAAGTTTATAACATCCCAGTGCTTGGTAATTGAAGACATGGGTCCTCGTTGATTTTGTGTGTTATTTCATTTATTTTATCGATTAGAAAAATATATAGGTTTCTTGTTTCCTTTTTGCCAGAACCTCTAAGCAAGAACCTTTTCAATGGGTCAGCCACTGTGGAGGAAGGTGCGAGTAGAAACCAGTTTCCAGGTCAGGGTAGGTTTAACCTCCATCTCGATGTTATGGTTCTAAATTCTAATAGTGATTGCGTTCAAACTTTTCACACTAGTTCTAGAAGTAGAATCATATAACTATGAGTATGTTTTCTCTTTGGTGTCTACATTAAACTGTGAAAGTTCCCGAAAACCTTTTATTTGCAATCATAGAATATGCCTCCAATTGACAATTCTAAGAAGCAATCATATGAAATAGTTCTGTAACTTCTTAAAGTTGGATAGTTGAATAAAGAAATTACTAGTTAGTGATCAAGCTTTTCTGATAGACCTTTTGAAATATCTTCTGAAAGTTGCAATGAAGAAGATAAACAACACAGGAACTTCTATTAGGAAATCTGGATGAACAACATTGTAAATTTTATTAGGCAATCCGTCTTATAACTTTATGACTTGCTATGAGGGTTTTACTTTCGTCTTTCTAAGTCGGTATCCATTATTTCCTAATTCCTTTGACCTTATTTGTGACATCTAGTTATTTGATCTGGAAATGAATTAATTGCGATATGAATCTGTTTTCTCTATCTTATGTACAGAAAGCGCAGAATTGCAGCTTGGGCGTTCAATCATGGGAACCATTGATGGGAAATTTGACAGTGGATATCTGGTCACTGTGAACTTGGGTTCTGAGGAACTGAAAGGTGTCTTGTATCATGCTCCTACAGCTACATATGTATCTCAGAGTTTTTCGGACATGCCTACTCGACGGAACCGAAAGAGATCTAGGTTGGCATTACGTGATCCCTCTCGGCCCAAGTCAAACAGGAGCGGTTACAATTTCTTCTTTGCTGAGCATTATGCCAGATTAAAGCCTTTGTACTATGGGCAAGAGAGAGCCATCAGCAAGAAAATTGGGTATCTATGGAACAATCTCACAGAGGCTGAGAAACAGGTATAGTGAGTTGGTGACTCAATAGTCCTTTTTTTTGGCTCACGACGTCCCAAGCTAATGTCATTATCTTACATGTGCGTTCCAGTATAGATCTAAGGTTCGAGGAGAAGTTTCACATGCTTGGATTATAATTTCTATTTTCATTTCCTTTCGTCTTGATTCTCAACTTTTCTAACGTGCGGTATATCGGAAGTCTTCTCGAAGTCTTCATCATAACACTTCATTGCTGCCGTGCAGGTTTATCAGGATAAAGGGATGAAAGACAAGGAGAGATACAGGACTGAAATGCTGGAATATAAATCTTCCTACAATCCTACACAGCAATAGCCTCCATGTTCGTTAGATAGCCAACTTGTTTCGTAGGCATCATTTTCCTCTCTTGTATGCCTTGTTGTACTAGTAGACTAGTAGTAGTCGTTGCCGGCATTTAACCTCCTTTTCGGATTTTATTTTTCTTTACTAAGGTTACCCCTCAGTGTGCCCCATCCGCAGAAAATATTGCGGAGGGGGTGAAAGGGGGCAGCTCTGTGTAACATCTGTTGAATTTTCCTTCATTTTGGGTTAGTAGGATTTTATCGCAGTAACAATCTTTTGAAACTTCTTGATATTCCAATGTTACAGTAGCAATTCCTGGAACTGCAGTCTAAAATTTAAGGGAACTTTTCACAAACAATTTTTAGTCTTTTTCACAAACAGTTGGATTGAATAAATCAAATAGAAAGCACGGTTAGAATTAAATAGGTGTGTAGGAGGAGAAAAGTAACGTTTATTTATCATTTTCTAAAATTTAATGGTGGATTAAAAGGAGAGTCAATGTATGTATTGGAAATTATGCAATGTTTACAACGCCTGATGTACGCAGATCACTACAACTGAATTTTGTGCCAATGGTCGAGTCGAGTGAAGTCTTTATCGAGCTAATTATAAATTTTTTATTTTAAAATCTTGGATTTCTATCTATTTTTAATCTCATCATCCAAGGGAACGTAAAAAGAAGAAGAAAAATAAGCAAAAAAATAAAGACAAAATGAATTACACCCCTATTATCTTAAAATTTACTTGAGCGATAATTTAATCTAATATAAATTACAAAGAGAACACCCACTAGTACTAACCTCTTCATTTGTAAGTGAGATGTTTCATATTTGATTCACATGAATTGCGAGGGCATACTGTATTTGTGTTGAATTCAATATCTAATTAGATGGAGAAATAACTAACTTGAATGAGGAGGTATATTGTCTTAATCAACTTGGCTATGCCCTCGTCTACATCATTTTTGACTTACAAATCTGATTATTACTTAACTTTCTTTCTTAATCCAGTAGAAAGAAAACTATTGGCTTAGGAAATAGATTTTAAGGGGATATTTTTTACCTTTCACAACGTGGTAATACCATATTTTACCTTAGCTCCCCTTAAAACAACCATATGCTGCTATATATTGCTTTTTCATTGTTACTAAAGGCCATCATAAACCTGGTTGGCATGGAGATACATTTGCTCTTTCCACTTTGCATAACAAGTCTAATAAATTTCAACTCTCCATAAAATTATTTTAAATGTGAACTCAATTAACCTGAACCTGCACAACAAGAAAAAGAGGCAATATTCACGAAGCAAGCACGGCTGCTGTTATGTAAGATGAAGTTATTATAGTAATTAAGTAGCTTGGTTGGGTTTTGAGGAATCATATGTTAGAATCCTTACGATTCTCCTATTAGAATTCTTGTTGGAAACCAACATTGTCTCCTAGTTTTAATATAAGTGAGCAATTTAGGATCAATTCCCAATTTCAATCGTATATAAATTAGAACATCCAAACCTCTTCTAATAAGACTTTTCTAAACCAATTTGAACTCAAACATCCAGCCAAAATACACCTACACTTATGCTCATATTCTAACAGCCCAATCGGAGCATGAGAATCTGACAGAGGAAAGGTGAGAGGAGGCCGAGAGTTGGGCTGGAGGGAAGGGATATTATTACAAATAAGGCGAGACCTAGAAACCCCATCATATTATCAAATAAACGGACGATACAAACAATCCAATACATTTGAAATAATGCTACGCCGTCACAATAAGTTAGCCTTTCTTAAGTATATATCATTCTAGCATCTATGTGAACTGAACATTAGAGCTAGTAAAGATAACTGCCATTAGACCAAAGACTAGTTGGTCAAATGTAACGACTTCCTTCACATATTTTCTTCGTCAAAGCATTAAGTAAAGAGTTTAAGATCATAAGCGGTGGATGTGACCCAATTTAAAATCCTTGCTCACTCACACATAAAATTTAGCTCTTTCTCAACATTTGTGTCTCCCAAACTTTCCATAAACATGTGGTTAAAATCTCAAGGGTAAAATCGGAAGCATGGAGGCCATTCAAAGGTTTGAAACCGCGTGGAAACAAAAGGATAGAAGAAATAAATTGCAAAATTTGCTCCTGTAATTACTTTCTTATTTAGAGACTTCAGAATAGACTCTAGTCATGCGTGTGGTGAGTGGTGAATGGTGGTGTGAGGTGTGAAAATTCACATAAAAGAGGATTAAAAGGGATAATAATGACATGCATTAACTTTAAGGATGGCGATAAGCACGGATTTTGAAACTAACCCAAGAGTTCCAACTTTGCTAGGCTTCTTGCCCTTTTTTCCCTCTCCTTGATAGAGTAGGAAATCCAAAAGGATTTCATGCCAAATAGAAAAAAAGAAAATCTCTAATATGCTCCATAATATTCAGTGCACCGAGATTTTTATCTAATAATTAAAAATCTAATGACCAAAATCTAACGGTTAAAAATTTAGTTTATTAGATATATCGAGTATAGTAAATTTTTTTTAGAAAAAAATAGTGGAATAATTTATCATTAATTAATACTTACAAAAGATAACAAAAATAAGAAGAGAGAAAAAAAAACTAATTTTTGGGGTTGGAGGAAAATATTACAAAGGAAATATTTGTATCCTGAATTTTTGTGAAAACTGAGAGATTTCCGGATGATTGGCCTTGGAGTATCTTCCAAGCAAAATCAAAATTAAAATTAAAATGAAGATAAAAATAGAAAAAAAGGGGGGGAGGAAATTCCAAAAGGCCTTACTCTTTGGGGTAGGTATGGTTAGTGTAGTAAGTGGGGCTCCTAAATAGTCGTAGTGGGATAGAAGAGAGTGGCACACTTCACACTAAACAGTACTAGCTAAAGCTTTGTTTGGACGGAGTCTAATTTTTCTTTTTTCATTCAAGTCTTCTCTTTTTTTTTTTTTGTGGTGGTTTTATGGTTTTTTTTCAAGTTCTCATAATTCTCTCACTCTTCTCAGTCGGTGACTCAAAATTTTATGAGAATTCGGAGATTCTGAAAGAACGGATTAACAGGCCTTGACAGTCAATTCCCCAAGAACCAAAACTCACACAAACAGCAGTTAAAACCCTAATATTAATTATAAAAGAAATAAAACTAATAATATTTATAAAAAAATAATAATAATTATCATCCTATAACAATTTGATGACTTAAAAGACCAAAGGCCTGCCCAACTGCTGCAGAATTTGGAAAGCTCCCTATCTCTCTCTCTCTCTCTTTCTCTCTTTCTCTCTCTAGCTCTTCTGGGTTTGTTTCTGTGCTCCCTTCCTTAGCTATTTTTCTACTCTAATCCTTTTTTTGAGCTGTAATCTGATGACATCATTAGCTGGATGCCACAGAGTTTCCTTGTTTTCTTTCCCTTCTTAGCGTTCTTGATTTTTGGGAGGTCAGGATTTTCAGGACTTATAATTACCCAAAACAAGATTATGATCAAAGTAGCCTAATTTTGCTTATCAGCTAAGCTAACCTTTCCACATATATGTATAAATATATAATCTCAATCTCCTAGTAGGGTTCCGCATACTCACATCCGCTCCTTAGCTTTAGCTCCCTTCCACCCAAAATCTTCTTTCTTTTTTTTCTTATTCCCCAAGCACCCAAAAAAGAAAACCTAGAGAGCCCGATCTTTATAATCCTCACTAGTTGCGGTTTCACACAATCTTTAAATTTCCGAGCTGGTTTTTTTTCTCACATGGATATCGACCAACAAGAGACTAGGTTTCCGCCACTAGCTACCGGCGATCAAGAGCGAAAGCCCGCCAAGAAACTGAGCCGGGAAGAGATGGAGAGCAACAATGGAGGACTGTTTCTGAAGCTCAAGGTTGCAAAGCCGGAACCTTTAGATCAAAACCCTCAAAACTCTTCCGCTGCTCCGCCGCCGCAACTCACCCGATTCTGCGAGGTCTGCCGCAAGGGTTTCAGCTCAGGTAAGGCTCTCGGAGGCCACATGAGAATGCATGTTCAAACTAACAGGGAATTGTTTAATCAGTCTCGCAAGAACACGATTTCATCAAAACCCAAGATTTCGAAACCTAATAATTCCGATGTTGGAAGCTCAAATGCTGGTGGGGTTTTTGGAATTGGAGGTAATAGCAGTAGCATCAGCAATATGAAGCCTGTTTGTTGCGTTTGCGGCAAGAATTTTCCGTCTATGAAGTCACTTTTTGGGCATATGAGGTCGCATCCAGAGAGAGAATGGAGGGGAATTCAGCCGCCTCCGGCCGCCAAGAACAGCTCTTCTTCCACTCTATCAGATGCTGTGCCTGATCAGAGTGATAAGAAAGCTCGGGATGATCCGATTGACTCTGATGAGACGTTTTTTGGGTCGAAAAGTTCGGTTCTTGATCTGTCCAGGACTTTGCCTAAATGGTCTCAAACCGCAAGGAGAGGGAGGAAGAGCGGCAGCACCGGATTAGAGTCCAACTCTGACCAGTCCGTCTCCGGATTGGATTCGAGAAGTCCCAGGACTGTTGAAGAAGACGAAGAGCAGATGGAGGAAGCTGTCCATGATCTTTTGATGCTAGCCCAGGCCAATCCATTGGAAGGAGGAGGAGCTGATGAGACCATGAGTGAGGCCACCAACAGCAATTTCTTGATCACCACCAATCAGGACGGAGAGGGAGAAGGACTTCTATGCCACACTGCAGCCGCCACCGTGGGGTCCACAAACAAGAGGAAGGGATCACCATCTGAGGTGAAGAGGAGTGAGAAAAAATGGTATGGTGAATACGGTGGTGGGTTTGGTCAAGAAAAGTCAATGGTGAAGAATTTCTTGAAGCTTGGATTAATGGAGGAGGAAAATATTGGAAATAATAATAATATGGAGGATGAATTGTCAGACAGTCAGAATTCTGAAAGCATTGCGATAGTGAAGAGGAAGAGGAGGAAGATGAAGTTGGTGGACTTGGAAGGAAGGCTGAGGTACAAGTGCAATCTCTGTGGGAAGTGTTTCCCTAGCCACCAAGCTCTGGGAGGACACATGTCAAGCCACAACAAGCTCAAGGGGATCGCGGTGGCCCACCCATCAATAGAGGACCAGTCTGCATCTGCTGACGTGTCAGCTTCTGAAGATAGGGTGCATGGTGATGAAGCAGAAAGAGTAGCACTTGATCATCAGCAGCACCACCAGTGCAAAATCTGCAACAAGACCTTCCCAACAGGTCAGGCTTTGGGGGGTCACAAGAGGTGCCACTGGACTGGCCCCACTGAGCAGCAGCAGCAGGTGGTGGTGGGTCCCTCTGAGCAGCTACAGCTGCAAGCTCAGTCCAGTCAGAATATTTCAGGTGGTGGTGGTGGAAGAAAAGTTTTGAACTTTGACCTAAATGAGCTTCCACCAATGGAGGAGGATGATCAGGAAGGTGCAGGTGCAAGTTATCGGTATGGTGGGGCAGCAGCAGCTGGATGTGCAACTTCTTCCAATTGAGTTACTAATTAGCCAGCCAGCTGAAGAAGCTGAGGTTTTTTTTTCTTCTTCTCTCAGTCTCTGGCTATAATTTTTTTTTGTGTGTGTGGGGGGGTGGGTTCTGATAGTTCAGTTAGTTTTTGGTTTTTAGTCTTAGAAACCCTACTGCTCTTTCCAGTTTGATCAAAGTGGGGTCCATAGCCATTGTCTTTTTGGGGTTAATTTTCTTCATGTAAAAGCATGACGATGGTCCTCAAGGTTTTTGCTTTAGTGGAAGGAGATTTCCAATTTCCAAATGGTCCTATAGCTAGTGTTTACTTTGGGGAGGAAGATGATGTAAAGAATCTGCAGGACTTCTGCATATAAACAGAGTTTCTTTTTGGTTAAATTAGTTTCCCTACTTTCTCTTCCATTAATTCTCTTGTTAGAATTCAATTGTTTGATTCCATAAGTTTTTAAGTTTCAAAAGCTATGATGCACGGATACTTCAGTTTGATCGAGTATCCCGTATCCGATACTTCATCGGATATGATACTTGTCAGATACTTCTGAATACTCACCGAATACAAGTATTCGGTTTTTAGGATGTCGTTGCACTTTCAAATGAGAAATTAAGAAGAGAAAATTAATAGAAAACAAAAATTTAGTTTAAAGTTGATGAATACAAAGAGTTTTGTCTCTAATTAAAACAATTAATATAACTCTTGTTGCGATCATTTTGGCGAAGTGGTGCTAAGAAAGAGAAGAATATAGAAATTTATGAATCATAGTGTATGTGGAATATGTAATTCATATATTCCACATACTGGTGCAGCGCCTTTATTTATGCGAATACAAGTACAAGTACAATAGGATACTAATCCCTTGGCGTAATGGAATAGCCTAATCCATATCTACCTAGGATTTACACAATCACATTTAACACATGTTATATTTTATCTACAACACTCCCCCTCGAAAGTGTGCAAAATACCAAGTAGATATCGCACGATCTTCAAGATGATGATAATGACGAAGTCGTCTCGTAGAGGGCACAAGTAGAGAGAACACTCGAGTCTCATATGTGGAACTTGCATATATAAAAAGAATAAAACTCTCAGCCAAAACCCGGCTATGGTAAAACCCAAGACTAGACAAAACCCATAGTCTAGAGAAAAGTGAGTTAATGCAATGTCGATACTTAACATCTTCCCGCACGTAAGTAGTAAGAAAACACACAAAGGTATGACCAAACTCGGTAATGGGTGCCTCGTTAAAACCTAGTCGCAACAAAAAACCCAATGGGAAAATGATCCCCGATCGTAGTGGAAAAAAAGAGTACATTAAGGCCGTTGAGTATACTCTGCGATACTCCCCGAGTTCGACGAAACTCCCCCGAGAACTACAAGCATAGCAAATGAGAAAATTTGCACATACCAAATCCGAACAAGCTTTCTAAGAATGACTTCGTGGAAGAGGCTCCGCAAGGCTGTCTCTGACGTACATGCTTGACTCTCAACTTCCGATGCTCATGCCGATGTAATGTAGACGCAATATGCTTGGTGCCGACTTTGGATGTATCATGTTATGGTCTCGGTCGATACATACCGCAAGGTTGTCTTCATAGACTGTTGGAACTCAACAAAGGATGAAGAATTACAAGTGCTTCGAATATGCTCCCATGTGCCACTGGTGGCTTCGTGTATGGCGACGAGCTCGAAGACGCCGCAACTAAGGTCTATTTGGTCAATCTCCAAGATATTGCGGTGTTCCACCCGTAAAGACATAATCCGTTTGGAAACGTGCCTGTGCGAATGCACCTGATAGTCCGTGGCCGGGCCGTATCCCACAAGGTAAGCATCATTCCGATAACCAAGTGGTCAGGGTTAATTCCGAGACGCCAGGGATAGAATAAGCCCAAATCCGTAGTAACGGAAAAACGCCTTTAACACCTATTTGGTGATAAATAAGTGTAGGCGCAAAGTGTCGTATCTTACCAAAGATCAACAACGAATGACGTCATGCATAATGCAACGAGCTAAGTACAATAAAGCCGCATTGAACTTAGATATGTAACTTCGTGTTCCACAACCTTTCAAGGATCTCATTTCAGATCTAGCGTATGAACGCCGCCACTCAAAGGCAACATCTTCCTGGCGTAGTCTTCGACAGGACCAATACCATCCGAACTTCTTTGCTCGAAACCCTGGTCGAGACATAAACGAAGTTTTCCCAAGATCTTTCATCTCAAATCTCACTCTCCGTGTGTGCGAGGCGCTTTCCTCAAGCTCTTCGTAGTCTAAGTGAGATTTATGTCATCGACATAGACCGCAACTCTTGCAAATTCGGTTTTGTACACGCAGTGGCATAGTTTATTCACATATCCCTAACCGATCAAATATTCACTTAAACGGTATACCACATCCGCCGGATTGCTCCAATCCGTGAAAAAGGAAATGTATTCAATTCAATGCAGGGTGTTCTCAGGCCCTGTGGAACTATTTGAACTCAGCTCAATAAGTTCTTCGGGAACTTTCACATATATTTCCGTATCAAGATCCCTATAGATACGTTACAACCACGTACATAAGCCGCATATTCAAGCTGAAAACTACCAAATCCCGATAAGGTAGTGGAACGTTATAACGTCCATTACTGGGAATAAGTCTCCTCGTAATCAATCTCGTGGCGTTTGAGAGAAACCTTTTGCGCCACAAGGCGCAAGGCTTCGTATAGCACTATTTCATTCTTCTCATTTCGATTCCTTACGAAAACCCACTTGTAGCCACCCAAGCTTACATGTGGAAGTGTAGGAACTACAGGCCCGGGAAACACTTTACGCGTTTCGCAAGTGAATCAAGTTCGACCTAGATTGTTTGTTTCCGCTCGACCAATCGCCTCTACAGTCGATTATCTATCAATCCGAACGCAGCCGATATCGCGCCGCTTTTCACTTATTTTGGGTAGCTACCATATACGTGAATATCATCGATGATAATCTCATTCCAATTCCATTAACTCATCCATGCATGTGCATAATGGACCAAGACTAAGGTGTGTCTCGATAATCCGGATTAATTTCATGAGGTGGAATGGTTGAGATAGCGAACGAGGAGGATTCATTTTGTGCCATGTTTCTCCACTTCTAGGAGGTGAATCCTTCGAACCGAATGATCTCGTCACGCTTCAGCCGAGAACAGATTGATTGCTACCGTTTGGCTGGGCACGGCCGTCCAACAGGACTGCTTTCAACCGTCCTTCAAAGGGCGCACACCCTTCGTGGATGTTGACTCGATCGTCCGTTAGGGTAATGTGCCTATCCTGCATGCATGTTTGCAAAATGCTGTATATATGATCTCGTCACTTTTATCTAGACTGCAGGTTTTCGTCTCTGGAGCAACACTGGAATCTAGAATATAGTGGATCAAGATGAGACATGGGTAATGGCCCACGATAATTCGCGTCGTTCTTCGTGAACGTTGACTGTTCTTATCTCCCTAACGGCTGGAAAGACCGTCTCATCGAAGTGACAATCCGCAAAATGGCTAAGAAGAGATCGCGTGCAAGTGGCTCTAAAGAGCTAATTCGAAGGAGAATCGTAATCGACAAAGATTCACATCCTTCTTTGAGGACCCATATTGGTACATTGCGGCGCGCAATATGGCGAAGGTGCATACCCAAAATGCGTAAATACGAAACATCGTAGTTCGTACCTGCAACCAATTGTAACGCCATAAAGTATCTGCAGCAACGGGTCTCAGCGACCAACATGGTCAAACATACAAGATTGCATAGCCCTAGGCGTAAACCTTAAAGCTTGGTGCGTTCACTCAAGGTCCCGGCAACCAATTGATAATGCGCTTTATGATCGCTCTCGCGAGGTCAAGCGGGGTTGAATACGGGGAATTCAATGTTCAATTTCAAAACCCAAAAACATGCAATACTTATCGAATACCGTTCGATATAAACTCTCCCAAGATTATCCGCCCTTCTTAGACTTTATGGGATAATTAGGTGGTGAGCCCTTAAGTAAGAATTGAGCCAGAGTTTAGCAAAGAATGTGTACACGTACATGTGACCATTTGTATCGATATATCAACCAAAACCATATTTACATGGTCCGCATTTTGGTTGGAAGAGTCCACATTATTCCCTTTGATGCACCGTGAAAAGAGGGTTATGTAGTAACTTTGCTAGGGATGATGTAAAATCCAATTTCCCCAACGAGCAAGGGCTTGGCAAAGTGTGCTTGTAGCACAAAACTTCTTACTCGTAAGGTGATGTATCAGGTAACATATTGCATCGTGTTTTGGACCCGAATGTTCCAAACGGTCGTGCTAAAGCAAGTAAACCGGCCAATCACCCGCCTCTGCCGCCCTATATGTGGCATGTCCCGGGGCTTGGGAGGTAAAGCCCATTGGCCCCAAAACATAGCTTCGGTGCTTTATATTTTGGAAGCGTGATGCAGCATACGTCACTCTATTTTCTACAAAGGGTTTCCTGTATGTGATCACGTTCGCCCAATATCCTTATAACTCAGTCGGACGTTCTTCCTGAATCCGAGAATATAAGGCCCCTTAATAGTAAATTCCGCACCATTAATACAACGAGGTGCTACTGCTCCCCAATCGTGCTATGTGACCAATTCAAGCAAGGAGGTGATTTAGGTATGAAGTTAGTGTGCATAGTCGCACGTTCATCCTGCATAACTAACTTCCCCACATTTATACTTTATCACATGTTAATTGAATTCTGGGTCACATGTGTATAAGAAACATGATTCAATTAACTCATATTCGAGGACAATATCCATAATAATATCCAACAAATTTAAAGAAATACCAAAACAATCATCCAAACAAAAGGAAAAATTGTTCAAAACTTAAACCAAAAGATAGGGGGTTTCCCGCCAACATGGCTCTAGTATGTCGTGATACCCCTTGCTTTTCCATATGTGTTAGGTGAAGCAAAAATTAGTCTCACAAAATTGATTACAGGAATGGTACTCCTCAACAACATTGGTAGGCATAAATAAGTGCCATAGCCAATGATCTATTCCATCAAAATGGAGTGTAGACGGTGGCTTCGCTTGAGGCTTGGGAATACGGTCCCTTAAGCCTCTTGAAGTTTTGGGTCTTAGTTTCAAGGGATCACATGTTTGGTCGCATGCCACCCTGGGTCGACCCCGATTCTACCACTATCTCGCACTGTACCAAGAAGGAAGAGTAGATTCTGTGAGGCCTCCCGCCGCGCAGCCTTAGGTTCCGCAGACACCTCTCGAAACAGCAAGACCTTCGGTACATCCCACCGAATCACCGGGTGGCCGCCACCGTCGTGCGTTTTCAGCCGAGCAAAAGGGCAGACGTATCCGAGAATTTAAAGGGAACCTCCATTCTCTGTAGGTGCTTCTTCAGAGCATTTTAGAGGTATGGAAGGACGAGAAAAATCTTCCAAAGCCAAAATTCAATCGAATTCAATAAACTTCATGAATTTGTACCCTATTCACGCATGGAGTTCAATCATGCCTTATGTCGTGGCAAGATATGTCTTGCTTCCTAAGTAAGGTATGTCTTGCTTTTGACAAAGTGTGTCTTGCTTCGGGCAAGACGTGTCTTGCGTCGGGCAAGTTATGTCTTTGCATGATTAACGATCCGTAGAGTGAGTCAAAAAGAGCCATGGAATCCCCGCGCCGAGGTACTTCCATTTACAATGCTTCGTGCATAAATCTTCTACGAAGATCATGATCACCTGACGCTATTTAGCTCATCCACGTCACGTTGGCTTCAATGTTTCTCAACTTCTCGCAGTCATGGAGCTTCACAATTTTCAGGCCCATATAAATTAGTTTCTTCCGAAACTCCCATGTTAGTGAAGTCGAATTTGTTACCGTTCGAAAGTCCACTGGGAGCAGGAACAAAAATTGTGGTTAGTGCTTACGGGAAATAAATTTCCCTCCGGTAATCATAAAAAGTTAGAACATTCTAAGTTCCCAACACATGGTTTGGTTTAAATTTTCATGAAAACTACGGGTTTCATGGGTATTTAATTTTAAGGAAACTTCGTGTTTCATGGCACTCCGTAGCTCGAAGTCGGGTTCAATTTACGTAACTTCAAGTTCATATACCTGCAATCAAACGCAATATATATAGAACAAAAAATAATACAAATAATAAATTTGAACATATATTGGGGGATGGTAGTGAAATATAGGTCTACTGACCTTGGGCTTGCAAATATGACCCAAATACTTGGTGGGTCAGTTGGAGCTGTAAGCCTAACTTTTTTATTTTCTCACGCCGCAAAGAAGAAAATAAAATAAAAAAATTTATGGACGTAGGTGAGCCCAACAAGGGCTTCGGGGTCCAAAGCCCACACCTGCCGGGGTAGGAAAACAAAGCTGTTGCAGCTCGCTGGCACCGGGCTACGTGCCCCGAGGAGTGCACGCCCATCGTGCCAAAAGGAGATGGCGCGCTCGAATGGCCCGGAAGCCCGGGTCCGCCCGCGTGGGCCGGGAAGGAACGAGCCCAAGTTGGGTCGGAGATGGAAAGTCAAGCCGAGAGGCGTGCCAAAGCGGCCCTGGCAATGCAGCCTCTGGCCGAGCCGGGTCTGCAGAGTTCTGGCCTGAGTCGGGTCGCCTCTACTGGAGCGCCTGCTCCGCCTACGCTTCCTCGTTTGCCGGCTTAAGCTTGGGCTAAGGCGGCCAGCCTGGCCACCCGACAGGTTTTTTTTTTTTTTTTTTTCTTTATTTTTCAAAAAAACGAAAAATTTTTTTCGTAAAGAATTTCTAGTTTTTCAGAAAAACGAAATTTTGATGTTTTTGTAGAAGCGAAAAAAACAAGAAAAAAACCCTTAATTTTTCCCTCTTCGTTCACACGTATCATCAATTCACTTAATATATTTCGTATATATTAAATGTCGATGCTAACACAATATTTGCGTAAGATCAATAATTCGTTAAACGCTTAAAATTGCTATGCATCATGGTGAAGGTTCATGCAATCAGTTCCCGACAAAAATATCGGCAACCACCGAGACCGTGTTTTAGGAAGCAACCTCGATTACCGATGATGATGGTTGAACAATTTGTTTGGTGTGATTGCCTTCAACTCCGAATTTCCATCGTCAATGCGCAATCTGTTTCAAAATACTGTGGGAAAAAAATTGAATCTCAATAGCAATATATTAATTCAATAAAAATAAATAAATCAAAGTAAAAACTATTGGAAATTAATAATTCCATGATTGAAGGCTGTACAAACAACTCCTATAATTCCTCGAGCAAATGTACGGAAGAGCGCGTGCCGATAACGTGCTGTGGACTATTTTATGAAGGGTGCGGCAAAGAGAAGAATAGAGAGAGAATTTGGTGAAATCGTAGTGTATGTGTGGAATATGTAATTCATATATTCCACATACCAGGTGCCTTTATTTATAGTAATACAAGTACAAGTACAATAGGATACTAATCCCTTACGTAACGGAATAGCCTAATCCATATCTACCTAGGATTTACACAATCACATTTAACACATGTTATATTTTATCTACAACAACCTTACATTTGAATGAACTTTGAATTTGGATATTTTCATGTTAAGAATATTTTAAATTATATATTTTATTGGCGTATCAATGGCGTATCGTATCCTAGTTTTTAGAGATGTTACGTAGACGCAGTATCGTGTCGTATCGTATCGCCGTATCCATGCTTCATAGTTCAAAAGCCTTTTGGTAATCAAATCGCAAATGCAAGTGCTCTTTGGATGGAGGGATATCAAATTTACTAGATTTAGATAACATTATTAATACGGTTAAATTGTTTTATTTAGACTATTACATGTTATATATATTGTCGAGATTTAAAATAGAAGATTATGACAAAAACAAACGGATTTAAAATGATTCCTTGCATAAAATTATTTCAAATGTATTGAATGTATCAAACATATTCAATCTAATGTTTTCTAAATTTCATAGAAAATTTACCAGCTGATTGTCAAATTCAAATCCCTTCTTTCAATTGACTCCATTTAAATAGAATCTAAGTTTCTTATTAAATGTGTGTGTGCAATTGATTATGATTTGTTTATTGGTGATGTGAGGCTAATAACATATAACACTAAGATATAGTGGAGGTCCAGAACAAAGGAGTCATTTTTCTAAAATGTCAAGAGACTTCTCTACCCAGTGGAGGTTTTCCCCATCAACCCAATTTGCAAGAATCAACAATTTTTTTCCTGTTCAATGCTTAATTTTGTTTTTAAGTAAAATTAATAAAGCATATAAAGTTTTCTTTGTGAGAATCAAGAGAAGCATCCAACAAGTCTCCAAAAGCAACTTCTTAGTGTTTGGGAATTTGGTGTGTATCTTCCACATAAGCTACTTGTGGGGTCTGTTTTGAAAAGGTCCTTGTGTACTGATAGAGATGTAGATTTTTTTCCAAATCATCTAATTTAATTGCAAAATCAACAAAGATGAAACAACAGGTTACTAATACTCTAAACATTGATTTGTCTACACACGCAATTCTGAATTCCTCTCCAGCTTAAGCTTTTACCATCTCTTCTCACTGTGTGACCAGGTCAGCAAAAGAATAAGACAACAAATTAACTCAAGAGTCTAGATTCAGTTATTTAGTTTGCAAAGGGATTGGTATACTAGTTGTGTTGCGTATGACAGGTTAACTTGTATATATTTCTTAAGTTTTAAGTCATCATGGCCCCAAAAATTCTCTAGCCAAATATTCTCGCAAGATATGATGTTATAATGTTTTCATACTGTAAATTTAAATCATTGCTTAGATTAATTTTAGTCAAATTTTATAATCTAGATTCAAAGTAAAACAATATAAATATCTGTCTCGCAAAAAAATTGTAAATTTTATTGTTAGTTAATTACTTTGTGTGTAGTACTCATAAATAATTCATTTGGGTTGAAGCATCGATCCTTTGCATTTAGCATAGATGAAAATAGAAGGGATATGACTCAACTGTTTTCTTGACAATTTCTCGTGAACTCAAACTTTCTATACAATCATTTTTGACTTTTATATCCATTGCCACCTTTCTCACGCCAATTTCTTAACTGCCAAATATGCACTACCCTACCAATGTACCATCCGCTTTCGTGCCTTTATGTCCTTGGTACTAGGATACAGTTATACACATATATGCATATTTTATAACTTTGGATTAATTGTTAATTAAAAGATAAAATCTATTTAATGCTAAAATTCTGTTTCATGCACATGGTTCTTTTCATATTTCCTTTGTTTTGGTGCGATTCTGTACTTTGTTTCACCTTCTACAAAAGGTGATGTTCATATCTTAAAATGGCTTATATGTTACTATAATTAATAAAGATGAATTCACTTTGGAACATTTATACAATTGTACCTTGAAATTCATGACCTGGTCCAACATTAGTGGTTGCTAATTATGCAGCTCTAGTATTTTCGAAATTGGCAATTTTTTCACAATTACTACAAATGATTAGATGGATAGAACCATATTTGGTTAATCAAACATGCAATGTTGTAATTGATATGTATGCATTACCCTTTTCACTTTGAGCGATATGCATCCATAGTTTTACATTTACTTACCATACTCCAACCGCGTTTTTTTAAGGCAAAATTCTTGCATACAACACGTATATATGCATATTCATTTTTGAAATAATTAATGCTCTTGATGGTTTAAGAAATTAATTATTGTAATAGGTATGGTGTCGTATTCAAGAATTTCTCCATTGTGATGTATGATGTATTTATGATGAGTTCTACAAACATGAGATGTAATTAGTAATTCAATTAATAGCGTAATTAGCATGCGTGTAAGGGTCATGCACATTTACAATCTTAAGCTATACATCAAGTGGTGCATTGTATTGGTGATTGTAATTAATTGATACTTGTTAATAAGTTGTCATGCATTGTGCTATATCAGATAAAGCTTGAATCTAAAGAGTAAATTGTAGTTATGGTCTCTGAACTTTAAGTCAATTGTAGCTTTAGTCCTTAAATTAAAAATCTATTAAACTTGGTCTTTGAATTTGCCAAACTATGGAGCATTGGTCTTTCCGTTACATTTTTTGTGCTTGTGTGGCAGCCTGGTAAGACAATGGGAGCCACAAATATGTTAATATGAGTGCCCCATGGAATAACAAATTAGGTACACAAGTAATCTAACTTTTATTATAACTATTCTGAAAAAGAAAAAAAAAACATGAATTGCCCCCTCCCTGACCCGATCTTTCTCCCTCTCCATTCCATTATCTCCATATCTCTCGTAGTTGCACACCAAAGCCATCAAACACTGCAGACCTACTCCCACACCAAGGGGAAACCACATTCAATCTTCATTATTCGGGGAGACGTGTTCGAAGCCTTTTGCAGGATGTAGGCAAGGAGTATACGTGTTGGCTTAACCGCTAGTTTACACCTTCTATTGAATTGGTTCAACAGCAGGCTTCACTTTGATTCCTTCGAAGGAATGTTTATGAGGCCTTTGTCGTTGGTGTGTTTGTCAGGCGCGCCACTATATATTGACATTCTGCCAATAGAAAGATGTATATTAGTTTTAGTATAAGTTAGTTTACAAATATATTAGGTACTTGCGCCACAAGTAATGTAACTTCCGTTCATCGGATTGGCGACTTAATTAGATTAGGTCTTAGTTAGGTTCTTTTTATTGCCTTGCTTATTAAGGACTTTTAATATCTCTCGATTGTTTACCAGAGATTGCTTAAGATGGGATTTTGATATAAACTGGTTATAACAAAATGTTCCACGCTCGCGCATACAGAGAAAAGTAAAGACGATAATTAAAGACAGGAATTAAAATACTTGAAAGTAAAGACTTGTAAGTAAAGACGTCAAGTAAGAACTGATATTGAAAGACTTTTAAGTAGAAAGTTCAATAATATTACATGTAATGGTCATTTCAGATTGAATAAACAAAGACACTTTGGCCTAAGATTTCTAATCGATACTATCAAAACAGGGATGATTTGATGGCAGAGCTTAATTCACTACTCCTCAAGGGAGTTAGGATGTATGATCCTAGGGTTCTGGTCTTTGAGTTCTCAAAGTCACAAGCTACGCAAGTAGTGTGAATGAGAAAGCAGCAGATAGAGACGAAGTCTGTATCTGGGAAAGGCTTTGAGGGATTTCCTCAGAGGTTTCTTTCTTGAACGTAAGAGTTCTGTTTTTGGTTATTTTGAGTGTCTTCATCTTCGAATCCTCCCTTCGTTTATATAGGTCATCAGGGAGCCCACATCACAGCCGTCACTTCCCTCTGCAACCGTCTTCGGAGACTTCAGTGAGGTAAGGCTTAATCGGTAAGGCATAAATAATATCTCTGATCAGCCTACCCCCACTAAGAAAAAGTTCTTTATTCATAGTCTGATTCCTTCCAAAATGTCGAGTGCTTTGCATTAAATGCAATCAGTGGAGGACTATTCAAACTTACTTCCTTTTTGTCCATTGGTCTGGGTTGGGCCTTTCCTCTCTTAGGCCCAACCTATTACCAAAAACAAGTTATGGCCCAATGAATATTTTTCAGTGTAAACAAGACAGGGACCTCGGAATTAAGGGCAGTGCTGCTCCGTTCACCGCCGATTTGGGTTTGTTCTGGGGTTTGAGAACCATCTACGGCGGGGAAAATCAATGGGGGGTTTTTCAGAGGGTTTGGGAGGAGGTGGGTGAAGCGAAATTGAGGGAGATGGAGTCAATTGGCGGTGATTGCGGCACTCTTGTTGCTGTACAGAGAGAACTATGTTTTTAGGGTTTTCAAATACTATTCTCTATTAATGTACTTGTGAGTCCCATCTGCCAGCCATGTAAGCACCTCAACGGAAAATTTGATGGAGTTAGAATAAACGGATCAATGCTCCACATTTTATTAAGTTCAAGGACCATATCTAATGAATTTTTAGTTCAAGAACCAAAACTACAATTGAGTTAAAGTTTGAAAACCATAGCTACAATTTTCTCGAATCTAAATTCATAATCTTACATATGCAATTTACAATCCGTGTATATACAATAATGAATGAATTATTATTTAGCATCACATTCCACAAAGAATCCTTTTTTTTTTTTTTATTTGTTGGCCATTATTGTTTGGACATTGAAATTCTTGTGCTATAACGGTTGATTATCGATCGGGACTTCTGGTCTCTAGTATTGATTAACAAAAATAAGAACATTGCTCAGGTAGAACGAACGAATCAATTTTTCCACATTCATTTATTACATTTTTCATAGAGGTAAGATTCATCTATACAAATACATTTTATTTTGTCAAAGATTTTGACCAACAACGTGGTCAATTAAATATGTAAAGATAACCGTTTATATTAGCTTATATATACACTATTGGTTTATTCCCTCATAACTTAAGGTTTTAAAGTTTGTGGTGGTTTAACATGGTGTTGCAAGAGGTTATAAATTCAAGACTTCAAGTCTCCAATTTTTAATCTTACAACTCTTTATGTTTATTGACTCATTTTTTAAGCTTGATCCTCGAATGAGATGGGAAAATACGGGGGTTAAAACGAAAATGAGTTAGAAGAAAGGAAACGTATACAAATGACAGTAGTTATAAACTTTTAATCGAAGAGTTGACTAAAAAAAAAAAAACTTTTAATCAAAGCAATGATACATATCAGATGTAGGGAGCAGGCCATTGCTAATCTAAACCACGCACAAAGGCACACAAATTTTTTTTAAGGAAAAGTTAAGCTCCATGTAACTATGTCTGTGGTTGATACACCGTTTATTGTCTATATTTCTGCATAAGCTAGAAAGGTGATTGATGCTTAACTAATACTAGTACTAGTAGTGCTGGATTTGTTAATCACCTGCAGAATTTGTGCCCTTGGAAACTTCTAAATCTAACCAAACGCACTACCTACAGTCATGCGTTATCATTGTTTGTACTTTTGCACTTCTCCTTCATTCCAATTTGCCTATGATCACCAAAATTTTCTAATATACTCTAATGTATAAACTTTTTGGGACTAATTTCTAATATACCTAACAAATGTCTAATTTTTAAAACGTTAGGTAGTTATTTGCAATGTTTTAAAAAATTGAGACTAATTTGGAATCACCCCAAAAGGTTGAGTAGTTATTCATACTTAACTCAAAAAAATTTACTGTTAATTTTTGGTCAAAAATTCAATAAACAAAATTTGACGACCATGTGTATACACAAGAGCTGACACATCCCGATCCTGACACGCCAGGTGTCGGGAAGTACTGGCCGATATGTGTTAAGTGACGAAAGCCAATTATGTATGTATATGAGAAAAAGTGAAATAGATTTAGAGTTGGAAGCGGAAGTAAGAGTGCGGTGATGGGTAAAACCCATTATTATAGGTGCATAACAATCAGAGCATAGTAAATAGTGCAAGGAATATAAACATTCACATCCTCGTGAGGATGGATAAGTAGAAATTAACTAAAAGTAGGAGCAAATCCTACATAATCCGGAGCAAGTGTCTGAACCACCAACCACAGTCGAAGCAAGCCCTCGTCTCACTGGTAATCAAATCTGCCACTAGGTCCTGGAGGGGAGCAAAACATAAAAAAGTGAGTGGATCAAAAAACAAAGTTTGATAAAACCTTTTTTTTTCAAGAGCATACTATCCCCTCGCTGGAAAACATGTATAATTTTTTAAAATACGACATACTCCCCGGTATGATCCTCAAAATACTATAATAGTAATACAGGTACTCCCTGTTCATCAAACTGACTGCTTAAAACACGGGTACTCCCCGAAAATCAGACTGACTGCTCAAAACATGGGTACTCCCTGAAAATCAGACTGATTGCCCATCCATATGTAAACACACAAGCCCAAGTAGATAAGCTACGAGGAACATGCTAGGTATATAAGAAGTACGCTGAGTACTACAACGACGCAAGTCTAACGCTAATCGTTGTGTGCAAAGCGCGTCATACAAGTTCGAATTGCCTAGTGCAACCTAGAGCAGGCTAGTACTTACAATGGATCCGAAGTTGCGTAGCGGTATTGGGAGTGACACCTCCAAATGTCAAGGCTAGTCTCGGCATAAGACTAAATACTGATACCTGGGGTGCTCTACATCTACGAATGAGCAACAGTATAGAAACGTGTATGGCAAATATAATACGAATGTTCTACCTCCAACAATCGCATATGAGATGAGTCATGCTAATAATTTAAAGAAAGCATTGAAAAACCATACGTAATAATACATTTATCAAAAGAAAGACCCACTCACTCACATGTAAGTAGCCGGGCCGTAGCCCCCCTGTCCTAGGTAGCCTCGGTAGTCCTCTGGATAAGTCTCACCTATATGAGATATCATTATAGTAATGATTAAACTCATAAAGGTTACTAATTAAAATAATTAATTAAACATATCCCTTGTTTGCTCAACATAGAGGTCTGAAACATTCCGAAAAAATATCATATGTACTGCCCCTAGGTAGTATGTGTCGTCACTAGTCGCCTCGCGTCGACTGAAGTCGAAAATAATGTCCCACGCGCCCCCACGCACGGCCTACTCGCAGCTCATGTGCAGCTCACGCGCTGGGTCAACATGCCAGTCAACTGACGGCGTTAGATCTAACAGAATATTCCAGCATCTCCGTTAAATCTAACAAAATATTCCTAACGACGTTAAAGAAATATTCCCAGTTTGGACCGGTTGCTGACATTAGCGGCCGATCCGGCCGTCGCCGGAATTTTAGCCGATTTTTGGAGAATTTTTAAATCTCCATAACTTCTTCATTTCTTGGCCAAATTTCACGTTCTTTATATTAAAATGAAGCTATAGAGGAGTAGAATGACGGTGTACCTTTGGTTTGGCCGTACAAGCTCGGGAAATGGCCTGTATTTGCCTCGAAAGGCCGCGGGTACTGTAGCTTTGTTGATCTACCTCAAAACTCAACCAAATCAAGCAAACGACATATGAAAATTCATTTACTCAACGAGAGGAATCCAATGGTGGTAGTTAGAAACCTCACCTTGGTCTAGAATGGTGAGAAAATAGCTGGGAAGGTCTGGTTCTTCAGTGAGCTTTTCCCGTCAAATGGTCAGGAGTTTGGACGAACGGTTTGCACCGTTGAGTCCAGGGTGTTGAGACAAAGATGGTGGTGATTTTAGTTCGCCTCGGTTCGACGGATTTTCGTCGACATGCACTGTGCACAGACGGTAAGAAGAGAGAGAGAGAGAAAAAGAAAAAGAGAAATGGGAAAAATAAGAAAAAGTGACGGGGAAGAAGAGAGAGAAGAGATATTTTGAGTTTTGAGGGTATTGTGCACCCATCAAAACAGTAAAATTACAGACTCGTGCACAAAATAATCACGCACATGTTCAAAATATCCCCAAAAATTATTTTATAACAAACTTTTTACGGGATGTTACAAAAGCATACAATTTTCGCTGGTTAGTAAATCTAACAAAGTCTTTGCTAAGACTTTGAATTTCTATGCTTGATCGTGTACACTGGATTTAAATATTGCAATACTAAATGGATTTAAAAAATGCAATACTATGTAGAATCCAGTGAGATGGGTAACTACCAATGTCAGTTGGAGAATCGTTAGTTGGTGTGATGGCTTTTAGAGCCCAATGATGCAAGCAAAAGGAGACCCCACATTTGCCTTTGCCTAGCTTTTGTTAATCCTGCGGGAGCATGCACATTTTAAAAGAAATCTAATACCTATATCATATTGCCAAATATTATGGATCAAAACTTGTTGAAATCATGTTTAAATGTATGATTTTGATTTCAAAATTTGACAATATAACATATCTTAAATATCAAGTAGTTTGTCATTTAATTTGTTAAGATCATTTATTTTTATAATCAAGATTCTGAATTTGATTTTTCTTTTCTCTATACTATCGCTTGTATTAAAAAAGATAAATAAGAATGTTACTGTGCATTTCCAATGAATAAAAAACTAGCAGTTATCATACGCACACAATTAATGCTAAAAAATTTCATAAGACAAATTATTCTTAACATCTATCAATTTTCGACACTAGATCGTTGTCAAGAGATCATTCTTTTACACATCCATCAATTTTCGGCTAAGTTATTGGGTGCCTTATTGATCTTTTAAAAGTCCACAACCTTGGGCATAGTTTAATCAGCTTGAGTTGGATGGAACTTGGAAGATATAAAATTGTCACTAACCTCTCTTTACCTCGGTGCCTAATTTATAGACCTGACAATTTTTGCACGACTCGTTAGTCCGACACGAAATGATACAAAAATAACAGGTTTTGGGTCAACCCGTTATCTTAACGAGTATGACACATAAACGACACGAACACGACCTGTTTACTATGTAGTACTTGAAACGACATGAACACGACCCGTTTTCCTTAGTGGGTCAGGTCATTTTACCCATTAATTTTAACGGATAAATAGACCTGACCCGTTATGAACCCATTAAGACGGATTTGACACGATATGACCCGTTAAGATAATGGGTATTACACGATCGCCAAGTCTACTAATTTATGAGTTATAGTTAGGACCAAAATCATACCCACAAGCATGAAAGTAAAATACTTTTGGGAGATGAATTCTACTCATCGGATTGAATAAATAAAAACGGAAACAACAGACAGAATTAAACAATAGTGTGAGAGAGGCTAAACGGGGCGTGTGCTTATCATTTCCCCACTTTTATCACCATGGGAGAGCAAATATATCTCTAGACAATATTTTTATTTTTTCTTAATATTTTTACCATACTTTACGACGATCAGATCGAGTGCAGAGGTAAACAAAGAGATTATAGAAAGAGACCAGAGAGAAGGGCAATGGTGGCCGGTGGTAACGCCGGCGAGAGCCGTGAGGGAGGGAGGGGGTGGATGCAATCGAGTGGGGTGGCGCCGGGTTAGTGAGGTTTTCCTTCGTTTTCAGCCACTTAATATTTTTATGAATTGACAAAATCAAGTAGTGGGCCTACAAACAATTGGATCGTTGGAAATACGACCGACAGTAGATCGTTAAATATACACCTATCAAAACCACACATGCTTGTGCAAGCACACGAGACACACAAGCAATGTACCAGAAAACCTTAAATTTATGTCTTTTAAACATCGTGAAGGAACATCCGTTACAAGTGATTTGATGTTCCTTAAGATTTCGATTCATATAACTATCCACCAAACCAAACTTAACTCGCAAAAATTACAGTTACGAGGGTATAGTACGCTATAAGCACTTATATAAAAGCAATCATTTTGAGATGCTTTTGTTCCTATGAAAGCAAAAATTACAACAATATTACAAAAAAACAAAAACAGAAAAAAAAAAAAAAAAAAAAAAAAAAAAGAGAAGGTTCTACATGATAAAAGATCAAATTTAACCTTCCAATATTTGCCTAAGGAGGTTGAGAATACACAAAAACAAAATAGCGTTGCTACTCTCGAACTCAGGTGGGTACAGCCACCCCTTGATGGGACGACTGCGAGAAAAAAAACAAGATCGCCAAGCCCAGCAGTATTAACTGAATAAAAAGACATGAAGTAATCTTACAAAACCTCTTCTGGATAGTGAAAACCTCTTCGGTTTCTAAAATATCTCCGGATAATTTTCCCAACTCCTCTGTTCGTTCCTTTAGCTTTGCGGCTCTAAGTTCGACTTGTCCAAGCTTGTTCAGGATCTGTGCTTGTTCTCCAGCTACTGCTTCTTGCTCGTCAAGCAGTGCGATTTGGCCACCTGCAGCAAACTTTAACCTCTGTGTGGAACTTTTAATAGCAATAAACTCAACCTGAGCTTCAATCATTTGCCTAAACACACCATCAAGTTCAGTCTCTAGCTCTCGACTTTTTTCCTCCTCTAAACCTACGGTACTACCTGAATCTTCTTTTGCAGACTTGCTAATGTTAATCATATCTTCGAGTTCAGCAACCCTGGATTCCTTCACCTCCAGTCTAGCTCTTGTCTCATCCAGCTTGCTTTCCAAAAGCTTCACATTTTGTTTCAAACTCAAGACCTGAGATTCCAAGGACTTCGAAGAAGTTTGTCCAATCTTATCAGAACCCAAATGGTCAGATAAGTTAGATTCATTGATTCCCTGATCACTTGAATAGATATCGGCAGGTATACCACCACCATTAGAATCCGCTGACAAAGTTTCCTTCCCAATCTCCCCAAATTTCTGAACCTCTGCATGAGCACACATGACTCCGTTAATTTAATGTCCTAAAAAAAGCCATAACAATATAGCAGAAATCCCCAAAAAAGGAAAACACAAACAAAATTCATATTTCAGACAAAGCAGCCACAAGTAGCTTCAGCAGGAAACAAACCATCGCTAATAAGAGACACAGACTGCAATAAGTTAAGAAAATGAATAAACCTACACTACTTTGAAAAGCAAAGCATGGGCCATTAATCAAAGTATCAATATGCAGACCCCAAGAAAGCACATATCCTGGAGGTATGCCTTATTCAGGTTTTGACTTTTTTTTTTTTAACTTATAGATTTCTATAAAGCATGCAATAACCAAGATGGATGGAACACGAGACAAGAAATAGAACAATACTAGTTTCCTTGAACTGAGCCTTTAGTCTAGAAGAGGAAAGAGAAACAGTAGGTGCCATTACACCGCCACTTCTGAGAATAAAATAAATGCAAAACAATAACTTCAATGCTGATACAAGTAAGTTATGTCAACATCTAGGCTTCTCAAAATGCTTATGTATCAACCAGACAGATTCACCAAATATAAAATGCGTGAGGGACATAAGATGAGAGGTATTTCAAAAACCCTTATTAAGAAGATCCCCTAAACATGAGGAAAATTGAATAAACTTCCAAGTGTAAAAGTACAAACTTAAAAGAAGATTAACATATGGCTGCCATGGAGACTCTCCCACCCATTGATTACATTGTCTGCAGACTACTCTAGTCAAGAAGTCCTTCAGACTACTCTAAAAATGACCAAAAGATTTGCTTGCAGAACTCCTAGATCTAAGATGATCCATGCGTAATAACGATGGAGACTTGCACTTTACAGAAAAAAAAAATTGACATGTTTTTTAGCACATAACACAGTTATTCAAGAGCAGATTTTCCAAAATAATCTTTCTATGATTTTAATAGTTATTCTACTGGTTCCTACCCTATCCTGATCATCACAGAAAGTAGCTGAACAAAAAAAATCTAATTAAGCAATATGGTGATTCATCAAATTTATTAGAGCACCATCACGTTGAGAAATAATGTCCGGAAAGCAGCAATGCAAGACAATAGCACCATAAATTTATTTCTTTTATATTTGAGCGGTTTTAGGCAGTCTAACCTTTAGCAAGTGCTTCTTGTACAAACTGGAGATTAAGGATAGACTCAACCAGTGGATCTTGATCTGTCAAGGACCTATGATTCTTATTTTTTCCTCCCTTAGCCATCCACGGCAAGTCTGTCGGAAAGTCGCCCTGAGAAATATCTTCAACATCTTCCACATTCTCTTTGCTATAACCAGTTTGAGCTTCTTCACTGTATTGTGGTTCACTTGCATGAACTTCATCACTGTTTTCTCCATCATGACTCATTGACCTTCCACTTTGCTTCCCACTACTAGTCAAAATTGGACTCTGCATAAAGACAAAGTTGGAGCTTCTTGAGTCAGATTCCATGCTTGAATAAGAATTTTCCTTCTCGATTGTGCCCCTGTCTCCTCTATGCTTCTTACTACTTTCGACTTGTGTCTTTCCCTGTTGAGCCCTTTGAGCTGAATTACTCACACTCTTCCCGCTAGTACTCTTCATCTTATTTTTATCCCACACATGCCCAAACGCTGCAGGCAGCTCAAACTTGGCCTTTGGAACACTTGCAGCTGTCGAAGACTTGCTACTCCGATCCTCACTGTTCTCCGAATCTGCACCAGCAGCAAATGCAGAACCCACAGCAAATCTAGAATCCGAACTTGAACCAGGAATGGCAAAGCCATCAACAACTCCCACATTTCTCAACATATTCACGGATCCAACAGAACCTTCACTAGTATTATGCCTGATCTCAATGGGTGAATTCTTCAGCTTAACTGAATTTCCATTACCGGACAAACCCCGCTTCAAAACTTTACTAGAATCATTGACTACATTGTCATTATCATCCTTGGTAAAATTTCTCTTAATTCTTTTCCACTTCCTTAAGCCGCGCCCTTTGACGGTTGGAGGTGACCCCCCACCGGGAGATTTGGCTGCCGGCGGACTCGAATTCACTACCTGTTCAGTGCCACCACCATTAACTCTACTATCTCCTACATTTCCAATCTCATTAGCACATGACCCATTGCTCCTAATCGAATTACTACTATCGTCATCGCCATCAGCAGCAGCAGCAGAATCGAAAACTGTTTGTGGGTTTACTACAATATCTTCCACAGATTCATTTTCCAAATCCATAACATAGAATAAATTAGGGTTCTTCCTCCACCCCCAATTCAACCAGATCAACAACAACTACAATTCCAACCCATGACCCAAAATCTAGCAAAACAAAAAAGTGAAATTAAATTTCGATCATGAATCTAAACATACTTAAATAATCGAAGAATTAAACAGATTCAGAGAATCAAATGGTTGAATGATTAAATTACGAATAATTAAAATTTCTGGAAAATAATAATACGAAACGACGAATTCTAAATCAGGGATTTTGGGGAGTTGGGAAACTTACCGTTAGAATTAACTGCCTGAAGCCTAGAAGAAGACGCAGGTGGATGATAAATTCGAAGGGCATTGGAAACCCTAAACTGTGATCGGATTTGCGATTTTATAGCGAAGAAGATTTAATTAAGAAAATTTTATTCGGCTAATTATTAATTAACGGGAAAATACGATAAAGGGAGGAATAAATAAAGAGGGGAGGGAACGTGGGGGAGACTGAGCATGGCCACATGCACGGGGGGTGGGCCCATCCCCCACCGCACACCATTGGGCACCGCTGGCCATCTGATCTGTTGGTATGACAGGGTCGGCTTCTTCTTGTTGGTAATTTTGTTTAATGGTTTGCATTTACATAATTGGCCCCCAACTCCCACTTAATTATCTGATTATCTTAGCGACTAAAACATCGTTCCTCATGAGGTTATGAGCGTTTTTCCGACACTTTAGGTCTTAAGTTCGATATCTTCCTCCTTTACTATTACTTGTATTAAAGAAAATGTCATTCAACATTTCAAACATGAATTGAGTGTGTTAAATGATTACTTTATATTCGAGTTCGAATCTCCCTTTCTGTAAGTTATAGTAGTTTGGAAATATCGTATGGTTAAAAAACAAAACATTTGACACTCCTTCATTATAGATGTATAATGGAAGTGTTATGCCTCGTTTGGAAAGTGCTTTCGAAATGATTGAAAATCCCTTTTAGAGAAAATGTTCTTGGGTTTTAAAAGCACTTCAATTGTTTTTTAAGATTCATTTGCATTTTTTCAAAAATATTTTCACCAAAAACGCTTTCAGCCATTTCAAAAGCTTTTCTAAACAAGCATTTAGCCATATGTCATTACTCACTCTTTGTATTCGAGATTGAATCTCTCTTTCTTTTTCTTTTTTTGTAAATTAGAGTAGTTGAATGATTGTTGAAATTAAAAACAAAATCATTCAACATTCCTCATTATAAAGATATATAAGGCAGTTCCGGACGACCTTTTTAGAATGCTAATAATTTATATTCTTTCACACTTTTATGTGATGCTCACAATTGCATTCAGCGCGAAATTTCGTTCAATGACTACACAATCAAACGAAATGCTATGAATGCATATCATCAATCTAATGAACAAAATACAATAGATTGTGATTAATCTAGGTCATAATAAGAAGAGATGAATTTGTCGATCTAACAGTTGCGAAGGCGTTTTCATTCAAACCCAAATTCACGTTAGGTTAAATTTTCATTTTCAGGCTCGCATAGGATGTACAATTGGGCTATACGTCGGCCTTGATTGTGATGGTTTGGTATAGAACAAGGCCTGCCACTCTTCAACAGTCCAACCTTAATGAAAAACTTGATATGTATTTTCTTCAACAAGTGTTAACTACTTGAGATTTATTTCAGTTGGAGAGCCAAATCGATCTGGTGGTATTTGGAATTTATAATTTTTGAAGTTCAGAAGGAACTTGTCCAATATCCACAACTTTTTCTTCCGTTTTAATTTTAATTTTTAAGACTCATTAGAGTATTGTCAATAGATACAATAGATACGTCAAACTATTAATGGATGTTTTAGAGCATTTCGAACGAGAAGTTGACTCCTTATGCAGATACTCTCATTTAGTCCATTGAACCACGTAAAAGCATAGAGCACTTTCTTTCATAAACAAGGGTGGGAAAGAATACTTTGCGTTTTCTTGGTTTGGATCAATATGAAATTTATATTAGAGATCAGTATGCAGTCGTAACGAGTGATTAGGATCATAGTAATTTACTAACTAGTTAGTCTTTAAGCACTTTCGTACATATATTTAATTTACGATACTAAATTTGATGGCTGTCCTTGTCTCTGTCTTTCTAAATTAGTCTAATTTGGCCATCAAAGAGCAAAGAGCATGTGCAAAGAGAATAAACCAACTCTAACTTCAATTTTTCTGGTGTGTTTGTGGTGTAAATGTAATCATGAGACAATCAAAACAGCAAAGAGATATAGGATAGGATCATAGGAGAGAGTAATTAAAATATACAAATTAGGGTTTTAATAAGGTTATCTCAATATGTAGACCCATGAAGGCAAATAAATGAGATTAATTTATGGAAAAGAGACCAAGCTTTTAAGGGAGCTTGAGGACTCTGGTGATATTACCAGTGTCAGTAGGACTTTCCAGCTTTGCCCCAATCATGCATATCAAAGAAATGAAAAAGGATCCAAAACTATGTAAAATTATATGCTCCTTTCTCTTACCTTTCATGAAAGCCATAGGGTTTATTTTGGAAAATACTTGCATCTCCATCTATTTGATATATTTGAATAACTTAACAATATTTGATTCGAATAATTTATTTGTAATGATGATATTTAAATGAAGATTAAGAAATTGAATGGTTCCGATTATAAATTTATACGGTGAAAATACGTTATTTAAAAATAGTAGAATGCAAGTAATGCAAGTATTATCTATTTAGTTATTCAATTGGAGATAGATAATATGAAAGCTAGAGATCATTCATTCTCTTTCCCTTCATATTTTGGAGAAAAATACAATGTGAATTAGACCAATTAATCATAATAGTCTGTCGATCGTTATAAACTTGTGTTCGAATTCCTTTTCATGTGGATTCAAGGAATATTGCTTTGTGAAAAGAAAAGTTCTTTTGAGAAAACAAATCAATAAGAGAAGGTAACACATCATATGACGTCATTTATTGAATTATATGAACCCACATAAAGTAGTACATGGACACATGCATGCTCTAAACTCTTACAAGTTATATGGTACGTGAAATAATTTAGATTTCAGTAATGCATAGGTAGATAGTACTACATATAGATAAGTAATTCATGACATAATATCGAATGATAACTCTGCATGTGCAATGAGTATTTAGTATGACTCACCAGTCTAATACTCCCAAGTAGACAAGGGGACTATGTTTCCATATGCATGGACATGGATGGAAATTTTTTAAAAGTACAACATGTAATCACATGGAAAAAAATGTTCAGAGTGTGAGAGCGTGCCAACTGAAGATAAGAATTACATCTGTTTTAGTTTTAGTCATCTAGCTAATCTTTAATCCCTTCTTTAGGGTTAGACAAATTTATGGCACATTTAATATTTAGAATGGAGAAGTCGGAATTGTCAGTGGTAGGGAAGATAGAAAATGAGCATAGATAAACTACCCTTCTAATCAATCTAATTTGTGATTTTTAAAAATCAGATTACAAATTGTTGGAAATACAGAAAAAAAATATGAAGACAATAACAGAAAGAATGAGATCGTTAAGGCAAGAATCAAATTTGTTCTCTTTAAGACTAATTTGTTGCTCTTTTTTTGTGCAACAAGAGTTTAGAAACAAATTGTCTCCAGGATACAATGGACTCAAACTCACTTAATATTACACTTGTAATTTGCACTACCTAAAGTATAATCCGAATTTTAGAAACAAGAAAGAGAAGATAAATTGTTATATAAAATCTTTTACTGCAATGTGCTTTATATAGACATCAATACACCCATTCGAAATGAGTTGTTCCTTTTGACGAAGGATTCCAAGCTGTTCATGAAAAATCACGTTGGATCCCTATATATTGTCTGATATACAAGCAAAGAAGTAGGAACTGTTCCTCAAAAATCATGCCAGTTGCCTTGCTTTTACATTTGTTCATTAAGAACAAGTCTGCCAAATGTTATCAGGGACGAATGTGATCAAGGGGCAAGGGGGGCATGTGCCCCCATCAGTTTTTTTGGTTTGAAAAAAATATATACATAATTTGATAAAATTATACTCTAAAAATATCTCTTATTCAATTATTTTCTGTGAAATAGATGAGTTCAACAAAAGCTAAACAATGTCTTATAAATTTTATCTCCCGGCCCTATATATATGATTAAAACTCTTTGTTTTATTCACTATAACAATATTGACCTAAAGACATAATTAAAAGAGCACGGATAAACGTTAAGCACACAATAGTATGTGGCGGCCAAGTACTTGACGATAAAAACGAGAAATTTTTTTTTTGCTCTACGCAAACTATTATTGGGATGCAATGACTATAGAGTCTTGCATCCGCCACTACTTGTGTCCTCGATGAACTAACTTTCTGACTTCGCCCCTAAACATTATAGCTCTTTTCCAAAAAATAATATTCTTATTCCAAAGGATATAATCTTAAGTCCAAAGTTATAATTAACCCATGTCAATGGTTATGAGTCGACTTATCCCAAAGATTATGACCCATATCAAAACAGCCAATTAAATAATTTTTTTTAATTAATTAATTATTTTTTGAAATTTCACAACACAAATTGTATAAAATGTAAGTGTTAGTAAACATAGTAATGGAAGTCCGGAATTTGAATACTTTCAGTGCTCATTCCATGAAAGTAAACACAATGCAAGTTTTTTATATGAAGATTTCTTTTGATAAATGTTGTTACATTTGTTTCGATAATATACTTAATGAGAATATGTAGTAGTATACATTATACACGTAGTTATCTGTATTGTTGAGAGTGAATCTCAAATCGGAGAAAGAAGAAATTTTACATGTGCTTATAAGTAAGGTTCTAAAAGGCGCTAGTTGAGCGGCAAGCAAGGGCCTAGCACTTAAGTGTCTAGGCGGGGCCTAGGCTGTTTTTTTAATTCTAATTAAATTTATCATATAACATATAAATAAATGTCTGCATATACTTAGAAATAATATATAATTGTATTGGAATACACAAATTGCAAATTAGAATGACATAAATTATAAAGTACTAGAACATATCGAAACATGGGGAACAAGCATATAATGAGTGTTCATTCAAGTATCCAGCAAGTCTTATAATGCAAAATGGAAGTTATCTATTTTCTCTGTAAGTGAGAGTTGCAACCTAGGCAGTTTAGGTGCCCGCTCTTATTTTTTAAACGTTTAGGGATTAATCGTGGCAGTGGCCAGCCGCCTAGCGCCTAGGTGGCTTTAGGCGGGGATTTTTAGAACACTACTTATAAGTAGTTGGGATACTTTCCATACTGTCAATTGGTTTGATGGTGGAACCTCAATTCTCTTCATGGTATCAAGCAGGTGTCATGAGTGTGAAGCCCAACGGCCACACGTGCTCCACGTTACTCCGTTTGTGTTATCCAAGTGTTTGGTTTAAAAATTTGTTACATGTGAAAAGGCGTGTTGAGAATAAATTCTATATTGATAAAAGAAAAAACCTTACATGACCTTATAAGGGACCTTTCATATATTTTTATAAATTAAAACCACTACGAATATGTCTAGATAATATACTTAATCATAAGACTATGAGTCTGAACACTCTTCCACATGATCATATTATATTATATATAAAGAAAGAGGACAGAAAAAACTATACACTTTCAGATTTTATAATTGTTACAGACTGGTGTATTGTAGCCAACTGCATGCAACCAAGTAAAAGTATTTGGGAATGAAGAGTAAAAGGACTTCAAGTCCTGGACTTGTAATTTTAACATTTATCCCATCCATTCCAATGATTAAATCCCATTTGAGGCAAGGCTTTTCCTCTTGTTGGAGTAGGGGAGAGATACAAAAGTAGGGTATCATTTACATAAAATACAACCGATGTTGGAAAGATTGTGAGATAAAAAAAAAACGATTCTATGTGGGTGCTCTCTAAAACTTACATGCAATGTGTCAGTTTCTTTAACCAATCACACAATTTATTAAAAACTTTAGTACATATGCCGATGCGCTATATACTTGATATAGAGACGACGAAGTCAAAAATTTTGTTGAATAAGGACATCTTCAAACAATAATGTAACACTAAAATTAACAAAAATAATTTAAGAAGTCGGACTACTCGGTATTCTACACTACTGCAGACAACCCAATCAATATCATCAAATATATGGCTACCTCTGTATGTAACCATGTTATCATTGGTATTGATCTCCCATCTGATTTCACAACTCTTTTATAATTTCTTTTGGGTCTTTGTATGTAGGGTAGTCATTAGTCCTGGTGGAGTGTTGCCAACATTAACAAGATTACAATATTTCATTTAAGTGGTTTTAAGTCGGGTGTATTACTTAGCTGTGTAATACTGCATGTATATTTTTTTACAAATAAAAAATGAGCGGGGGCATTTGCCCCCGTGAGCCTATAGTAGCTTCGTCGTATGCCACCAACTTAATGTTCTTTACATATTTATTTCTATGTTGCATGTTAATTTTTCTTACCTAGAATCTATTTAGGTAAAAGAAAGATAATTTTACTCAGTAAGTCAGTTGGACTGGTCTTTGGTCCAATTTCCCATGAATATTCAAACTGTGTCGGATGACTTCACACGTAGAGCAAAAAACCTACATTGCCAAAAATATATATAGTTTTTAGTAAAACTTATTTTACTAAAACTTATTTTACTATATGGTATATAGTTTTTATTTATTTATCACATTTGAACGAACCCTAGTGTACAAAACAAGGTTTAGGGTTCCACTCCCAAAGTCCTTTTCTCTTAAGTGCTTTCTGACCAATCTTTGGCTTCTGTGAACCAAAGTGATAGAGATTAAGATGTACAGCACATAAAAACAAAAAGAAATTGGCAAACCCCAATACAAATTATTATTTGATTATTCAGGACAATAACAATAATATTATTATACAAAATGCTCCTCTTCTGCAAACTTCTTTTTAGGCCATTTGGAGCAATATTTAATGTTCAAAAACCTCACAGATCCAACCCATACATTACCAATTAGATTCCCCCATCCATCTCTGTCCAGCTTGTTCATTGAGAGAGAGAAGAAAAAAAAAACACTGAGAGATGGGTTTCTCAAGAGTTGCAGCAAAGTAGGGTCTTCAAATTTTCAATATTAGGAATCAAACCAAGGTAAATAATTTCATTCATTTTTTATATAATATTTTTGCACCACATTAATTAGTTGGTCATTTCATTTTTACTTAACATACATAATCATATAATCACGATCGTCTTGTACAGAGAATTTATGCATAATTACGTCTTGCACATAGAATTTATGCATAATCACGTCTTGCACGGAGAATTTTTGAATGATCGTGCTTGACTTGATTTAAGTGCATGAAAAAAGAGAAACTCATGATTGATTTTTAATTCAGTGACTGAACAATCATTGATTTTTAACATGGATTTTCTACTCTCTTGGTCAAATCTGCAGCATAAAAACAAAGTTCTTCTGGCTAGCTCTGAACTGACCCCCAAAAAGATTGGCCCACACAATGGCAAGTGACATACATCAACACCAGAAGAAAGATTTCAAGATTTCTCCTGTTTGAGTTCTTTTTTTTACTGTTGCATTCATCTTCTGCCATCTGAGATAAAAATTGCATCTTCCAGCACATTTTTGAAGAAAAGCTGTGAAATTTCAGACCAAAACAAAAAAATGATGCTTCTGAGGACCTGAGAAAATGCACAATGTTCTTCAAAGTACACTGTAGTGAAAAGAAAGGAAAGTGATTTCCGCACACCCGAGATCTAGTGAAGATTTGAAAATGGCAATGGAGGAAGAAAACCCAGCAACAAAATCTGCCAAGTCCCCCAAGAAATCTCCTCTGGACACCATGGTTTCCAATGTCCTCACCATCAAAACTGCTTCATCATCAGCAGCAATAGGTAAGGAAATTACTACTCTGCCCTCACCTTACAGTTCCCCTTCCTTAATCTCCCCACCTTCCTCAGCATTTGTTTCAGCTCTCCAGTCCCCCTACATTTCCCCCAGAGCTTCAACTCCCAAACCCCAGCAAACCCAGCCAACCCAGCAGACCCAGCAGACCTCAAACCCAGCAACAACCCTGCCCTCGCCATACAGAGGTTCACAGTCCGACGACATACCCAGCAGCTCCTATACTCCGCCGTCGGACCAATACGAGTACTCCGACGACGTCTCCGACCCATTAAAGCACAAGTTCGACAATGCCCCTCCCCGCATTTCCTTTTCCTTTCCGGTCCCTCGGATTTCGTTTGCCAAATGCGGTGGCGGTGTCGGAGGCCCTGTTTCCCCTGCTTCCTCCGCCGCCAAGTTGCGGAGCTGCGACGTGTACATCGGATTCCACGGCCAAAATCCCAACTTGGTGAGGTTCTGCAAGTGGGTTAAGTCGGAGCTTGAGCTCCAAGGCATTGCATGCTTCGTGGCGGACAGAGCCAAGTATTCGGACTCGCAGAGCCAAGAGATTGCCGACAGAGTTATCTGCTCAGTCACCTATGGAGTTGTGGTGGTTACGAGCTCGAGCTTCTTGAACCATTTGAGCATGGAGGAGGTGAGGTTTTTTGCTCAGAAGAAGAATCTTTTTCCGATTTTTTTCGACACCGGTCCTGAAGAAGTTTTGGGGATTTTGAACTACAATTCGGTTGAGAAAGAGTGTAGGGAGGCGGTTGATGGGATCATCAAGTGTAATGAGTACAAGCTGGAGGCCAATGAGGGGAACTGGAGGAGCATTGTGTCGAAAGCAGCCGGAGTTTTGAGGGGGAAGCTCGGGAGGCAGAGCGTTTCGCAGCAGACGGATGTGGAGGGAGTTGATGAGCTCCCTTTTCCGAGGAATAGGTTTTTTGTTGGGCGAGAGAAGGAGATAGCGGAGATTGAAACGGCATTTTTCGGCTCTTCTGGGGATTTGTTAGAGCAGGAATGCTCGGTGGTTAAAGGCGAAGCGAGCGGGCAATCGGAGGGGTTAGCGGATGAGGAGAGTGAAGTTGTTACTACTAGAGGGAGGTACATTAATTTGGAGGTGGGAAAATGCAAGGAGCCTAACTTGGAGGCATGGATTGAACCACCGGTTGTGGGGCGAAATTCGTTCAAGAGATCGAAGTACAAGAGAGCGAAAAGCGGGAGTTACAAGGGCTTGGGGAGCAGTGTGATATGCATAAATGGGGTTCCAGGGATTGGGAAGACGGAGCTTGCGCTGGAATTCGCCTATAGGTACTCCCAGAGGTACAAGATGGTGTTGTGGATTGGCGGGGAAGCTAGGTACTTTAGGCAGAACATATTGAATCTGTCTCAGAATTTGGGGTTGGATGTGAGTGCTGATGCTGAGAAGGATCGGGGGCGGATTAGAAGCTTCGAGGAGCAGGAATTCGAAGCGTTTAAGAGGGTGAAGAGGGAGTTGTTTCGTGACATGCCTTATTTGATCGTGATCGATAATCTTGAGACGGAGAGGGAGTGGTGGGAAGGGAAGGATTTACATGACTTGATCCCAAGGAACACAGGAGGGTCTCATGTGATCATCACAACTAGGTTGTCGAAAGTAATGAATTTCGATACAATGCAGCTCCCACCATTGCCCGTGTCTGACGCAATGGTTTTGATTAGAGGAAGGAAAAAGAAAGAGTACCCGGCTGAGGAGTTGGAATTCCTAACGAAATTTGATGAAAAATTAGGAAGGTTGAGTTTCGGTTTGTGGCTGATTGGATCGCTGCTTTCGGAACTAGCCATTGCGCCTTCTGCTCTCTTCGAAGCTATCAGCCAAGTTCAGCTTGATGAGGGCTCTCCTTGCCCTTTCATAAGCATCACTGAAGAGCAGTACTACAAAAACAACTCTTTCCTAATGAAAGTCATAGCTTTTTGTTTCGCCGTCTTGCAACAATCCAACGGGAGAATCAACCTTCTTGCCTCAAGAATGCTTCTTGTTGGTGCCTGGTTTGCTCCAACACCGATTTCCTTGACTCTGCTGACTACCGCAGCTAACAATATGCCTGCCACAAAAAGCCGGCTAAGGAAGTGGACTAATTGCATAAGTGGCTGCTCTGGTTGCTTTGCACCGCAAGCATGGAAGAGTAGTGAAGAAGATTCAGCGCTTCTTCTTGTTAAATTGGGATTAGCGCGAGCAGCGAAAAAACCATTCGGATGCTGGATCCAATTCCATCCCATTACTCAAGTATACACAAAAAGAAAAGAAGGTTTAGTAGCTGCCAAGGCAACAATTCAAGGCATAAGAAAAATTGGCAATCCATTGGCGAACCTAGACCATCTCTGGGCCACTGCATTCCTTGTTTTCGGGTTCAAATCCGAGCCTCCCCTCGTCCAGTTAAAGGCAATCGACATGGTTTTATACATAAAAAAAACCGCCCTCCCTCTCGCAATCAGAGCATTCACAACCTTCTCCAGATGCAACTCGGCATTGGAGCTTCTAAAGGTGTGCACTAACGTACTCGAGGAAGTAGAGAAGTCGTTCGTGTCCCAAATCCAAGACTGGTGCCACGGCTCTCTCTGCTGGAAGAACAAGCTGCAAAGCAACCAGAGGGTGGACGAATACGTGTGGCAAGACGTGACGCTGTTGAAGGCGACGTTGCTGGAGACGAGGGCGAAATTGCTGCTAAGAGGCGGGCATTTCGACAGCGGCGAAGAGCTGTGCAGAACTTGTATTAGCATCAGAACAGTGATGCTGGGGCATAACCATGCTCAGACATTGGCAGCTCAAGAAACTTTGGCAAAGTTAGTGAGAATGAGGAGCAAGATTTAATGAAATTAAAATCTTTGTTGCTTTGGAAACAAGCAACTCAGTTTTGTTAACACTTGTAATCAAATCTTAGTTTAGTTTTGTAATATCATCAGTTTAGTAGACCTTATATTTTCTTGTAGTTAGAGAATAAGAGCACTGAAATTATGCGTTTTGTTATCTGCTTTTTTCTTCGGTTTTGAGCACTAAAATTCTATTTTGATACAAATGATATTCTACTTTAAACTAACTATACCGTACAAAAAAAACTCGAAAAACTCGAGTGGATATGAGAGAATACATTTGCTCTAGTCAATGAAACGTTTGCGGGCACTAGAAATCAAGGGTCCCATCCCATGTTGATAGATAAAGCAATCAAAGGTTTGCCTGGTGTGAAGTGACATGGTCCATAGCATGTAATCAATATTATGTGTTTTATGGTTAGAGTGACTAAGACCTTTCTTCTACCACTTTAAATAGATTGCATACAGATTTATGTACAATTTAGTACAACTCAATCAAAATGATATTTGAGTATGAGCAAGCAAATTCGGACTTAGTTAAATCAGTTCTTCAGAGCAGCTTTTTTACGACTTTTCATCTGAGTTCGAATTCTCTCACTCGAGGTTAGAGTAAAACGAAAAAAAAATTCAAAGCATTGGATTTGGGATACAAGTGAAAAATCAATGTTACAAGGGGAAACACTCCATTATCAATTACATTTTTACACACCTAAATCAATCCACCCCAACCCACCACAATCCAAAAAAACCACCCCAAAAAATGAAAACGACAAGCATTTATTTGTCGCTTGTTTTGAAGTCGCAAAAAACACCACAAAATTACACACCAAACCCAAATTAAATATATATAAATAAATAAGTATTGAATTATCAGACTGATGAAGATGTGGGCCCAATCAATCCCTGAGAAGCAGCTTCATTCTCGTTGAGAAACAAGCCTTCTGTGTTCCTAAGCAGCCCGTGGACCCCGCACAACACAACCCCAACTCCGAGGCCCAATGCAACACTCCCAAGCCCACCGCTGGCCCAAGCAACCAAAACAGAAACAACCACCATCCCCGCCATCACGGCCCAATCGCTGACGGGGTGGCCCCAAACCTCGAGTGGGTCCTCCCTGAAAACATAGGTCACCAGCCACAACCCCACGACGGCCGCCGTCACCAGAAGCCATCCGGGGCTTCCGATGAGGGATAGCGCCCAGCAGGATCCGATCAATAACAAGTAATTGACCCGGAAGTGGTTGGCGTTAGTCTGGATCCGGGTCAGGGCGGAGGAGAAGGAGTCGGGTCGGGAGAGCGAGGAGACGAATTCGGACCAGGGGCGGCGGCGGGAAACGGCGTCGTTGAGGTTTTTAATGGATCGGGTGATGGCGTCGGAGCCGGAGACGGAAATGGGTATGCTGGTGTAGGTTGTTGCGGCTGTGACGGACTGTGACTGTGACTTTGACGGCGACATTTTTTCGGGTGGGGGTTTGAATGTTTGACTCGTTAACCTACCCTTCAACTCTGTGAAGAAGTCTGTGAGGCTGTGACAGTCTGTGAGTTTGATTGGTTGCTGAGTGGGGCTGTGAGAGATTAGGGAAGCATGAAACATGATTTCTGTACATTGTGACATTTTACCATTACTAACCTTTCGTTTGTGGACAAGTTTCTCTTTTAAAATTGTCAAAAAAAAACTAATGTTTAGCGTTGTAATGTACCTCAATTCAAAGAGGAGATTGTATTCTCCTCTAACTAAAACTCAAATTTGAACTCAAGCTCAATGTATAAAACCCAAAATTTTATGTTTTTGGACAATTTCGATTCAAATAAACTCAATATTTTGTGTGTGATGGTATAAGGTGTTGCTAATCTAAGTGCTATAATAAGCATAAATTATACGCCAAGTTGACATTTCATGGATTATGATATAAGATTACTAAAATGATACACGTGTTATAACATGAATAGAATAATAACATTACGTGACAATGTGATTGTCACACTAAATAATTTCTCAATTAATTGAGCTTAAAAATCATTCTAATCCGCAAACTATGACGCAATGAGCTTGTATCTATCTCAAGTGAGAACATTTACCTCTGCACTCAATATCCTAAATTTGATTCCTCCCTCCTCCACGATCACTCCAAATAAAATCCGCAAGCTAAGTCTATAGAACGCGAGTTTAACTCAAATTCAACCAAGATAAAACTTAATATAAATCAATTCAATATGAGTAATATTACAACTATTATACTTAACGGAAACTGGAAGTTAAAGAATGCTAAAGCAAATTTTAGTTGAATTTGGACGCGTTCAACCCTTAACCATGCAGAGTTTAATCAAAACTTGGTGGGGTTAACAACTTGTCAATATATTCAGACTCAACTCGTGATCCCTCTCGAAGGTGTCGTCATATCATATGGATTCAAATTTCACAGACATCATGTCTATTTTTGCAAGTTAGTGTTCAAATTAATTAATTTGTGTTTTGACTTTTGTGCTTGTCCATACGTACTCAGAAATTGACTAGCTAGAATCATTTAAACATGAATAAACTGTTTCCACTTCCACCGAGGCGTGCAAGGACAATTCTTCCAACCCAAACACAATGGATTATTTTACAGGGTGTGAGTGGGGGAATGTCTTTCACAATCAAACAATTAATTAAAATCTTTACTTCTAGTTTAATTGGCCATACATAACTAATTAAAGTGTGTTTGTGAGTTGTTATGAGGTGTTTTTTTTTAAGTATATTTACTATGTTTTACAAAAGAATTTTTTTTTAAGTATATTTACTATGTTTTACAAAAGAATTTAGAAATTCTTCTCTGGGTAATGAAAATATTTCAAGAAGCACTTGTCGAATGCTTTTTCAAGAGGTGCTTTCAAGTGCTCACGACACTTAAACTTTAAGTAAAAATTACAACATGATTCTGGGTCAAACTTCAGTGGTACGTACCATTTAATGGTACGTACTGTTAAATGATTAAGATCTATTTGGGGCCCACTGCAAATTAATATGGACCATTCAATAGCCGTACCATTGAATGGTACGTACCACTCAAGATTTTTCCCATGATTCTAATAAAATCATTTTTAGTAAAAGTGTGTTTATGAGTAGAAATACTTCGTACAAAGTAATCTTGAGCGAACACTAAACAAAGTACTTTTAAGGAGTTGGTTATGCAGGTTTCTCTTCCTAAACAAAGTTATCCCGAACGACCAATCATGTTTTCTTAAATCTTCAATGCATAGAAAAACTAATGTTCTTTTTTTTTCTTTAAGCAAACGACCAACTTCCTCGTCAAGTATAAAATTAAAAAACCTTTGCATACATTGCAACCCCCTACAAAATAGACGTATCAGAATCAATTTTTAAGAAGAGACCAACTTCTTTGTAAAGTATAAAATTTTAAAATAAAACTTTGGAGACGATTCACTTACAAAATAGTGGAATTAAATTCTAAATAAAAAAACTCTCGTTTCCAACTTCCTTGTAAAGTTTAAAACTTTGAGTAAAACTTTGAATATATGCAAATCACATAAAACTTTGAATAAATTTTAAGAGAAACTGTTTTGCAAAACGTTAACGACCATACCCTTACAAACTATATATTTGAATCAAGTTTTGATTTATGAAAAGGATTAAGCAAATAGGATTAGGCAAATTGTGGGGAGGATCATAATGTTATTACTATTATAATATGAGAGAGATAGAGATTATCCAACTCAAATACTTCACCCCTTTCTCTCTCACTCTCTCTCACTGTGTCTCACTCAAAGAGTACTCAATACCTCTCTCTTTCTAAGCTTTTCAACGTTCAAGTAATGCTTTTGTGAGGGCTTAAGAATAAAGTGACATGAAGAAAGACAAAGAATGGCCCACAACCCACAATTTAAACAAGCAGAGCCATTGTCATTGTAAAAGAGTGTAATGGGGAGTTGTCCAGCTTTCACCATGCAAAATTCACATCCCCCACGTTCCATCCATTTGCCTTCCTAACTATTCCCCATTTCTTAAAGAATGGTTTACATGAAACCACCGCTACATGACATATTGTATCCAATAATAAATTGTGAAGTGCAAGTTTTTTTTCACATGACAATATATTATTGGATTGAGACGTTATGTGACAGTGAATTCGTTTCATGTATGTTGTTCTCCATTTCTTAATCTAAACACATAAAAACAATAGCTTTAACTTATGTTGTTGTGCACAGCTTATAGAAAGAAAACAAAAGTGTTTCGTCTACGAGAATGATTTACATGGCACAAGTATATAACAATCATGACATTTCATACTAATAATGTAACAATATGTATAAATTTATTTGTGTATAATATTGTCTATATTATTAACATAAAACATCACGATATCAATATTCTCGTGTAAGTTGCTCTCTCGTCTATTTACTTCAGTAAAGCGAGACTGCCAATAGTACCACCACCGTACTGCATCATTAAGCATCTATGATATATAATGCGAATCCAACGGCCATTTTTTGAGTGTTTCATTTTGTCGTTTATGTGAACCTTAAATTGACCATGCAATGCACCTCTCTCTCTCTCTCTCTCTCTCTCTCTCTCTCTAACGGCTACATTTTATGCTAAGCCAAACGTCCATGCATGCTCGTGAATTCATGAACAAGCAAAGTTAATATATAGTACCATATTTTATTACGTATGATGGAAAATGAAGAATAAGTGGCTGAAAAACTGCAGATAATTAACCTAATTCTATTGAATGGGGTCTCGTTCGTCACTGCTGCTTGTGCATTTCACTTGTGTACTCCTCAGACCCCACTACAAATACATATAAATATGTAAGTCTGGCTAGCTAGAAGATACACTGTCTAGGCAGAATCTAATGGTGGAGCCTCTCGTTTATCAGTAAAAGAAACAACACATACAATATTAACATTAATCATAAGATGGAGAAGAACATATATATATGTGTGTGTGTGTGTGTGTGTAAGAAGGATGATCAGTTTTGACTGCGTTACGTTTCTGCATGTTGGTTTTTCATCGTGAAGTTTTTGAATTGCATGGTTATTCTACGATCAAAGGTAATTTGGTGTACGAAAATTTCATCTCGACCACCATTTCATGTGCAACCATGCATTCAGAAACTCTTCTGTTTATGGCAAGATTAATTGGCATTACCAATATAATAAGCATCAACATTTTTACTTCCAGATCAGAAAAAATGAGACATATATTCGATTCCAGTTTTATACATAACTTCACTGTATGTTTATATAAATTTTCTTAAAAAAAATGATGAATCAACGTCGACTATAACCTCTTGCCCTCCAAGCAATTGAATTTGCTCTACGTTTGAAGTACTCGGATGCGTACTTAGTAACGGAAGTGCAGATGAATCGGGATGAACCAGAAAATAATCGGGATGAATCGGGAATATGGTGCTGTAATTCACATTTGATCAAGGAGAGGCCAAAACACAAGGAAATTAAGTACTTCAAACAAAATTCTATAAGAAAGAAGAAAAAAAAGGGGAAAGAAAATACATAAAACACTTGACTTGTACCGATGCTCGACAATATTCACTTTCGAGCCAAGATTTTATGTCAACTGTATATTATTCATGGATTTTCCTTCAAAACACCGTCTATTCTCTGGGTAGCTTAAAGCATGCTTAAGCAGAAACCTGAAAAAAAATTGCATGATTTCGAGCCAACATTTGGTAGGGTTAACAGCATAAGCATGTGGACGCTCCATGTTTGATCAGCCGCACGCCATTTCCTTGACAGATACCAAGTTTCCGGAAATCAGTAATCTACGAGCTCTATGATCAGTACAAGTTTGACCTTGTTGTGCTCATACTAGGTGAAAATAATCCGCATCGCGACATGTTTTGCTATGACAAGCTCGGAGAATCATACAGTGTAGATCTCAGATGTCCTCTTGGAGATGGTGCTGCAAGAAAAGGACCCCGCGGCAGCACACCCGAGCCTTCTGAAGTAGTACAACTCCACTTAACAGGACTACTACTATTGGGTAGCCTGGAGGGAACTGCATGCAAGGTGGTGTTGTACAAAACTGGTGATCCACAAAGTAAAGAAGGTTCCTGTGACTCGTAACGAGAGAAAGGATTCTTCACACGCTTTGAGTTATAACTGGGAGCCGCTGGAACTGGAATGCCGGAACAAACTACTTGGCTTTCCCTCAACCCTTCTGAGTATTTTGCAACATTGCAGGTCAAACCAGCTTCACTTTCCGGAGCATCATCAATAATGATAATTTCTTTACTGGCACTGAAAGCAGAATGTCCATTCTTGCGTTGGCGGTCAGGAGGGTTCATAATTCTCTCCATGTGAAAAGCGGGTGCTCCTCCAATGGGTTTGCTTATACACCTGTTCTGTGGCATTGGAAAGTTATAATCGCCTTTATACTCGTGAGGTTCCATGGATGCCACAAAACTGCCATCTGTATGATGCTTTGGAAACAAGCTTGCAGGTCCTCGTGCAACCACTTGTGGTGTCCTCGGATTGCTATAGCTTCTAAAACTGTTGAAGTGCGTTGCACTTGCGTCAAAACATTCCCCCACTTTGTTATGTGGATCTTGACCTAAGATTACGGAACCATGAGGGAAATTATGTTGAAAGGAATGGTAGAACAGATTCTGAAGATTGCCAGGAACAACTCCTGAGAATGTCGGAAACTGTGAAGTTAGATGGTTAGTTTGCGCATGTGTTTGAGCCTGCACCGGTGGAGCTGATGTATCTTCATCTTTGTTGACCACCATCAAATCCTTTCCCATTAGCCTGAGTATCGAATTAGAAGCAGATGGACTAACAGAATCGCAATCACTGTGACCAGACAACTTCCCTTTGCGATCTGGAGAACCCTTCGAAGGATGGTGACCGGAAGATGACTTGGTGACAGGGAAAACTGCCTGTTCAGATCTCAATGTTGTACAACCGCTCAGAAAGAACGAGTCTGTCATGTCGGACCCCGACTCCAAATTGTTAGTTCTTGTGTTTGGATTGCCACCCATTTGCTTTCCCATAGCAGGCAGTGTCATTGCTCGCCGCATTAATAGTGGTGATTCTTGATAATTTAAAGCCACACCCTGAGAAGTTCTCTCCTTTCGTTGACAACAGCAAGGCTGATCGTTACTTTTGAAGCTGATAGGTCCCCTCTCGAGAGATATCTTGTTGACCTTCAAGTTTTCTCTATCAAAAGAAAGTCTTTCAGCTGCTGTACCAGTTATCTGTTGAGCTGCAGTGGCATTAATTTCTTCAGAAGTACCACTAACTGCACGCGATAGGCCCGGCCTGATCTTGTCTTGAGCAGATTGAGGTCCTATGGATGATAACGGTTCAGGATACTTCGGATCAAATTGTGTCCCTCTGGAATTAGAGATGGTTGATGTTGTAGAAACAGGTGAATCTGATGAATCCCCATCAAAGAAATCAAGCTGATCTTGAGATGATTGAACTCGGCTCGTGGTTAGTGACGAATTCCCTTGAAAATCATCTGAGCCCATATCCCTAGGACTTGGCAAAAACGATCCTGGTGGCCCAGGGATAAGTATTGGATCAACCTCAGGAAAATAGCTTCCCTGGCCATCTTCAGAGTCCATTTCCTCTGCGCTATGAACATTCTGCCCAAGTGTGCCATCTTCCAGTTCATCAACACAAAACATCTCTTGCTCATTACTAATGCTTGGATCAGTTGGACATGTTAGTGCTTCAGTTTCACAGAAACCTATTAGGGAAGGCTTTTCAGTAACCATGTCACGATCATGGATTTGATCCTCTCTCTCAGCAACTCCCAGGCCATCAAATTTTTCCAGATATTCATCACGAACGGTAACAGAAGTATCCATGTTTTCCCTCTCATCATGTCCATAAAACGCGGGTGCAAATTGAGAACTTTCCAAGGCCATGGTTTCCTTCCTTCTAGAGCTACTTAAGGAACCTCTATTTTTTCTCCTTTGTAATTCAGTGCTTCTAGATAGCGATACTTCATCACTATTATCTTTTCTAAACCGCTTTCCAGCAAAATTATGCATGAAATCATACTGTTGATCAGCCTCAGGATCCCAGGCAGCAACCTCTTTATCTACTTCTTCCCTTTGCCCTTGATTCTTAGCAGCTGAGCAATTCTTAGCGACACTGGGACTGGATTCAGTCAAAGATACCCGACTGCCAATAGCCAACACATTTTTCTTTGGCGGGAGGAATTTCCTGGCATTTGATCTGAGGGCATCGCGACTCTTAGATAGTTTTTTGCTAGCACGAGGGGGACTATCAAAATTTTCGGTGAGATCCGCAGCAGAACCAATTGTATTGTTGCTCAACACAGATGCAAAGTTCACATCAGAGTATGTACGGTTTAGCATGCAACTATTGGGCAAAAAAGTTGTGTCTTTGCTAAACTGTTGCTGGCTTTGCTCACCAAGAAAGGGGCTTCCTGCTCTCTTTCTCCAAGGAGTGCAGTCGCTTTTCTCACTAGCTTGAGCTTCATCACATGCATTCTCTGTGCTCCCACTTTTTTCGGGAGAAGAAATTGGAGTTCCAGACAAATTCATTACCTTTCTACCAAAGTTTCCCTCCACACGACAGTTATCTAAACATGTTTGATCACTCCCAACCAAAAATTTCTGAGACACATGCTTCTTGTTCAACTTCTTTACAACACCAGTGCGTTTGGAGCAAGCCCATCCTCTTAAAGCTCCAGGATTACAGGAATTGAGCTGCTTTTCCATTTTCCGTCCTTCCTCGGAATTTTCTTTTGCTCCACATGTTTCTTGACCCCCATGAATCTGTTTAAAAACAATTTCATCCCATGTTAAGTTTGAAAAACCACTACATTTGCAACGAAGAGGACTGTTAACCTTTTAATTCAATGGAAAAAGCAGTGTTCGCACCAACAAACTCCAAGGAAAAGCATTGGGATTCAAACATATAATATAATTGTCATTCTAAAATATAGCAAGGTTTTTTTTCGTTCTTCGCTTTCCTATCGCATCGAAGCACATCGCATCGGAGCGCATGTTGTCAATAAGGTGGTGAGACCTATGCTGAAAGTAAGTAAATACAAAAAGCAAGAGTGGCGTACCTGAGAAGAATGAGCCTTGGGAGAGATAAAATCTTTGCTTTGAGGAGCAAGTTTAAGGTACTTGTGATGTTTAGATGCATGGCGCTTTTGCTTTTTCGCTGAAAGGAATTTGCTTCCTTTACCGGGTTTCAAAGGTTTTCTTGGTCGAAGATGCTCTACCGCTTTAGGCACTGATGGAGATGGTGCATCATCAAACTTCGATAGAATCCTAACTTTCGTGCCATTGGCGTCTACATAGACTGGACCGACATCAATATCATCGGGATGGACTGAGGATACTCGTTGCCTTTTCTCTTCAACCGGCATCTCAGACTTCTCCTTATCCTGAGTAGGAAAGCTTGAAACGCTCGTGGCCCAGCTCGAACCATTTCTTCTATCGAGATCTTCTAATGTGCAGTGCTGGGCAGTAGTATATATATCCACCATCAGTTTGGTCTTCCTCGGCTTAATTCTGTACCTTGTAATCGGTTTTGAATCCACAGTACACTTGGGAGTTGCCTCCCCAGAAAGGCACTGATCAATATGAGCATTCAAGGTGGTATTAGAAGACGATGAGAAGGTTTTGCAAACAGGGCAAATTTTCGAAGTCATTGTTTCTGAAATGGTAGTAATATTTGAAGCAATATCTTCGGTTGAGATTCTCTCTGAGTGGCTGCTGAATTTCACCACCAATCTGCACTTCTTACCCGAGGGTCGCGTCGTGCTTCCGGTCTTGTTGACAACAACAACAACAGGAGGACCTGCAGCTTCAACTACTTCAACTGACGCAGCTTCCAAGGAAGTATCAATTTCTAACGGCAACCTTGACGGCCTGTTCGTAGGAACTGACTCTTCTATTTCAGATTGAGAAACACTCGTAAGTGTGGATGGAAAATCATTTTCTCCTTCAGACCTGCATGAAGTGGCTGTTGTAGTGTCTGTGCAAGCTTCTGTTAGCTTTTCTTTCAGCTTGGTATCGTTCGACAAAGACTCTAATACTGCATGATCATCTTGCCCGGAAGATTCTGAAACATCAAGATTGCTTTTCTTTTCACTTTCAACCGTACATCTCTTAACGGGTTGGTTTCTTACTGCATCAAGATTCTCAAATGGCGGCAACAGATCCTTCACGCCATGTTTCAAGCAAAGTTGCAAATTCTTCTGAGAAAAAGGCCAGTTGGTCTCGATATCCTTGCTCCGGGAAGTAAAAACATAATCTCTGCAGATTGAAAAAACATCATATACATCTGATTCTTCACACAAATGGTCAATTCCAATGAGCTAAGCTTAGCCACCTTTAGACTGAGTCCGATGAGAACTCAAACTTTATTGTATGCAAATTGCTAACCAAGGAAAGGGAATATATACATGGACCATGGAACTAAAAAGGAACAAGGAAAAACACAAACACACACAAACAGTAGAGAAGAATCCATATGATGTCTGCAGATATGGTCTGAGAAATTAAGTAAAACTCTGCGTCCCCGTTTCATGTAAATCTCTCTCCGAACAAGCTATGAGAGATTAATTAAAACTCATGGGAAATTAAGGAAGGGTGACATGAAATCACAAGCAACAATTAACATTGAGTTGGGTGGATTAACAGCATGGATTAGGGAAATTAATCACATGAAGAAACGTGTGGTTTTCGGGGGGATTAAGAGCCGTGAACGAGTTTCGTTTATTAGCCAAAGCAGGAAAAAAAAGCCCCAAAACACACACTAAAAATAGAGACAAAGATGGGGTGGTCATGACTGAAGGCCCCTCATGTTGGACTGAGCCACAAGCAACAACAAGACACATATTTGCATCTCTCTGGATCTGACTCAACAACCTCTAAGATGATATGAGATAAACTTTGAGATCACACAAGAAAAAGAGAAGCAGTTAGAAACCCATGTAAGAAAAGCAAAAACCCAAGTTATGATCATCATCAACTGTTCATATTTTCATTTCTAGAGAGAGAGAGAGAGAGAGAGAGAGAGATTATACCTGATGGAGAATTTGGGAAGGGGTGGATTATTGGATAGATCTAGTGGCTGCTCATGACTAGTACTAGCATCATTGATGATCAAAGGTTGGGGATGATGACATGGGGGATCTGGTGGAAGTTTTTCAAAAGATAACATCTGATGGAAAGCTTCTTCTTCTCCTCTCTTCTACTTGTGCTGTTTTGCCAACAGTCACAAGCTCTAGTAATATCTTCTCTACCTCCACACCTTATCTTGAACTTAGATTTCAGCATATATAATGACCCTTTCTCTCTCTAAGTCTCTTTCTCTCTCTAGAACTATTACTGTTCACTCCAAGCAGCACCACAAACACTAGCAGAAAGCAGCAGACGAAGAAAAATCAAACAACCCCACTAGAATCTTCATCCATTACATCAACCTGCAATTAAGAGAAATGAAAAAGGAGCATGAGATCATGGGTTTTTGGGGAAAGATCCCAGATTATGAACAAGGTTCAAGAAACGTTATTTTATGTGATGGGAATGAGTGAAATTAAAGCATCTGCAAAAATTTTCAAAAAAATCAAAACAACAAGGAACCCAATTGAGCAAGCAAAGAACAAAATAGGCAAACAACAAAACCCAACAAGCAAAGATATTCAATTTTGTTGTTGGTCTAAAAGTTCATGGGAATGATATTTTATGTGGAAATATTGCTCAAAATTTGAGACTTCAGACTCAACAATCCACTAGTTACCATAGTTTAACAACCAATCCAATCCCTTTAGAGCAAAATCACAAAAGATTTGAAATTTGCAACAGCAAGAGATCGTAATTCATGAACTCCCCAAAAGATTAAAATTTTTGGACAAGAAATTAATCCAATAAAAACCCAACAAGTAGAGTGAGTGAGAGGAGATTTACAAAGAAGAAGTCCAAATCTTTGAGCATGCAAGTAAACAAAATCTAGTTTAAATCCCATGACCAGATTCTGATCTTGTTTCCATTTCGTGCAAGCAAGAAGATAATGAGTGGTCAAATATTTAAAGAGAGACCCAGAAATTCAAAACACATGAAAAATGAGATTACCATTCAAGCTAAGAAGACTAGAGAGAGAAAACCCACCAAAGAAAACAGAAGAAGATGCAAAAAAGCAGCAGTTTTTGAGGAAGAGAAAACAAACCCAAGATCAAAGAAATCGCAGCTAGCGCAGATGGGGATTATTTGGTTTTGAAGCTCTCTTTTTTTTCTGGGTTCGATTGGACCGAGAAATGAGAGAAAAGATGAAGTCTTTGAAGACTATTAAGCAGCTCTACAGAGAGAAAGAGGGAGAGAAGTGAGAAAAACAGCACCACCCACTCACACATCAAAAGGGCATCAGGTTCTCTTTCTCTCCAAAAAGCAGGTTTGTACCATTAAACACCCACGATTCACCTCCAATCTGTGAATATGCGTTAAGAGAGTTTTGAAGAGAGAGAGAGAGAGAAAGTAGGAGAGAGAAAGTAAGAGAGAGAAGAGTGTGGTGCTTTTTTCTTCTTGAAAAATAAACAAAGGAAATACAATACAAAGCTGTCCTATCCTACACCTACCCTACACCCTCATATGTCATATTATTATCAAAATTTTATTTTCTTTTCATTGTTTAATCCTTGATTTTTATCATGGCCATTGCCTTTACCCTCTCAATTCAATTGTCTGTTTTGCTCTCTTTCTTTCTCTTTAATTCCAATCTCAGACGCCCCCATGTTGTCCCACTACACGACAAGCTCTCCCTGTTGACAATTATCGACACTATGGAGATATCACTCTTTTACGGATTTACCCCCACCCCACCCTTCCCTCTTCTTTATCTAATGTTAGGAGTAGGCTACAATGCTCGCAAGCATTGAATGCTTACACCGATCTCACCATTAAAATGAGGGAGGAGAGAGGAGAGAGGGAGGAAAGGAGGTTGAGATTGGTGTGAGCATTCAATGCTTGCGAGCACTGTAGCCAGTCCCCTAATGTTAATATTCAAAAGTAAGATGAGTTATTTGATGTTGTGTTTTTTTTTTTTAAATAATTTGGCATGTTATATAATAATACTTACCAAATTAAATAGTTTAACACAAATTAATAATACTTACCAAATCAAACAGTTCAGTTTTTTTTAAGTAGTTTGATATATTACCTTATCAAGCAATTTAATATGTTAAATAGTTCAATGTATTTACGTCATTTGCTAGTAGATACGTTGTTAGATGTGTTTTGATATGTTATCATTGCCATGTTACACTATCATAAAGTCTAACATGTTAACTAGTTCAATGTATTTGCCATTCGTCAGACGTATACATCGTTTAAAACAGTTTCATATGTTACCTTATTAGCCAATTTAGCCTCTAAGATGAACACACTAAGGCCTCATTTGATAGGCAGGACTAACTTAGATATAACTATTCACTAAATTCAAGTCATTTTGAAAAAAGAAATGGATGAGAACTTTTATATTTTGTCCAAGTTGAAGGTTACTTATGAAGAAAAGATATACCTACTAGTCCTCGCAAAAATAGTAGGATTAAAAGGGACAATTTTTCTTTAACTTAGACAAAATTAAAAAATTGTCATTCATTTCTCTCTTCAAAATGTCTACAATATAGTGAATAATCTTATCCAAACTAATTCTCTCCGTAAACCTAAGAGTCCTAAAAGAGGATGTAGGCATAATGTCCTTTGTTTTGAGGTAACACGTAAGTGGAACACTAGCCTCCTCCTTGTGTGGTCAGTCGTAGATGTTTGTTGGGTCTTTCAGATTTTGTCATTTAAGTTCTGGTGCACAACTTAAGTTAAAAGCCTACTAGGTCCAAATTTAATAGACCAAAATAAACCTACATATTTGACATCTTTACTTTAATTGACTTAACATTTCGTAAAAAGTTTGTTATAAAATAACTTTCAGGGGGATATTTTAGACATGTGCGTGATTATTTTGTGCACGGGACCGTGTGATCTTACTGTTTTGGTGGGTGCACAATACCCCCAAAACCCAAAATATCTCAATTTTCTTCTTCTTCTTCCCCGTCACTTTATCCCTTATTCTCATTTTCCATTTTTTTTTCTCATTTCTCTCTCTCTCTCACCATATCTGCACAGTGCACGTCGACGAAAACTCGTCAAACCGAGGCAAACTAAAATCACCATTATCTTCGTCTCAACGTCCTGGACTCAACGGTGCAAACCGTTCGTCCAAACTCTCCATCGTTTGACGAGAAAATCTCACGGAAGAACCAGATCTTCCCGGTGATTTTCTCGTCATTCTAGACCTAGGTGAGGTTTCTAATTACCACCGTTGGGTTCCACTCGTTGAGTAGATGAATTTTCATATGTCATTTGCTTGATTTGGTTGAGTTTTGACGTAGATCGACAAAGCTACAGTACCCGCGGCCTTTCGAGGCAATTACAGGTCATTTTCCGAGCTTATACGGTCAAACCAAAGGTACACCGTCCTTCTACTCCTCTCTAGCTTTATTTTGGTATAAAGAATGTGAATTTTGGCCAAGAAATGAAGAAGTTATGGAGATTTGAAAATTTCCCAGAAAACCGGCCAAAATTTCGACGACAGCGACCGGAGTCAGTTGCAGCGGCGACCCCCCGCTGATGTCAGTAACCGGTCCAGACCGGCTGGTGACGTCAGCGATGACGTCAGCAACTCAGAATATTCCTTTTAACGCCGTTAGGAATATTTGGTTAGATTTAACGGAGATGTTGGAATATTCTGTTAGATCTAACGCCGTTAGGTTAGTTGACCGGGTCGTTGGCTGGCGCGTTGACCAGGGCATGGAGCCGCGCATGGGGGCGCGTAGGACCTTATTTTTGAATTTCGTAGACGCGAGGCGACTCGTGACGACGTGTACTACCTAGTGGCAGTACGTATGATATTTTTCGGAGTGTTTCGGACCTCCGTGTTGAGCAAACAAGGGATAGGTTTTAATTAATTAGTTTAATTAGTAACCTTCATGAGTATAATCATTACTACAGTGATATCTCATATAGGTGAGACTTATCCAGAGGACTACCGGGGCTACCCAGGACAGGGGGGTTACAACCCCGCTACTTACAGGTGAGTGAGTGGGTCTTTGTTTTGATAAATGTATTATTACGTATGGTTTTTCAATGCTTTCTTTAATTTGTTAGCATGACTCATATCATATGCAATTGTTGGAGGTAGAACATTCGTATTATATTGCCATACATGTTTTTATACTGTTGCTCATCAGTAGATGTATAACACTTCAGGTATCAGTACTCAGTCTTGTGGCCAGGACTAGCCTTAACGTTTGGAGATGTCACTACCAGTACCGCTAAGCAACTTTGGATCCATTGTAGGTACTAGCCTGTTCTAGGTTGCACTAGGCAACTCGAACTTGTGTAATGCACTTTGTGCACAGCGATTAACGTTAGACTCGCGTCATTGTAGTACTCAGCGTATTACTCATATACCTAGCATGTTCCTCGTAGTTTATCTACTTGGGCTTGTGTGTTTACATATGGATGAGCAGTCAATCTGATTTTCGGGAAGTACCCGTGTTTTGTGCAGTCAGTCTAATTTTTGGGGAGTACCCGTGTTTTAAGCATTCAGTCTGATTATCAGGGAGTACCCGTGTTTTGAGCATTCAGTTTGATTATCGGGGAGTACCCGTATTACTATTATAGTATTTTGAGGATCATACGGGGGAGTATGACGTATTTTCAACAACTATACATGTTTTCCAGCAAAGGGATAGTATACTCTTGAAAACAAAGGTTTTATCAAACTTTACTTTTTGACCCACTTACCTTTTTATATTTTGCGCCCCTCCAGTACTTAGTGGCAGATTCGATTTCCAGTGAGACGTGGGCTTGCTTCGGCTGTGGGTGGTGGTTCTGACACTTTCTCTGGATTATGTAGGATTCGCTCCTACTTTTAGTTAATTTCTACTTATCCATCCTCACGAGGTTGTGAATGTTTTTATTCCTTGCACTATTTACTTTGCTCTGACTGTTATGCACCTGTAATAATGGGTTTTACCCATCACCGCACTCTGACTTCCGCTTCCAACTCTAAATATATTCACTTTTTCTCATACACATGCATAATTGGCTTTTGTCACTTAATACGTGTAGGCTAGCACTTCCTGACACCTGGCGTGTCAGAATCCGGATGTGTCAATCTCCATTAGTCTTAAAAATTATTCTCATTGGTGTGTAATCTGTTAAGTTCTAATTGGCGACACAAAGCAATTAAAAGCTATTTTGAATCAATTGAGAATATAAAATCCCTTTAAATTCTCCCTTTTGTCATGAACCATTATCGGTAATCCTTTGGGCTTATATAAGGTTGAGAATGAGACCTAGCAATATATCACAGTTACTCTAAACTAAGTAAAATGGTAGAAAACCTATTTAGCTAGAATTGCAATGTAATATGGTCTTTCTTATGTCATTACTCTTAATTACATTATTAGAGCACAAAATTCATGTTAAGCGCGCCTCAAATGACAATTCTAAATTTCATATATCAGAACTCTTTCTCAATTATATTCAATACTCAATCACAAGATTCCTGAATCATATGTTAAAGTATTTTTCTTCTTTAGTATAGATTTTTAGAAGTATATTCACATGTCTATATGAATCAATCGGGGATCCCAATAATACTTATAGACACATCCTTTTGGACCCGAGTATTATCAAAGATCAACAACTTATTGATAAGACAACAATGATATCTCAATTCTAAAAACTAATTTACATTATTGTAACTTAGAGATCTTGTTTCACATTTCATACGAGATAACTAAATTGATAGTATTTAGTGTACTCGATCTTCATTGACCACTTACAAAATTTATCTTAATATCCCCAAACGAATAACTTGAGACCAGTTATCCTCCTAATTAAGCATAATGTGTATTGTTCTCTAAGAATTCATATGACTAGCCACAGTTTAAGTTATAAGGCTCAAAGAAGGAAACGCCTATGTAATCTAACTTCTTTATATTATTTTTTATCTGTTTTATACTTGTGTTCAAGTAAATAATTATTAGTGGTATTATTACTGTAAGCGACATGTTTGCCCTTTGATCTGACTTAGTTAAGTAAGTATATGAAATATCCATAAAAGATCATATTTAAAAAAAACACTATCAACGAGTCTAAAATATCAATTAGTTGAATGCATTTATGTTATTCGCCAGTTATTAGATGCGGTTTGATCTGCACACATGTTACGTTTCTTACGTCATTTGCTAGTCCGTTTTTGGTTGCATTGGAGGGTTTCAAACCCTAACTCGAGCATACTCGTAATCAGCACCCTACACTAATCCTTTAGGCTAACCCTAGTAACTTCAATTACATTATCAAATTATCTATCACGGCAAACGTATGCATTTAATAAGATGTTAGACTATCCACAAAATCAAGCCCATCAAATTTGAATATACAGTCCTCATGTATAATCCAATAATATAACATGCCAAACTACATAATCCTAATGTATCAATCTACGTATTATCATATAATAGCATCTCCAATGAGCTTTCTAAATGAGCTCTTAACTAAAATGTAGAAAAGATTTCAAAAAAATTAATTCCAATCATGCTCGCTATCCACCTTTTAAATGCAAGAAGAGAGAAATGAGATTCTAGCAACTCTCTATAATTAATGATAATTATTATTATTTTAAATAATTAATTAATTTTTATTTGTTAATTATTGACTCATAGTTATTATAACTCTCTAAAGTATGGAGTATGGTTGGAATACAATTTTTTTAGAGAGCGCTCAAAATAATTTTTTGATAAACTTTGCTATAAAATAGAGAACATAATCGGAGATGCTCTTACTTATTGTTTTGGTTGGATACTAGTTGTTAGAAAACTTAGGGTAATATACCATATTAAAATTACTATTTTGTAATATTAAGCCTGCGGGGTTCCCTGCTCTTCTTCTGCTATGGTGTGGTCTGAATACGAACATGCTCATAGTCTATTTTAACAATCTTTTACTATTATTTTTGGATTGCTTATGTATTAATATTGGACTTGAAAGCCCCTAAACACTGCAATTTTCACTTTCAAAAGCGACTTCAGTGGTAAACCTTACACCTATCATAATGTCCCCCCGCCCTTTTAACTGTTACCGTATCTTTTACGTTCACCAATTTTTTCCAACATCATTATTGATTGTCATGGTTGATATTTATATATTTGCACAATTATTGTCCTTATTTCACCATACATATTCTCTTGTCCTTATGTAATTAACAAAAGAAAAAAATTAACACTATATCTGTGAAAATTATTGTGTATAACAACCGATAGGTGATTGAAAGTTAAATTTAGGACTAACTATACTTTACATTTTTTAGGTTTGGAGTAATTTTTAAAATGAGTCAAGCGATTTTAATTTTCTCATATTGGACCCTAAAATTTTGAAATTATAACAATTTATGTCTTTTGTCTAATGAATTATTTGAATATTCATTAAATTGATGACATAGTGAGTATAAAACTTATAATTTAGTTGACTTGTAAGCCACATTTGCACTATATTGACTAAAAAACTTATCAATTTAATGAAGGATTAGATGTTCAAATAAACAAAATGTGTAAATTGATACAATCTCAAAATTTCATGATGCAATGTGAGAAAATTAAAATTTCATGATCCATTTTAAAAATCACCTCAAATCTATATGGTGTAAAATATAGTTAGCCTTTAAATCTAATACTTCACTACTTTCATCATTTAAACAATTTACCCTCGCACACTTTTTGGAATTATGGTTATCCTCTAGATTATCCTCTAGTTGCATGTTTTCATTGGCTGCAGAAGGTTTTTTATGTTGACTCACGTGAGTGCTAAGATTATGCATATTTTTAGTACGTTTGATATCTAGTTGTTCTAGTTGTGACTAATTGATTTGGTGCCTTAAACCTATGTGTTATAATACATAGCGAATTCGTCGTTATTTCATGAACTTAGAATTTTGATATTAATAAATAGATACATAAAAAAAAAAAAAATGCACGTGAATAACATGAATAAATTAGTAAAGCCACACATAAGTGTGATATTCGCACTAAATTTTTTTTATTAAATGTATTATTTGTAAAAATGACTTTGTAAATATCCTATATCAATAATAAATAAACTGATCACAAAAAGTTTGAACAATATGATGCATATATATGCCATGCTTTTAAGAAAAGAATCGTTTTCTATACTGTTATTATCCTTCGTTTCAAATTTCAAGTTTCTTCAATTAATCGGTTTTATATGCAAAATTCAATATCCGCCATGACAAAGCTGTTTTCTGAAACATTCATGCACCTCTCGAAAGGGTGCAAAAATACAAAAAACATGGACATTTTTTAGTTGCAAGTGATGTGTCCTGAGTCATAAAGTATAATTTTTTGAGAATTAAAAGGAAAATCTTGGGTGGTGGCTATTGAATGGTTAAGATTAATTTGTCGTTACAGCCCGCACGAGAATAATATTATTTTATTCCCCTGAGGTGCAAAAATGACGATTTTGCTCCCTTGGTTGACCTTTCGGGTTGACTTTTTTGCGTCTAACTAGTACGACGCTTCTACTTGTATTTTTCTCGACGTGCTCGTGAATACGAACTCGTAGGCGCGAGCGAACGCCATCTCCGGAGTTCTAATGAGGCCGTTTACGACAATCTTTGCAACGCTCCGTTAATCTATTTCCGTGATCTGAATTCGGGGCCTTAGTCTAATAATTTCTGTGGGCCCAGCCCACCTCGACTCAAGCCCCCGTTTTCCCCCGCTCCCCACTAATCTCTCGCCCTCACACCTCACTTACCCGTCTTTCTTCCCCGCAGTCACACAAACACCAGCCGCATGCAATCCTCAGCGTTAACAAATCCAAGAAATTGCTCAAGGCACCCTCGCCTTCAATGTCCTCCCACACCACCTTCTTCAACCGCCTCGTGTCGGGTGAATCTTACCTTCGCAAAACCAAACCAACACCTAGTCGAGCTCAAAGTGCGTAAAACCCAAAGTTAGAAAAATTTCTTTACACACCCACTACGCCTCGTCTCGACCCGAGGCCTTCTTCGAACTTGACCCGACCTCAAGCTTCACCATCTTCATCTTCATCAAAATTAAACTACCGTGAGCTCAAAAACCCAGCCAAACCCGAGAAGAACTAGGAAACCTTAAAACCGGCTATTTTCTCCGACGAACCCCGATCGACCGATCTCTGGCCAATCCAGTTTCGATCCAACCCGAAATCAACATGCTGGCTTTCCGGGAAGGCTTGAATTCAAACCCAGCCTTGCATGGCCGAGAATCGTGATCCGGGAGCCCCGCCTCACTGGACCCGTGAGCTTTTCTCGATTTTCCCGCCAAATTCCGACCGACTTTGGCCCAGCCTAGGTAATTTCGAACCCCTCCCTTTAGCCTAAGCTTCATTTCTCAGATAAATTTCATGAAATGGTGAAGAATTCGACATTCTCGCATTTTTCTGGGCTCTAAGCGATTTGCGGACGAAGGACAAGGGCACGGGTTGGGCGGGCTGGGCGCGGCGACGTACCGAGGTTGAAGGCGACGGCGCCACGGCCGGGCCAATCCGGCCGACGGGCCCCGGCTGATGCCGCGAAATCCTGCTCAACTCCGGGTTGACCGAATATTCCAAGGAATATTCCGCTCCGTTAACCTTAACGCCGTTAACGGAATATTCTAACGCTCGTTAGAATATTCTGCTAATCCCGACTTTGGGGCCAGCACCCGGCGCGCCATCAGCTGGGGCTGGTGACCGGGGCGCGTGGGCTTCTGCCGCAGCGTGGCGCGTGGCCGCGTGGCGGGACTTCCACCGCGCGTGGCGGCGCGTGAGGGCGCGTGACCTCACAGCCCCGCGTGGCGGCGCGTGAGGCCAATTGGCAGCGTGTGGCGGCGCGTGCGACTGGGCTGGGCACGGCTGCCCACTCTGCGGCGTGTTTTGGGGTTTCCCCGACTCGAAACTCCGTTCGGTATCCGAACGCCGTTTTTCTTGTAATTTCGCATACCCCTTACTAATTGCGGGTTTCTAAAATAGGTTTTGGCGACCCGTGGTGTTCGGAGAACGTGCATCTAGGCTCTTCGGCTGCATTTGTGAGTGGGCCCCTTCCTCACTTAAATTAAATATTTTATATGTTTTAATTATATAAATGGTTTTGCCTATGCCTTATTGACTATTATTACAATTTGCTGGCAACTTAATTTGTGTCTACACTTTTAATGACTCGTAGTATAGTATTTTATTCCGTATTACAAGAGACCTTGTACTTCTCGTAGTATTTACTTGGTTTATCTGATATACTGACGTTTGTAGACCGACTTGGTAATGAATTAGGCTATGGAAATTAAATGTGCCCCCGAACCCATATTTCCATTTAGACTTATGCCACAAACTGGTGATTTATGTATTATCTTGTATGCGTATTACGATTATCGTACTCAACCCTATTTTCAGGCTTGTGTGGAATTAATTATTTTAATTCCCTACTTAAGTGCGATTGAATCTTGTATTTGCTTAACGGGCCTTGGGCCGTATTTTGGGTGAATCCCTTGGAAACGAGCAATTTCCTATCACATTTTGGGTTCATCTAATCTACCATTAAGTTGGTATTTCTATACCTTGGCAAATTTATGGTGTATTCTTGGTATTTTATGTATTGTGATTAATTACTTAGTCTTCCTGCACGGCACCCGAGAATATTTTATTTAGTGGTAGTTTTAAAGGCTATCCCAAAAGGGAGATTACCTTATACTGTTCTTTAATTTAAAAATACTCCGTGGCATGTTTTGCACGCTCAACTAGGAAGGCTCAATCTCTGTTAGTTGTACTGTCCGAGGCCAGGACTGCACCCTTACGTGATTGTTCACACGCACCGATACGCTCACTATGGATCCATAGAAAGGTGCCAGCTTGTTCGAGGTCGCATGGGCGCCCGAACTCGCTGTGGATGCGATTAGCGCCGCCTACGTGATCGTAGTACATGAGCTGCACTTTATTTATACACTCCAAATGCTCATGATGTATCATATCCATGAACTCGTGTTGCCATTCCTAAACGAGCGTCTATCTTATAGTTGGATTGTGAATTATCTCGGATTTTCACCGATGCCACTGATACATTTATTTGAGTTGCGCTTCCGCATAACTTATTTTGGCGAACCTTTATAAGTAAATTATGCCGAACGGTGGCTTTCTCGCCCGTCCCTGACTCGTAAGTATATTTCCGTACTTACCTTGTTTTCTACCTACTAGTATATTATGTTTTAAAAAGGAAAGGTTTTACGAAAACTTATTACGTGTTTTACGGCGAGGGGTTAGTATTTTCTGCAAAAGGAGAAGTTTTCTACATAAATAATTAGTTATGGCCCACTCACCCTTTTGTTTTGCGCTCTCCGTGCTTGGGGCCGCTTGAAGTTGTCTTATTACACGGTATTCCAGAAGGAAGATCTTCAAATTAATCTCGAGATTTGTAAATTTTCAAACATTTCGTATTCGTGCAATATCTCGTATTTATTCATTAATTCCTTCAAATATTCTCTATTTATTCAAATTGGCTTTCGTCACCCTACGTGGTGTCGGCCAAAGACATCCGCTTTGGTGTCTACGTGTACATCCGGCCTGGATGTGTCGATTGGCACGAGTACCTGAAGCATTACTAACCTATGCTCTTCCCTCTCCGTACTCACCGCTTGCCATATCAAACTCCAATTCCTTGAATCTTGGCTATTTCTTCGTATTCTACTACTCCTCGCCAAGTTCATTCTTGAACTTTGTGTTCTCGACTCCTTTCTCGAATTGAGAAATCCTCCGAACTCTACACTTTCTAAGGTATTGTTTCTCATTGGTTTAATTCTAAGTTCTTCTCGGTCATACCACCTCGACGTCACCAATGCTGCAGCTTTTGCAGTTTCCGACTTCGACGGTTTTGGCTCGTTTTTCGCACGCGTAGCCTTAAGGCTTAACGCTGGACGTTTCCTTACCAACTTGCGTTGAATCGCACCGAATTGGGAAACCACCCAGTTATCGTATTTCGTATTTTCGGTGTGTGGTGTCAGCTTGACACAAAAATGTGATGATCTTTCATCAAATACTTTCCTCGGACGACATAGCGTAGATTTGGCGGGAACTTGTTTCCCCGTGTCCGGGATTAATCCTCGTGTGAACTGGCCTGTAGGATTTAGTTTCACAAATTCTTGCACCGACGGTGCTTACACCTTAATCTCAACGACTTCTACTCTTCGGTGATGCTTGAACAACTAACGTTGTCAATCGATCGTGCCTTTTAACTTCGTGGCCTGCAGACGGCGACCGCCGAGTACGTCGCCGTAAAACCTCAAATTGTTAGCAAGATGAAGACTTGAGACGTTTTCCTCCAAATTATTATTTCCCTGCTTCTAATTCACTTTCCATTTTCATCCCAAATGGAAAATTACCACCGTGAATTCCTTTGTACGAGATTTCTCTCGCACGTGGCGACCGTAATGACTCTGGGTGACCCAAACCGAACCCGTCGCCGAGACTTTCCTCGAATAATGCTGCCTTTGTGCCTACTACTTTCGTAGTTGGGATAATTTCCATCTCTGATGTTGATCACTGTGTGGAGTCCTACGACCGTGCCGTTTTGTCGTGACTCAATTCTCTTCGAACGATTGAAGAACTTTTCGTACTTCCGAAGTCGACACTTCTTCCACTCATGACTTTTGTCATTCAAATCGATCATCTTCCCCTTGTGCATGTACGGCTATCTTGATTAATCGCTTCGCGATGGTGGCGGATTGCATATCCACAAGTGACTCGTGATTGAAAATAACTTCGGGTTTTGACTCTAATTGCGGCGTATCCACCGTCCTCGAGTACAAACTGACTTTATCAAATCTTCTTATTCGAACGCCGACGAGGAAACAAAACCACCCAATACAGTAACCCGTAAAACCGATATTAGCCCCGCTGAATTCTTAGACTCCTGCACGAAACCTCGAGCTTCCGCCGGAAGTTCCTAAGTGGTCCCAAGGACTCGGAATCGTGCTCGATACCGCCTAAAATGGCCTCGGGGATCACCGTTCGGAATCGACCTCTTGCACCCAGTTTGGGTATCGAACGATCATTCTTTCTGCCTCCGAAAGAATCCGCCTTTCAATGTGAAATTTTAGCCTCCGAAACTTTCTATCAACAATCTACTTTCTAAGTGAAGACGTACATTGCCAAGGCAATATCATTCCATACTCCTAACCTTCTCCCGAATTTTTGATTATTCCGCTTCCGTATCCCCGCGTGCCTCGGTTGTTCCAAAGGTGGAACGCCATTGGCTTTGACGAGTTCGGTATTTGACCAAACAGATACTCCGAATCTGCCGCTTCCATCTTGTCTTCGGAAACGTTAATCATTCTTGCTTACTTGAGATCCAAACGTGATCCAAGTATTACCACTCGCCTAATTCACCTTTGTTCGTCCAAACTACTTCCGACCATGTTGTACTCCTACGGCACGATTTGAATCGCCATGCCGTGAGGCAAAGTATGTCTGTTCTTTGGGGTTATCGATGATACTCGTTATCATCGCTAATCAAGTTTTACTCGCCACCCTATTCCTCCGGATGTTGTGATTTTCGACGTGATCCTGTGAAATGGATTGTTACCCAATTTCGCGTGCCGCCAAAGGTGGGATTACTCCGGCGGAGGTTGACCACCTTCTGCCACCTGACATATATTGACTGCGGACGCATCGCAAGGAGCACCGAGAAATCAACTTGCGGGTCGATTTCACCTCGCGAGTACAACGACATCACAGACTTAGTGTGGCTTCAGGATGGTTGTATCACATTTTCAGCGCTGAGGAAATAGGTGCACCTCTTTCTCGTGTCGACGATCTACCCATTTCTGGCTGTCAACGAATCCTCCCCGAGACTTTACCCGACGATCCACTGACCATCGCCCTCGATCGAGAAGTGAAAATTCACCATCGATCTTTCCAAGTATTGATTGTACTCCTCTTTTCCTTACCTCTTATCTTTGGCTCCACCTCCGAGCACAAGGTGTGAGTCAAAAGAAATTTCCCCCGTCAGAAACTTTTCTATCGCATTCTTTCAATCTCGCACTTCACTTTGTGGAGCTTCCGGTCTTATTCATTCGAACAAGTAACGGTATTCTAAGGCTCGCATCGATTAAGGCAAATGATCCGAGTGACGATTACAAACCGCTATCTCGTGCCTAGAATCGATGATTCCTTCACCTCGCCCTCCAAGGCACGCTTTTTTTTTTCAAGATCGACCAAGCTTAATTGTTTTCACCAAGATCAAAAACGTTAAGCTGTTACTTAACCACCTTCCTCGGACTCGCGCAGCCTTACGAGCTCTTGTCATACTCGGATGACAATCGCCCAGCTAAATCTCATGAACTTGCTGGTTCGAGTATTATCACCCGTATCACGACAAGTTCGATAAACTCTAGTCGACTTTTCTCGGCGTATTCCAATTCTCGCGATCATGCAAAATGCACTTGCGCATGATTTTGTTGAAATTAAGGAGTTTCACTTATGCCAATTTTTTTACTCCTAATCATGTGTCTTTTCGGGATTGCGTGATTTCTGCCGATTGCTTTCTTGTCGATCCCCATAATCGCAAAGGGCGAGGTCCTGGAGCGACCGCATAAGTATTATAAGATTCAGAACTTTCTTGTTTTTAATCTGCTCTCATCGACGTTCGTGAGTGATTCTTCTCGTTATTTTGCCTCTCACGAAACTTTTCGTGCAATTGTTAATTTTCGTGTGGGACGACGACCACGAGCAAAATTTCCCCGACCGCTCAAGTTTCGTCTTATTATTATTCTTATTCTTGTATTACTGCTTCCAATGGCGGTGCGGCATTTCATTTCGTGGTTCTACGTTGATGAGTCAAATGAGCGGGTTGGCTTTGCGTACTAATACCGCATAGGACGAATAATCACTCATGCTTTCGCATAGTCAAAACCGCGTGGAGATGAATTTATCGTACCCATGATTCGTATTGGTCGCCAAGAATCCTTTATTTTGAAGTTCCTCAACACATTTTCTTTTTGGTGAGACGTGTAGACCGCATACACCGACCACCAAAATCGGGAGGCATCTCTCTTTTTTTTTGTGAGACCTCAATCTCAAACATGGAGATGGCCTGAGCTATCGATGACTAGCAATTGCACTATCGCATACCACTTTCGGTCGTGCAAACGCAGAAGAATCGGGTACTCTTTATCGACGTCCCTGACGATCGATTTCTGCTCGCTAGAGGTATTATTCCTCTTCGATCGCATTTTCTAAGTAATCGTTGTCACAACGAGCTGTTGTGGATGACGGGAGTTGTTCTTAGCCGACCCTACCGAGACACTTATTATTTCCTCCACTTGCGTCTCTTCTTCGGTGGCGGAGCCTCCTCGAGACGTATTTCGTGACCGGCTTTTACTCGCCCTACCTCGCTGTACCTTCTTATGGAAATTTCTGGGACGAAATTTTTATAAGGGGGTAGACTGCTACAGCTCCGTACCGGAGAATAATATTATTTTATTCCCTGAGGTGCAAAATGACGATTTTGCCCCTTGGTTGACCTTTTCGGTTGGATTCTTTGCGTCGTAACTAGTACGACGCTCTACTCTGTATTTTTCTCGACGTGCTCGTGAATACGAACTCGTAGGCTGCCTGAGCGAACGCCATTCGGAGTTCGAATGAGAGCGCTTTTACTTTGACTGCTAATCTTTTAACGCTCCGTTAATCGGCTCCCGTGATTCACTCAGCCCCTAGGCCCACAATTTGTGGGCCCAAACCCTAATCGACTCCTGCCCCCCGTTTCCCTCGGCCTCACTCAATCTCTCACCCTCACACCTCACTTTACCCGTCGTCTTTCCTTTCTTCCCCCTTCGAGTCACACAAACACCAAGCAGCATGTGCAACCTTGCCGCAGTAAAAACAAATCCAAGAAATTGCTCAAGGCACCCCCGCCTTCAATGTCTCCCAAACCCTCATGCCTACCTTTTCCTTCAACCAAATTCTCGTGCCGGTGAATCTTACCTTCCGCAAAACCAAACCAAACACCTAGTCGAGCTCAAAGTGCGTAAAAACCCAAAGTTAGAAAATTTCTTTACACACCCACACACTGCCTTCGACTCCGAGGCCTTCTTCGAAATCTCGTACCAAGCTTCACCATCTTCATCTTCATCAAAATTAAACTACTGTGAGCTCAAAAACCCAAATAAACCCGAGAAGAACTAGAAACCCGTAAAACCCGCTATATTTTCTCCGATTTAACTCCCGATCGACCGATCTCTGGCCAATCCAGCTTCGATCCAACCCGAAATCAACATGCTCGGGGCTTCCTCGGAAGGCTTGGAATTCAAACCCGTGCCTCGTAGATGGCCGAGAATCTGTGTGGATCCTGAGCCTCGGCTCACTTGGACCCGTGAGTCTTTCGATTTTCCAACTCCGACCGACTTTGGCCCAGGCCTAGGTAATTTCGAACCTCCTTAGCCTAAGCTTCATTTCGTATAAATTTCATGAAAATGGTGAAGAATTCGACATTCCGTATTTTTCCAGTTTTCCGCGACGGTGACCGCGACGGCGCGAAGCCGGTGCGGCGCCGGCGACCGGATCGGAGGTTGAAGGCGTGACCGGCTGGGCCGATCGCCGGGCCGAATCCTGCCGACCGTGGCCCGCCGATGTCGCAAACCGGGTTCAACCCGGCTGACCTGGAATATTCCAAGGAATATTCCGTCCGTTAACCTTAAAGTAACGCTCGTTAACGGAATATTCTAACGCCAAGTAGGAATATTCCGCACTCGCATTTTAACAAAGAATTCATGCTGCTGCCATCGGGCTGAAGGTGACCTGCTGCCGCGCTGGCCGGCCAAGCGCGTGGCGCGTGGCTGCGTGACCCCCCCACCGGCGCGCGTGGCGGCGCGTGAGGGCGCGTGTGACCTCACACAAAATGCCCGCGTGGCGGCGCGCGAGGCCAATTGGCAACAAAGGCGGCGCGTGCGAGCCTGGCCAAGCACGGCGGCCCACTCGCGCGGCGGTTTGGGTTTCCGACCCCGAAACTCCGCGTCTGCATCCGAACGCCGTTTTTCTTGTAATTTCGTACACTTTACTAATTTGTGGGTTTCTAAATAGGTTTTGGGCGACCCGTGGTGCTCGGAGAACTGCATCTAGGCTCTCTTCTGGCCTTATTTGTGGAGCGGCCCCTTTCCTCACTTAAATTAAATATTTTATATGTTTTAATTATATAAATGGTTTTGCCTATGCCTTAAATTGACTATTACACTTGTTGGCAAACTTAATTGTGGCTCACACTTTTAATGACTCGTAGTATAGTATTTATTCCCATTACTTGACCTTGGTACTTCTCGTAGTATTTACTTGGTTTATCGGATATACTTGATGTTTGTAGACCGACTTGGTAATGACTAGGCTATGGAAATTAGTGGGCCTCACCCATATTTCACTTAGACTTATGCCATTAAATTGGTGATTTATGTATTATCTTGTATGCGTATTACGATTATCGTACCAACCCTATTTTCGAGGGCTTGTGTGGAATTAATTATTTTAATTCCCTACTTATGCGATTGAATCTTGTATTTGCTTAATGGGCCTTGGGCCGTATTTTTGGTGAACTTTGGAAACGATAATTTCCTATCACATTTCGGGGTTCATCTAATCTACCATTGTTGGTATTTTCTATACCTTGTACCCATGGTGTATTCTTGGTATTTTATGTATTGTGATTAATTACTTTAGTCTTCCTAAGTACGGGCAAATCGAGAATATTTTATTTAGTGGTAGTTTTAAAGGCTATCCCAAAAAAGGGAGATTACCTATACCGTTTTAATTTAAAAAATACTCCGTGGCATGTTTTGCACGCTCAACTAGGAAGGCTCACCCTGTTAGTTGTAATTTCGTCCGGCGCCGGACTGTACTTCACGCGATTGCTCACACGCACCGATACGCTCACTATGGATCCATAGAAAGGTGCCAAAGCCTGTTCGAGGTCGCAGGCCCGAACTCGTTGTGATGCGATTAGCGCCACCATGTGATCGTAGTGGCTACTTAGCGTAATTTATTATTATCTAAATGTTTCATGATGTAATATATCTCGTATGAACTCGTGTGTTGCCATTCCTAAACGAGCTATTTCATTTTATAGTTGGATTGTGAATTATCTCTGATTTTCACCGATGCCACTTGACACATTTATTTGAGCCATAGCTTTCCCGTATAACTTATTTTATGAACCTTTATAAAAGTAAATTATGCCGAATCTGCGGGCTTCGCCCGTCTCGGACTGCAAGTATATTTCCGTACTTACCTTTGTTTTCTACCTACTAGTATATTATGTTTTTTTTAAAAAGGAAAAGGTTTTGCGAAACTTATTACGTGTTTACGGCGTAGTTGTATTTTCAAAAAGGAGAAGTTTTCACATAAATAATTAGTTACGCCACTCAGTTTTTGCGCCTGTGTTTGGGCTGCTTAAAGTCTGTTTATTATCGTACTCTAAGTGGTATGAAGATCTTCTAAATTAATCTTGAGATTTGTAAATTTTCGCATTTCGTATTCGCAGCAATATCCGTATTTATTCATTAATTCCTTCAAATATTCTCTATTTATTCAAATTCGGGCTTTCGTCACCCTACGTGGTGTCGGCCAAGACATCCGGCTGGGTGTCCAATACGTGTACATCCGGGTCGGATGTGTCATTTGGTAAAGTGGACTCCAAATAAATCTTTAAATTATTTGTGAATAATATGTATCATTAAATGACACGTACCACTAAATTATTTGACCCGAATTAAAACTATATAAATAAGAAGAAAAAAAAATTTAACTGCTGAATTTGTGAAATAGTGTTTCTTAATTTTTTTAACTTTCTTATTCTTATCATCTTATTCTCACCCAATGTCCTTCTATCTTCCCAAACCCTCATAATCTCTCCTCTTCTCGACACAGATCTAAAGATATAATCACACAATTCCAATGCTTTGATTACTTGAAAGTAATAAAATTATTAACCTCAAGGTGCTCTTTAGACGGCCCTGTTGCTTGCTTTGGCTTAGGTATTCGACAACACTCAAGCTTCCTTTGTGTGTTTTGAGAAATTTTTTAAGTGCTCGGTATTTCCGAAAGACGTATTTTGTATGCCAATATAAAATAAAATGAGAAATACAAAAATATATTATTTTTTCTACTTATATTACTTATTACGCGAAAGCATCAAATAAAAAATTAGGTAGCTCTTCATATTCGAAGTGCTTCCAGAAGGCATTGCTTCCTTCACCAATCATAACCCCGGCTTCGCAGATCTAATTTATTACATACCAAAGAAACCATGGTTGATATGTGATTATCTCGTGGGGAACCAAAATTCTGATAGTTTAGACCAATGGTATCGCCTAAAATAGGTAATCTGCTTGGAAAATGCAGGAGGAGGTGGAGGCCCTTTATTGAGCCTGGCCCTGCAGCTCAACCTGGGAAGTGCGGATAATCAAGGTAGAAACTTAAATACACGATGCTTGAAAAATTCTCTGGTGTGTTTTGAGATGTTGTCTTTCCTTTCTACTTAATAATTTTCTCTCTGTTCAATGTAGGAGGGATATTATTGACATAGTATATTTACAATTTACAAACACAATCCCTAGTGCACCTACAATGTCACAATAAAATTACATTATTAGAGCATCTCCAGTGCAAAAACTCAAAATTCTACACCTATATTGATTTAATTATGTATTTTGCTCTTCTCCAATACAAAAACTCAATATTTTATATTTCCACAGTAAATAGCTGAATAAAGGATATCTATATATGTGGAATTGTAAAGTAACTCAACTCGATACCTATAACATTATCACACACTAGTGTAAGTTCAATAATCGGGTGGGAGAGTAAATAATGATAACCTACTAGTTTATAAAGCTTCCACAGGGTCGAAAATTAAATGCGATACTAATAATAATATATAATCAAACTTCTCCACAAAAGAGACCTCGAAAATTGAAGTGATATGAGAGCCGATTCTTATTTTTTATTTCAATATATTGAACTCATGAGTGTAATACTTTATACAACAAATGACAAGAGAAATAAAAGATGTGACCAATCATAAAATAAGAAAAAAAGTAGACGGGTCCCACATTTAATATATAAAACCACCAATATTAAACTTGCACCATCGTGGCAATAGCCAGAATAATGATTCAAACTCACTGTGCCTAAATCTTATATATATATATATATATATATATATATATATATATATATATATATCACACCTACCTAAATCACTATGGAAAGCCTATGTATCACAATCATGAGTTTAATATATTGAACTCATGAACTCAATTTATCGCAGATTACACTCCACCGTTGACTTCATCATGTGTGTGAACTTAAGACTCATTTTAAGTTTTAAGATTTGAGTCTTTACATTGAAAGAGAAAATATTGACTCAAAACTCATATTGAAGTTTTAACAATTTGGTTAAGGTGAATTGTGAGATGATTGGACTCACCGTCGACGCCTCTCTGCAAAGGCCATTCATCCCGAGCTTAACTATCACCGCTTCCAGCATCGTGTGCCTTCACGCATGCTTTGTATGGCTGCAGTGGCGGATCCACCTTATGGCAAAAGGCGCTGCCCACCCAGAGCAAAAATTCTGAAATAATTTCAATTCAATTCTTGCCCACCTTAACACAAAAAATCTTGAATATTTGGGGCTAGCCAAAGGTCATGGCAAATGAGGAGTCCTCTCTCGTGGACTCGTGTGGGAGGCTGCTCGCTTGCCGGGCAGCGGGCGGCGCCGGCCCGGGCTTGCCGGCTCGCTAGGAGTTAAGAAGACTTTTTTTTTAAACCCTCGGACCAAACGCGCTGCTTTTTGGTCCCTTGTTTTATAAAAAACACATGCACTATGTCAGCTCCACGCGTAAAACGACATGTCATTTTTTAAAAACCTTAGATCCCCAATTGGAACCCTTTCTATCCCTTAAGCAATCGGGTTAAAGCAACCATTTTCCAAAACCAAAGACCCCATTTTCACTCAAGCCCCCATTTTCACCTCCTCAAATTCACGATTCACTCAAATTTTTTCATCTCCACTTCCTTCCCTAATCCTCCTGCGCCACTATCTCAAGACCCGCCTATGAACAAGGCAATTTAGGCAAGATCTTGTCCATGCAATGTAAAGTTAGTCAAAGCTGGTACAACAACTACAACACATGAGGGATAATGGAATTGATGAATTGCTTTGAGCAAGTTTCTTGTTTTTGTAAGGAATATGATATTGAGGTTTCTATATGGATGAAGCATTTGTACTGAGGGGAGATCACGACGTAGAGCTCAAGGTATTACAAATCTCCGTCATTATCGTGGATTATTTTATGGCCGGGCTACTGATAAAGTACTTTTGGAGTTGAATCAACGCTTTCCAATGTCGAGGTAAATACCGAGTTGCTTATATTTCCAGTATGGCATGCTTCTGAGTCCTAAAATTCATTCCGAGCTTTTGACAAGCAAAAACTTATCTCGCCTTGCCAAATTTTATCCTCGCACTTCTATCAAACATATTTTGAGCTTCAAGATCAACTTCGAATATATATATTCAAGATGTGCGTATGAGTAATGAGTTTTCCCAATTGGAAGAAATTGGTGATCTTGCAAAAAATGGTGGAGATAAAGGAGACATAAAACACATAATCATGTATAAGCTATTACATTGGCTTTAGTGTTACCGGTTGCAATCGCTTCGGAGAGAGCTTTTTCAGCTATGAAAATTATCAAAAGTCCCATTCGCAACAAAATGGGAGATCAATGGTTGAGTGATAGCTTGCTTGTTTACATTGAGAAAGATGTTTTCGCTTTTTGTATTGATAATCTAAACCATCATGAAACGCTTTCAAGCGATATGAAACTCGCCATGGACATTTAGTTTGAATGATAATTGTATTTGCTTTAACTTTTTTTAAAAAGGCTTTGTTATCTATTTCTGATGCTTACATTTCGCCCACCCAAGAAAAATTCCCGATCCGCCATCGTACGGGCCGCACCCTATTTTGTTCGATGAAATGGAAGGGAAGAGTTGAAGAAGTAAAAAACATAGAAATGTCTGTTGAGTGTCTAAGTGTAGTTGAGATTTATTTTTAAATATGGTAATAAGAACCGGTTCATTTATTGTGTTTGGTGTTTGAGTTAGAAAAGAAAGAAATCAAAATGCCTATTTATCACCTACTTAGTACTATGATTTAGTAATATTCCTCTTCACTTATAAATGAAAGATCTTATGGCTCAATTCTAGCCAAAAGACGAATTTGAACCAAATTATTATATTAGTCCATAAAATCTCTACTTACCATGATGGCAGCTCACAAAAAAAGGTGATATTTGAAGATCGAAGCTTATATATGAATAGGGCCTCAAGAGAGCACAATGTGGCTTGTCGCTGAAAAAATAGTTGTTGAATTTATTTTAGGTTATTTTATGGAAATTTCATATATCAAACTTTATTTAGGTTAATTAATTAATAGTACATAAAAAATGAAATAATGACAAATAAATTTTTTTTTTTATACAAAAGCACTTCCAAGAACTTAATTGAATAAGGTGAGTTCTAATTGTGCACTCTAAATTTTCTGCGTTTAGAAAGAAAAATATTCTTATAAGGAGTGCACAATTAAACTTTTTGAAATGTCAATAATAATTTCTTTAGTTATGGTGTTTGCTTACCCTTTATTAGTTTACTTAGGTAATAATATACATAATTAAGTAGTTTCCTTTTTGTTTATTTGAAGTCTCCTAAATGCTATATATAGTAAAACCTTTTAAAGTAATACTTATAAAGAAATAACATCCTCAAAGTCATAAAAAATTTCTATACAACTTCGACTAGTTATGTATAGGAATAAACTCCACATTATTATAAGTTATAATTTTCGACCCATCTTAAAGAAACACCACATCCACATGCCAGTAATAATTGTCAATGAGTACAAAAATATGCAAGATCACAAATGAAAGCTTAAAAGATGAGCTAAAATATTTTTTCTAGTGTTGTTCGAACAATGCTTTAGTTTTTAGAGTTGATGCCACATATTTGAGATTGCGGGATGACATAATACTTCCCTGCTAACATAGACACCTTCGTTAAAGCCAAAATGTTTCTAACTTCTCAAGCATGTTTACATCTCATCGGGGCATGAAACTTTTGGTAATTTATATACTACTGCATCCTCATGAATCTTATTATGAAATAAAATATCTGCAAGATCACAAGTCAATAAATAATACTTTTAACTACACCTTTATTAAGTAATAACCTCTTTAAAGTTATAAAAATTAATTGTCCCCAACTTTATGACTTTATAAAAAGTTTACTATACTCATAGACTCCTTAATCTTGGATGTATTGTGTGGACACCCAAAAGCCGTAGGGTTTTGGTCGACACTTCGTGAGGTGACGAGTCATTTGGAGAAATGAAGAGTAACTAAGAGTGATAAAAGGGAAATCTGAATAAGACAGCTACGAGTGTGTCAAAGTGTGAGTGAACCAAAAAGAAATAATAACAAAATAACAAAATAACAAATTTTACGTAGTAGAGTACTAAGAGTAACTACACTTAGAGAGATTCTACACCGATCATGCCACCGCCTCAACGCCATAAGCTCCAAAGTTTAGTAAAACCCGGGAGGGGGCGCAGAAAAACACTAAAAGGTGAGTGGGCCAAAACAATAGTTTTCCCCAAAACTTCTTCCTCAAAGTACCAACCTCTATAAAAAACCCGTAATAGTCCAAAATCATACTATAATAAGTATGAAAACAAATGTAAAAGTGAAAAGTCTCTGTTATTTTCCAAAACGGGTAAATAACCATAAAATTACGAATATAAAAATCCTTCACTGAAACAACATGTAGAAATCAATACGGTGAAATCAAGAACAATGACAAGCCTCTCGTGGCTATCAATGAAATCCTAAGTGGTCACAAAAATCACAATGTAAATTGGGTACGCCAAGAAGCAGACACACAAGTTCATGCAGATATTCTGCCATGAATGTAAGCCGGGTGTAATAATAATATACACTCGAGTACTACATACACGTAAAGCCGGCGCTAAGCGCGTCACAACGAGTTCTAGATGCCAAGGCAAATAGAACAGCCGGCACCTACGATGGATCCAGCGAGCGTGCCTGGCAGTAAAGTGCGAACATGCATACGGTCGGGTCCCGGCCTGCATGGGGCATTAGCGGTGGACATCACGTAAGCAATCCTAATTGAGCGTGTATGAAAACATGCCACGGGTAAAGTCTCGTATACAAAACGGGGTATAGTATAAGGTATTTCATTTCTAAAGTAAGTCCTAGAGGCAAAACCACATTCTAAAATGGTATTCTGACACCGTATCCAAATACCGATAATATACTTCAAACATTTGATTTACTAAACCAAGTAAGGTAATTAGTAAAACCAAGATTTAAGTTTCCCAAAGCATAAATATAAATCTCACTCTCACAAACACGTATATAAGATATACTTTATAAAGAAAATGCCCACCACAAAGGACTCGTAGCCGAAATTGCTTGCTTGTACACTCTCCGTACTCCCGGTTGCCAATCCTAAGGTAAAACACCCACAATTAATAAAGTAATAAAAAACTACAAAGAAAATGGAGTACGAAACTCAAATTAGGAGTTTCCCGGAGTCCTGGGGAAAACCCAAGAACGCCGTCAAAAGATGCCTCACGCGCTACCATGCACCGTGAGGTCTCACGCGCCGCTGTGTTACACGGCGTCCGTTAACTTTAACGGAATATTCTCGGGTTTAACAAAAATATTCTAACGGGCAAGTAGGAATAAAAAGATGTGACCAATCATAAAATAAGAAAAAAAAGTAGACGGGTCCCACATTTAATATATAAAACTCACCAATATTAAACTTGCACCACTGTGGCAATAGTGTAATACGATTCAAACTCACTGTGCCTAAATCTTATATATATATATCACACTCACCTAAATCACTATGGAAAGCCTATGTATCACAATCATGAGTTTAATATATTGAACTCATGAACTCAATTTATTGGTATCACACTCACTGTTTTCGACTTACTGTGGGGGACCTTAAGACTCATTTTAAGTTTTAAGATTTGAGTCTTTGCATTGAAAGAGAAAATATTGGACTCAAAACTCATATTGAAGTTTTAACAATTTGGTTATGTGAATTAGAGATGATTGGACTCACCGTCGACGTCGGCAAGCATTATCATCCGAGCTTAAGTATCACCGTCGGTAAGCATCGTGTGCTTTTCACGCATGCTTTGCATGGCTGCACCCTATTTTGTTCGATGAAACGGAAGGAAGAGTTGCAAGAAGTAAAAACATAGAAAATGTCTGTTGAGTGTTTAAGTGTAGGTTGAGATTTATTTTTAACATGGTACAAGAACTGGTTCAGATTTATTGTGTTGGGCGTTTGAGTTAGAAAAGAAGAAATCAAAATGCCTACTTATCAGTCACTTAGTACTATGATTTAGTAATATTCCTTTTCACTTATAAATGAAAGATCTTAGGTTCAATTATAGCCAAAGACGAATTTGAACTAAATTATTATGGTTAGTCCATAAAATCTCTACTTACCATGATGGCAAGTTCAAGCAAAAAAAGGTGATATTTGAAGATCGAAGCTATATATGAATAGGGCCTCAAGAGAGCACAATGTGGCTTGTCGCTGAAAAATAGTTGTTGAATTTATTTTAGGTTATTTTATGGAAATTTCATATATCAAACTTTATTTAGGTTAATTAATTAATAGTACATAAAAAAACAACACGACAAATAAATTTTTTTTATACAAAAGCACTTCAAGAACTTAATTGAATAAGGTGAGTTCTAATTGTGCGCTCTAAATTTTCTGTGTTTAGAAAGAAAAATATTCTTATAAGGAGTGCACAATTAAAATTTTGAAATGTCAATAATAATTCTCTTTTATTATGATGTTTGCTTTTACCCTTTATTAGTTTACTTAGGTAATAATATACATAATTAAGTAGTTTCCTTTTGTTTATTTGAAGTCTCCTAAATGCTATATATAGTAAAACCTTTTTAAAGTAATACTCTATAAAGAAATAACATCCTTAAAGTCATAAAAAATTTCGGTGCCAACTTGGGACTAGTTATGTATAGGAATAAACTCCACATTATTATAAGTTATAATTTTTCTTGGACCCATCTTAAAGAAACACCACATCCACATAGTAATAATTGTCAATGAGTACAAAAATATGCAATATCACAAATGAAAGTTTAAGATGAACTAAAATATTTTTCTAGTGTTGTTTGGAACAATGCTTTAGTTTTTAGAGTTGATGCCACATATTTGAGATTGCGGACATAATACTTCGTCAACATGGACACCTTCTTGTTAAAGCCAAAATGTTTCTAACTTCTCAAGCATGTTTACAGCTTATTGGCATGAAACTTTTTGGTAATTTACATACTATCATCCTCATGAATCTTATTTATGAAATAAAACATTCGTTAAGGATCAATAAGTCAATAAATAATACTTTTAACTACACATTTATTAAGTAATAACCTCTTTAAAGTTATAAAATTGGTTTGGTCCCAACTTTATGACTTTATAAAAGTTTTACTATACTGATAGACCCCGACCCGGATGTACAGGTGGACACCCAAAAGCCGAGGGTTCTGGTCGACACCTCGTGAGGTGACGAAAGCCATTTGGAGAAATGAAGAGTAATTAAGAGTGATATAAGGGAAATTTGAATAAGATAAAGGTCGAGTGTGCTGAAGTGTGAGTGAACCAAAAAGAATAATAACATAATAACAAGTTTTACAGAGTAGGAGTACTAGAGTAACTACAGTACTTAGAGAGATTCTCTACACTGATCATGCCACCGCGTCTCGACGTCATAAGCTCCAAAGTTTAGTAAACCTGGAGGGGGGCAAAACACGAAAAGGTGAGTGGGCCAAAAACAATAGTTTTCCTAAAACTTTTCTTTTCTGAAAGTACTAACCCCTCGCTGTAAAAACCCGTAATAGTTCTAAAAATCATACTACATAATAAGTATGAAAAACAGTGTAAAAGTGAAAAGTCTGTTATTTTCCAAAACGGGTAAATAACCATAAAATCACAATATAAAATCCTTCACAGGAAACAACAGGTAGAAATCAATACGAGAAATCCAAGAACAACACAAGCCTCCTTGCCATCAATGAAATCCGGTGGTCACAAAATCACAATGTAAAATTTGGGTACGCTCAGTAGGCAGTGCAGACACACAAATTCATACAGAGATATTCTGCCATGAACCATGAACAGGCTGGGTGTAATAATAATATACGCTCGAGTACTACATACACGTAAAGCTGGCGCTAAGCGCGTCACAACGAGTTCTAGATGCCAAGGCAAATAGAACAGACTAGCACCTACGATGAATCCAAAGTGAGTGTGTCGGTGCAATGTGAACATGCACGTGAAGCTGGTCTTGGCCCCGTACAGTACTATAGACATCATGTAAGCAATCCTAATTGAGCGTGTATGAAAACATGCCACGGGTAAAGTCTCGTATACAAAACGGGGTATAGTATAAGGTATTTCATTTCTAAAGTAAGTCTCGTAGTAAACCATTCTAAAATGGTATTCTCGGATACCGTATCCGAAATACCGATAATATACTAAAACATTTGATTTACTAAAACCAAGTAAGGTAATTAGTAAACCAAGATTTGTTTCAAAGCATAAATATAAATCTCACTTCACAAAACACGTATATAAGATATACTTTATAAAGAAAAGGCCCACTCACAGTGACCGTAGCTGAAATTGCTTGCTTGTACACTCTCCATACTCCTCGGGTTGCCAATCCTAAGGTAAAACACCCACAATTAATAAAGTAATCGAAAACTACAAAGAAAATGGAGTACGGAACTCAAATTAGGAGTTTCGGAGTCCGAAAACCCAAGAACGCCGCTGTACAGTCTCACGCGCTACCACGCACTGCTGTGAGGTCCCACGCGCCGGCACACGTGCGGGTTACACGCCTTTAACGGCGCTCCGTTAACTTTAACGGAATATTCTGGGGTTTAACAGAATATTCTAACGGCGTTAGAATATTCCGTTAACGACGTCAGTTAAGGAAAGAGAATATACCGTTAGAATATTTCCTGGTCCAACCGGATCTGGACGGGGTCTGATGACGTCAGGATCGGGTTGGCTGACGTTAGAACTGGGTTTGCTAACGTCAGCTCTCCGGTCACCTCTGCAACTTCCGGTCGCCGCTCGCCGTCACCGGCCGGAGTTTTGCCGGAATATGGGTTTCTTGCCGGAAATCTTCAAAATTACATAACTTGGTCAAAACACAACCATTTCACACGTGCCATATACCAAAATGAAGCTGGGAAAGCAAGGAATCCAAATTTACCTACTTTGAGGCCAAAAGGTGGTCGGAGATGGCCGGAAAGAGGGAGGAAAGCCATGACATAAAAGTGGTCGATTCCAAACCCTCGATTCCAGACCCAATTCCTCCATGCAAATCTTGGATAATGTTCTATGGCTCACGAGAAGATGAATGGTGGTCACCACGAGACCGATCGTGGCCAGTTTCGCCGGGAAACTCAACGGGAAGATTTGCAGCTTCGCCGGAGTTTCTGGAAAGACAGTGTCCGAGGCTGGGTTTGGGTTGCTGGGTTTGGTTTGGGTGTGTTGGTGATGATCTATGGCGGTGGTTTGCCTGGAAAGGTGGCAGGGCCACCGTGGTTTGGCTCTCGGGGAAGACTCGGGTGAAGGAGAAGAAGGTAAGAGTTTGACAGAGTGATAAAGAGTGAGGGAGACAAAGTGAGAGAGAGAAATGACTGGGCTCGCTGGCTCATTGGGCCCAAAGCCCAAATTACAAAACCCAATTAGAATTACGGGAACACCGATAATATTAACGACCAATAAAATCTTCGTTCGAGCTCCGAATTTCGTCCCGTTCACGTCCACGCGCTCGTATCAACGAGTACAACAAGGAAATACTAAGGAAAGGGTCGTATGTGTCACAACACAGAAGTCAATCAAAAGTCAACCGTTGCCCAACAAGGGACATTTTGGACATTTCTCACTTTCAAGAATAAAATACTAAAAATTTCGGGATAGGTCCTATCATATACTATTAAAAAAAATACATAAAAGTTTATCAAACTCTGACAAAAATCTATGAAAATCTAAAACTCTGTGAAAATTTATCTGAACTCTATAAAAGTCTTATTGTTGTATCAAAAACTCTATAAAAGTCATTAAAAATCTATCAAGTCAATGAAAGTCTACTTTAAGCTTTATCTTACACCATTGCACATGGTATTATAAGTATGAACTGAATACACCCCATTAAGTATACAATATGGAATTTTCATATTGTATATTTTAGTTTCAAAACTCTTTCTTCATCCATGTTTATGTATTTCTCCATATTTAAGTATGATTCTGATTTTTTCACTCCTTAATATAAATATATAGTTGTACAAAAAAAAAGGTACAATTATGATTCAGTTTTTATGTTTTGTCTTCTTTTCATTCATTCCTCTCAATTAAGAATTAACCAACCTTCTATTTTCCCTCCTTTGAAATGTCATAGTTAATACCAACCATATTCGTTGTTAATCCATTGCTATAATTAATTAGTAACTCTAAAGTCAAAAGCACTCCTCCACATTTTACCCAAAGAAAAAGAACACTCCTTTCACAACCCTAATCCAAAGATAGAAATTAAAGAAATACTGGGGTTAGAGGCATTAATTAGAATCCAACTAATAAATCATGTACATGATCTATCAACTACAAATCACAAATGGATGCCTTGGTTAGACACTTTCTATATTCGCTAAAAAGAAATAGTAAATCAAACAATCTGTAAAAAAAAGTCAGAAGAATTCATATGAACAAACACAGCAAGGACTTGGAAAAACTCTATTTACTTGACCCCAAAATCGTCTGTCTTCCAATTAATTTTTTACCCACAACCCCCCTTGATTAATAAAATACCGTCCATTTGTATCAAGTTAGGTGGAAGAGCAATTGCAACTAGCTAGGACCAAATTAAAGACCAACTCATTTAATTATTACTTTGTTTAGATACTTGTTCTTTTCAATATTCGGTGATTTCAACCCCGACTTTGTGAAATAGAGTAATCTTGTTGGCTTGAAAACAGATAATTGGCTCCTCCTACCCGATTGCTCGAAGGCTTTTTTCTCAATAGGGAAAGGAATTGCTAGAAAAAGGACATTATAATAGCTAGACTATATCAATAGTGATCTTTATTTAGGGATAAGAGGTAAGGGGTAAGCTTTTTTGAATAGATCAATGCGGTGAGTCATTCATAAAGTCTAGCTGAGCGGTGTTTAAGGCTGAGCCAAATTTTAGGTCAGATGGTTACTAAGCTTTGTCTTGTTTTAAGGGGTTTGCCTTTATGCTTTTAATTTCAATTCAAAAGAAAAGGTTCTTATCAATACCTTTTTTACACATCAAGTTCCAATAAACATCATTTCTAGGAGAAAAATTTACATGCATTTATTGCATGCGACATGCGTAGTGATTACCACATTATATGAGTAACAAATAATTTAAATGCATGACACGTGTTGCAAACGATCCATGCATGCAAGTTTTTCTCTTTATTTTCACATTTACCTTCTTATTATTCCTTTAAAATAGATGACTAATTAAAATTAGTTGAATCTACCTTCTTATATATTATTCCCTCAACTCAAACCCAAATTAATCAGCAAAACGAGGATGGTGGGAATTGAGAGTTGGTGGTTTCGGATGAGTGATGGAGGAAGTTGAGTTGCAAAAGATGTAGGAAGCGGAGACGGATGGAGGTAAAGGGAGATCAGATGAAAGGGGAGAGAATGCAAAAATAAAGTCGGTTGTAATATATTTTGTTTAACTTTTAGCTAAAATCTCTCTCTACTTGGTTGCAACTTGCAACTGTTCATTAAGTTAATTTAACATGTAAACAATTAGAGATGCTCTAAAAGAAAACTCATCTTGAAACAACATAAACGTTGCTTTTGAGTTTTGCGAATGGCCATATAACAAGGGATTAATTTCAACTCATCTCTGATTGGCTCTAGGGTTTAAGGTAGATTCACCCTGTGAAAGAATGTTATATTTAAAATGTCTTCAAATATTTTCACACTGATTCACGGTAGATTTGTTGTCCTATATAATTAAAGGCATTGTTGTACCTAAAAACTTGGTACATTATATTGTTACAAATACAGAATGTGTTATGCTTATAGCTAAGCTATAGGTTGGCATTTGTTGTCGACATTAACCAGATTTGGTTTCTAGTTTTCTTTGCCAAGCTCTCACAGTCACAGTTAGGTTAGTCAGCCGGCCCCATAATCCATTTCAGTGATGTCGGCAAAGTAATCCTCCGGCAAGAATTCAAGATGTAAAAGTTAAAAGAAGAAAATAAATTAACAAGAACTGATTTTAACACATCATTTTTTTATATGCACACTCTTTAATTACTTTTAACCGTTAAATCGAATGGAGTATAAAGAATCAACGAATAAAAACAAACATAATGTGTACGTAGAAATCATTTTCCAATTAATAAAGGCAATTTTATTTCAATATTTCAAACCCTCCCACATGCTACGATTGTTTATAAGCTGTAGCACAAGAAGGAAAACATGATGGAAAGGTATAGAACACAGCTATTTAATATAATATTAGGTCTGCCCAATTAGATGTTGCTCTACCCTGTCAATCGGGATGGCAATGCTATATTATAAATTTATAGACCTGTTTTTGCATGATTAAATTTGAACTATAGATGGAGATGAAAATAATTAGTGATATAATATGTAATGAGTACTATATCATTTTAAACACGATCATTCTATTTAGTTGTTGATCTATGGTACAGAACTTGATTATATAACATGTTAAAACAATCTAACATAGAAAAATTGATTATATATGGTTGGTAAGGACGGCTTATATAAATTATATAATGGTTGCTGGAGATTATAGGCTCTCAAAGATAGATGCTTATAAGAGCGACTATATAAATTGGATCTCTTTATCTTTGTTTCTCTATTAATATATAGATACTAAAAGGATGTGATATAGTATGCATATGCACACATTAAAAAGTAATCTGTACTAAAAGAAAGGAAGTGAGATGTGTGAAATTTGTTTATTAACATATTTCATTACAATACCATGCTATATTCGTCGTTGCTAAATTTTGGGGTGTTTAGATTTAAGCCCAGTACTCAACAAATTTTTAATTAAACCCAAATATCTTGTGGTTTAAATCTAGACCTAATTTACATTTAATATTTGTTTGTATGACTATTTTACCTTTGAAAGTAACTATTAAAAGTTCTTTGATAATACATTTATTAACCCAAAATTTGAACTTTTATGACTCAAAAAATTTGTAACTCATGCACCAAATAAAAAATTCCACATCAACTATACCTAACCAAAAGGTATACAATTCTTATGAACCTCAATTCTTACACTGAATTATGCTATTGTATTAATAGGCATCAAAACTATATTACCTACACACTTGATAGAAAATCTCAAAACTAAATGCAATCTCCCTATTAAGTATCAAAATTTTACCCACGTATATTACTTATACGCTCGGTATCAAACCCCAAAACAAAAATAACCTCCACATTAAGTATGAAAACTCAACCCCATGTACATTTTACCTCTACCTTAGTATAGAACCAAAAAATAAAATCCAACCTCTCCAATAAGTAAACAAACTAAAACAACTACAAATTTTTTTTTCTTCAAAAAACAATAACAATCTGAAAGAAAGACTCACCTTTAAATACATATGAAAAACAATTATCAATGATTAGTAATTATAATTTAGACGCTCAATAAAAAAGAAAACACACTTGTGCCAAACAATTGGAACCTTTAAATTTACATGCATGAGTTGATTTTTTAAAAACATTTTCACAGTGACTTTTTGAAAAATGATGTAAACTGAATTTTCTTCCTTTCAAAAGCTCTAAAAAGTCAATAACTCTCACAATAAATATAATTGAGGAGGAGAGAAATTTATGTTTTATACTATTATTTTGAGGTCATTGGTCGATAATGGCTTGAAGTTATTCATCATTCTTAACAAATATGATTGAGAATACATTTAATGCTATTATTTTCATGTCATTCTCAACAGTGACTTGAAGATATCAATCATTCTTAACAAATATGATTGAGAATACATTTAATGCTATTATTTTTATGTCACTGCTCAACAGTGACATAAAGTTATCCGTCATTTTTAACAAATATGATTGAGAAGGAGAAAAATCTATGATAGTTGAGTTAGCAAATTGGTTTCGTTTAAATTGTATGTTGAAATAAATTATTAAATACCTCACCAAAAGTTTTTTCTTTAAAAAAAAATGAAAACAAAATTTTTTTTGATATGTTTGTTAGAATGATATAAATATTTTATAACACAAGAATGCATAAATGAAGCTGGTCTAGTTGAGTTGGCAAAATGTATTTACTTCATGCATGAGGTTGAGGGTTTAAGTTTCCATGGAGACATTATTTTCACTTTTTATTCTCAATTTTCCATGTGAGGGCCCCATCTATGGTGGTGGTGAAGTCCGGCAGCGTTGAACTCTGGCGGTGGCCGGTGACGACACTTTCCTGCGAGATGTTGCCGGCATCAGAGATTTTCCGGCGACCTTTCCGGCGAATGAGCTAAGTGGGCTTGGGTATTGTGTAATAGGGGCAAACATGTAAATGTACAATCCTTATAAATATTTTGGCCCATAAAGTATGTCTTAATCCAAAGAAGTTAGTGAGCTTTGGTACTTTTTCTTAAAGTTGGTATTTTTTCTTAAAAGCATTATTCCACTTGGTATTTAATTCAAATTTGCTTTAAATTTTACTAGTAATGCGTTAAAAAGAGTGAATGACTTCATTTTTTATTAATTGAGATTAGCAACGATAATTGTCTAAAATAATAGTATAAATATAGAATATTTGTGCTCTTGAAGCTAGTTTTGTTGTTGCAATTGTAAGGGTGACAAATTCAAACATGACTCATAAACAACTCGAACTTTGCGCAAGCACAACTTATGCAAGTCAAAATGGGTCAACCAACCCAAACACGATTAATAAATGGATGGGCTTTAGGTGAACCTGCAAATGTGTTTATTCTCTACTAAACTTGTTTAATAAAAAGAAGAGTCGTGTCAAACTTGTTAAATTTTGTAAGTTTGTGTAATATTTTGAATATCAACATAAGTTTCTTAATGTATATGATATGAGTAACAGTGTTGGTAAATATGAATATGTAATCGATTGAATAAGATTAAAGAGGGTAAAAGAGTTTAGGTATGCTAAATGGGTTAAACAGGTTAAATCAGTTAACAAGTTAACCACACATCTAAACAATTCAACCCAATTCATTTACAGTAAAACAACAACAACAAAGAAATCAAAATAAAACCGCGAAAGCGATGGAACGGATTAGATGTCCGGTGTTAATTCCAATCAAGTGGATCCCACAACAACGCAAGCAACACACACAGAAGAAGAGATCTGATTATATTTTTTATTTTTATTTTTATTTTTATTTCTATTTCTATTTTTTTGACGTTATAAAGTAGGCCGCGTGTACTTTTGTTTAACGTTGTCTCTCTGACTCGGACCCTCTCGCATCCGATCCAGCTCCGTATGGGCCAGCAACCCCCCGACGACGTCGTATCTCTCCTGCTTCTTCTATTCCTTTTGCTTTGAAAGTGAATGTGCCATTGCTATGATACGGTCCATATGGACCAGCTTTAATAACTATAACCAAAGTCAGCAAACTGATAATTAATAAACAAATAATTGAGCAAAAAGAAAAACAAATATTCTTCTTTTTCTAAATTATATAATCTATGAACCGGGGAGATAGATTCGAACTGAAGTGTAAAGGGATTAACAATTAGTTTCTTCATAGATTATATAGTTTAGAAACATCGATTGGAGAACGTTTTGTTGTTTTTTTTTAACCGTTGCATGTCTAAACAATTTTGACATTTCTTTTAAAGATGCTCTAATATTCTTCTTTTAAATTAATGTGTTACATCTTCTTTCTTAATAAAGTGATATTCTAAATTATACTTATCTACGAGTTGAAAGAGAGATTTAAATTAAAGTATAAAATGACGGACAATAAATACTATAATAATAATAATAAGTCATTGTCAAAAGTGGTCTTTTAACGTAATCATGCAAGTTTTTCTCCCCTCCATGACAAGAAACAGTTGATGCCACGCCTGGCATTGCAAAGTTTGACAAGGACATGCACATATTATGCCCTCTAACGATCTTATCTATCTCCAATACCACAAAAAATAACCTATACCACTATCTTTTTTTCCCACTCTCTTAATAATTGGGATAATTCTAAAATGAATTATGAGAAAGTGCCAACAAATTTACAACACCTATAAAATGTCACCATATACCAATGTTCATACTTGTGATAATTTGGTGACTGCACGTCACTAGAGCATCTCCGACAGTTTAGTTAACCATGTTACGTGACTATTTTGATCCAAATCTATACACTCAATGGTATACCAAACCTACAAAAATATACAAGTTCATCCACAATTTTTACGAGTGTTCTTTATTTTAAAAGACACAAAGATTTGTGTCTTATGTCAATTAAAACGGTGTAGTCACATTTAAGTGACCAGTCCGCTATATAATTATTGTTACGCTTGTGAAAGAGTCTAATTTCTTCTTTCAAAAAGTTGCACAAATTTGTCGGGGAGGTTAGCATAAAGCTAAATCTTTCAAGGGGATGACATTTGGATGGTTAAAGAGGAAACTTGATAGGTTTTGCTAAATCTTTCTTGTTTTCTCTATGAAATTGATGGGACTGGCTACAGTACTCGCAAGCATTGAATGCTCACACCAATCTCACCCTCCTTTCCCCCCTCTCTCCTCTCTCCTCCCTCATTTTAATGGTGAGATCGGTGTAAGCATTCAATGCTTGCAAGCATTGTAGCCTACTCCGAAATTGATGGTAAAACAAAACAATTTTTGCTGCCTTTTGTAGAAAATTAAGTAGGTAATGATTAAAATATTCAAGGTGTTGTGGACAGTTTTTAGGGAAGGGTGCGGCAAGAGAAGAATAGAGAGAGAGTAGAGAAGGCTTGAGGAATTATACTGTATTGTGGTGTATATTCCTCATGCCAGGTGCCTTTATTTATAGTGAAATAAGTACAATTACATTAGGAAACTAATCCCATACATAATGGAATATCCTAATCCATATCTACCTAGGATTTACACAATCACATTTAACACATGTTATATTTTATCTACAACACTCCCCCTTGAGTGTGCAAATACTCAAGTAGATATCGCATCAGATCTTCAGGATGATAGTTGATGAAGTCGTCTCGTAGGCACAGTAGAGAACACTCGAGTCTCATATAGGGAACTTGCATATAAAAAGAATAAAAACTCTCACAAAACCTGGCTATGGTAAAACCCAAGACGGGACAAAACCCATAGTCTAGGAGAAAAGTGAGTTAATGCAATGTCGATACTTAACATCTTCAAGACGTAAGTAGTAAGAAAACACACAAGGGTATGACCAGCCCAGAATGGGTGCCTCGTTAAAACCTAGTCAGGCAACAAAAACCCAATGGGAAAAATGATCCTGATCGTAGGGAAAAAGAGTACATTAAGGTCAAGTGAGTATACTTCAGGATACTCCCCCTGAGTTCGACGAAACTCCCCCTGAGAACTACAAGCGTAGCAAATGAGAAAATTTGCACGTACCAAATCTTCCAACAAGCTTCTTCGGCAATGACTTTGTGAAGAGGTCGGCAAGGTTGTCTTCGGATCAGATATGCTTGACTTCAATCTTCTGATGCTCATGCTGATGTAATGTAGACGCAATATGCTTGGTGTTGACTTCTTGGATGTATCATGGTCTGGTCGATACATGCGGCGTTGTCTTCATAGATCGTTGTTGGAACTCAACGAAGGATGAAGAATTACAAGTGCTTCGAATATGCTCCCATGTACACGGGTGGCTTCGTGTATGGCGATGAGCTCGAAGACGTCGCAACTAAGGTCTATTTGGTTGACCTCCAAGATATTGCGGTGTTCCTAACGGTAAAGACATAATCCGTTTGGAAACGTGCCTTGTGCGGAACAGACGGATAGTCTGTGTCAGCGTATCCCACAAGGTAAGCATCATTCTGATAACCAAGGGGTTGTGGTTAATTCTGAGATGCGCAGGGATAGAATAAGCCCAAATCCGTAGTAACGGAAAAACGTCTTTAACACCTATTTGGTGGTAGCGTGTAGGCGCAGTGTTGTATCTTACCAAAAGATCAACAACGAATGAGATGTCATGCATAATGCAATGAGCTAAGTACAATAAAGCGCTAATTGAACTTAGATATAGAACTTCAGGTTCCACAACCTTTTCAAGGATCTCATTTGCATCTAGCGTATGAACGGTCATGGGTGTACTCAAAGGCAACACCTTCTGGGTGTAGTTCGATTGGTGGACCAGAATACCATCTGAACTTTGCTCGAAACTTCGGGTCGAGACATAAACGAGTTTTCCCAAGATCTTTCATCCCAAATTCCGACTTCAGGTGCGAGGCAGTTTTCTCAAGCTCTTCCAGAGTCTAAGTGAGATTTATGTCATCGACATAGACTGCAACTCTTGCAAATTCGGTTTTGTACACGCAGGGGCATAGTTTATTCACATATCCCTAACTGATCACATATTCACTTAAACGGGTATACCACATCCGCTCGGATTGTTCCAATCCGTAAAGTGAAAGCCTCAATTCAATAGAGAGGGTGTTCTGTGGTCTAGAACTATTTGAATCAGTCAATAAGTTCTTCGGGAACTTTCACATATATTTCCGTATCAAGATCCCTATAGATACGTTACAACCACGTAAATAAGCTGCATATTCAGTTTTTCGGAAACTACCAAACTGATAAGGTAGTGGAACGTTATAACATCCATTACGGGGGAAATAAGTCACCTCGTAATTAATCTCAGGGCGTTTGAGAGAAACCTTGCGCCACAAGGCGTGCTTCGTATTGCACTATTTCATTCTTCTCATTTCGATTCCTTACGAAAACCCACTTGTAGCAAACGGGCTTCACATGTGGAAGTGTAGGAACTACAGGCCCAAACATTTTACGTTTCGCAAGTGAATCAAGTTCGACCTGGATTGCTAGTTTCCAGTTTGACCAATCAGTTCTACGTCGACATTCATCAACGGAACACAGTTCGATATCGTCGCTTTTCACTATTTCGGGTAGCTACCATATACGTGAATATCATCGATGATAATTTCATTCCAATTCCATTAACTCATCCATGCATGCATAATGGACCAAGACTACAGGTCTCGGGATAATCCGGATTAATTTCATGAGGTGGAATGGTTGAGATAGCGAACTAGGAAGGGATTCATTTTGTGCCATACTTTTCCACTTCTAGGGAGGTGAATCCTTCGAACTGAATGATCTGTCGCGCTTCAGGCCGAGTACAGATTGATTGGCTAGCCGTCGGCGTACCGGGCCGTCCAACAGGGGCGGCCAACCGTCCTTCAGGGGCGGCACACCCTTCAGGGATGTTGACTCGACGTCCGTTAGGTACGTCTATCCTTGCAGGCATGTTTGCAGCTGGTATATATGATCTCGTCACTTTATCTAGATCAGAGAAAGCGTCTGGAGCAACACTCTGGAATCTAGAATATGGGGATCAAGATGAGACATAGTGGGTACGTCCACGATAATTCGCGCCGTTCTTCAGGAACGTTGACGTTCTTATCTCCCCCTAACGGCGGGAAAACTGTCTCATCGAAGTGACAATCCGCAAAATGGCGGTAAAGAGATCGCGTGCAAGGGCTCTAAAGAGCTAATTCGAAGGAGAATCACAATCGACAAAGATTCACATCCTTCTTTGAGGACCCATATTGGTACATTGCGACGGCGCAATATGGCAAAAGGTGCATACCCAAAAAATGCGTAAATACGAAACATCAGGTTCGTACCCAGTAACCAATTGTAACGCTATAAAGTATCGGGTAGCAATGGGCCTCAGGCGGACCAACATGGCTGCATACAAGATTGCATAGCCCTAGGCAGAAACCGAAAGCTTGGTGCGTTCACCAAGGTCCGGGCGATCAATTGATAATGCGCTTTTATGATCGCTTCTGCGAGGCTGTTTTGGGGGTTGAACATGGGGAATTCAATGTTCAATTTCAAACCCAAAAGAACATGCAATACTTATCGAATACTGTTCGATATAAACTCTCCGGCATTATCCAGTCTTCTAGACTTTATGGGATAATTAGGGTGGTGAGCCCTTAAGTAAGAAATTGCCAGAAGTTTAGCAGCAATGTGTATGTGGACAGACATGTGACCATTGTGTCGATATATCAACCAAAAACCATATTTACATGGTCCGCATTTTTGGTTGGAAGAGTCCACATTATTCCCTTTGAATTCACTTGTAAAAATAGGGTTATGTAGTAGCTTTGCTAGGGATGATATAAAAATCCAATTTCCCCAACGAGCAGGCTTGGCAAAGTGTGCTTGTAGGCACAAAATCCTTACTTCAGGTAAGGTGATGCGTTGTGTAAAATGTTGCATCATGTTTTGACCTAAATGTCCTAAACGGTCGTGCCAAAGCAAGTAAACTGCTCGAATCACCCGGCTTCAAGCCAGCCTATATGTGGCATGTCCCAGTTGGGAGGTAGCCCATTAGCCCCAAAACATAGCTTCAGGCTTCATATTTTGGAAGGTGATGCAAAGATACGTCACTCTATTTTCTACAGTGGTTTTTATGATCATTGTTCGCTCGAATATCCTTATAACTCAATGACGTTCTTCCGGAACGGAGAATATAAGGCCCTTTAATAGTAATTCAGTACCATTAATACAACGAGGTGCAGTGCCATTGCCCTTAATCAGGTTAGGTAGACCTGAATTCGTTGCTAGAGGGGTGATTTAGGTATGAAGTTAGTGTGCATAGTCGCACGTTCATCCAGACAACTAACTTCCCCACATTTATACCTTATCACATGTTAATTGAATTCGGTCACATGTATAAGAAACATGATTCAATTAACTCATATTCGAGGACAATATCCATAATAATATCCAACAAATTTAAAGCAAATACCAAAACAATCATCCAAACAAAAAGGAAAAATTGTTCAAAACTTAAACCAAAAGATAGGGGGTTTCGGCCAACAGGGCCTTCCATGTCAAAATTTTGCTTTTCCATATGTGTTAGGTGAAGCAAAATTAGTCTCACAAATTGATTACAGGAATGGTACTCCTCAACAACATTGGTAGGGGCACAAATAAGTGCATAGCCAATGATCTATTCCATCAAAATGGAGGTAGATATTGCACAGTTGAGGTTTGGGAATACGGTCCCTTATTCTTGAAGTTTTGGGTCTTAGTTGCCAAGGGATCACATGATTGGTTGTGATGCCACCCCCTTGGGTTACCCTGATTCTACCACTATTCAGTACTCTCCAGCCGAAGAATGAAGAGTAGATTCGGTAGGCCTCTGCTGAAGCAGAGCCTTAAGTTCGGTACACCTCTGCCGAAACAGAGCAAGACCTTCGGTACATCCCTGCCGAAGTAGGGCATGCCGTTCGGTAGACTTCAGCCGAAACTGTCTATACCGTTCGGTAGACTCTGCCGAAGCAGGGTCTATACCATTCGGTAGGCTCCAGCCGAAGCTGGATCACACCGTTCGGTACCTTCCAGCCGAATCACTGGGGTTCCGCTTTCACTGTTGTGCTTTTCAGTGAGCAAAGTGGTAGTATCAGATCCGAGAATTTAGTGAACCTCCACTCTCTAGGGTGCTTCTTCAGGAGCATTTTAGAGGTATGGAAGGACGAGAAAATCTTCTCTAGTCAAAATTCAATCGGATTCTATAAACTTCAGAATTTGTACCTATTCACGGATGGAGTTCAATCATGCCTTGTGTCAGGCAAGATATGTCTTGCTTCGGGCAAGGTATGTCTTGCTTTCGACAAAATGTGTCTTGCTTCGGGCAAGGTGTGTCTTGCTTCGGGCAAGGTGTGTCTTGCTTCGGGCAAGATCATCTTTGCATGATTAGAACGATCCGTAGAGTGAGTCAAAGAGCCATGGAATCCTCGTCAGTGAGGTACTTCCATTTATAATGCTTCAGGCATAAGTCTTCAGATGAAGATCATGACGGATGCTTATTTAGCTCTATCCACGTCATTGTTGGCTTCAATGTTTCTCAACTTCTCAGTAGTCAAGTGGAGCTTCACAATTTTGTGCCCATATAAATTAGTTTCTGCTAGAAACTTCCATGTTAGTGAAATTGAACTTGTTACGGTTCGGAAATCCACTGGATGGATGGAACAAGATTGTGGTTGGTGGTTATGGGAAATAAAATCTCCATAATCATAAAAGTTAGAACATTCGGGTTCTAGGACATGGTTTGGTTTAAATTTTCATGAAAACTACAGGTTTCATGGATATTTAATTTTTAAGGAAACTTCAGGTTTCATGGCACTTATTCGAAGCTTCGGGTTCGAATTTATGAACTTCAAGTTCATATATACCTGCAATCAAACGCAATATATATAGAACAAAAATAATACAAATAATAAATTTTTAACATATATTGTGAATGGGTAGTGAAATATAGGTCTACGGGACCTTCGGGGTTTGCAAATATGACCCAAATAATTTTTGGTGGGTCGTGGTTGGAGCTACAGACCCAACTTTTATTTTCTGGGCTGCTGGCCAGCAAGGAAAAAAAAAAATTGGAGCAGAAAAGAAGCCCAATAGGGGCTGGGGTCCAATTAAGCCCAACAGGGGCTTGTGTGAAAGAAAGGAGCAGCTGGGCTGCTTTAGATATAGGCCCTGAAAAAAAATCAGAGGCGCTGGGCTTCTGGCAGCAAAGGATTGGGGCTGGGCCGAGGTGGGTGGCGCGCCTTGGGCCTGCTGGGCGCCAATCTGGGCGCGGGCCGAGGTAGTTGGAGGCCCTGCTGGGCTGCTGGCCAGAGGAAAGAAACATGGGCTGAGCCCATTTGGTGTGGCTGCAGGCCTCGGCTCGGCTCGGCTTCTGGCCGGCTTGGCTCGGCGCGGCTTCAGGCCGGCTCGGCTCCGATTAGGGTTTTTTTTTTTTTTCTTTATTTTTCAAAAAAACGAAAAAAAAAATTCGGTAAAGAATGTCCAGTTTTTTTTCAGAAAAACGAAATTTGATGTTTTTTGTAGAAAAGCGAAAAAAAAATAAGAAAAAACCCTTAATTTTTCCTTCGTTCACACGATCATCAATTCACTTAATATATTTCAGATATATTAAATGTCGATGCTAACACAATATTTGCAGAAGATCAATAATTCTTTAAACGCAGAAAATTGGGTTATGCATCATGGTGAAGGTTCATGCAATCAGGTCTGACAAAATATCGACAATCGAGACCGTGTTTTAGAAGAACCTGGATTGCTGATGATGATGGTTGAACAATTTGTTTGCAGGATTACTTTCAACTCCGGATTTCCATCGTCAATGCGTTGAATCTTGTTCAAAATAAGAGGGGAAAATTGAATCAATAGCAATATATTAATTCAATAAAAATAAATAAATCAAAGTAAAAACTATTGAAATTAATACTCCCCATGATTGAAGATGGCCAGAACTCCAGTATAATTCTCTTGAGCACAGCGGAAAGAGCGTGCTGATAACGTGTTGTGGACAGTTTTTAGGGAAGGGTGCGGCAAGAGAAGAATAGAGAGAGAGTAGAGAAGGCTTGAGGAATTATACTGTATTGTGGTGTATATTCCTCATGCCAGGTGCCTTTATTTATAGTGAAATAAGTACAATTACATTAGGAAACTAATCTCATACATAATGGAATATCCTAATCCATATCTACCTAGGATTTACACAATCACATTTAACACATGTTATATTTTATCTACAACACAAGGTTCGTAAAAATAGCTAATATTATATAAGATGCCAGTTTAAAAAGCTTTGGAGTTATTTTCATGCTAAATTAATACAATAAATATAATTACTGTTAGGATTTTACGCATTCCCAAGTAAAAATTTAGTTACAGCCGCTCTATGCCAAGATATAAAGGACCAAAGGTAGATGTGCAGGTGCTGCTGTGAGGAGCTTTTTTACTTTTACAGTGCACCTAATTCACCTGTCGACCTATTTGGAGAAATAATATGTGGACGTGCCTTTTTATTCAATTAATTTGCATATCCAAATTTATTACTGTGCGTGCACACGCTTTGACAGTTATAATTTTTACGTCATGCATGAATGAATGAAGCCATGGAGGGGATATTTTGAATGTTTCGGAGGATCCAGTGCCTCAAATATTTCAACCGTTATATTTTTATTTAAAAATATAAAAATTAAAATTTAACGGTTAAAATAATTAAAATACCGTGTACTCCGGAGCATAAAAAAATTTTGGCCATGGAGAATTGGAGACCATACCGTCTAATCATGACAGTGAATTGTACAAAACAGCATGTACTGTGTACCATACTTGCCCGTACAATGTTTGACTCCTACACAGAATTCATGTCCTTAAACATGATAGCTATATATTCACAATCAATTTTTTCTTCAATAGTTTTGACTACTCAATAGTACAAAAAATGAACGGTCATGATTGAATTAAAAAAATATTATTTTTGAGTACTTGTCAATCGAATAAATATAAACCATAGTTCGAACTATTGAAAACTTACCCGTTCACAACACCATAACTTGTTTTTTGGGTTTTTTCTAATATGAATCAAAATATAGTATATGTCAAGATTCTTAGTCATTTGTCAGTGCATATTCAGCCATTTATTCACCTGATTTATGCTATAGCCGGTTCATTATAGAAGTTTTGCGTTCTTTGTTACTTGGCATAGTAAAAAATTACTTAGGATGATGTCTCACCACATAACCAATCCAAGAAAATATAATAATTAATTCTGAAAAAATACTCATGCAATATCAAATTATTTGTTGCGTTGGACTCAAATTATTTGCATTCTTTTGGAATAATCTTTTTGAGTTCATAAAAATATCGATCTAAGCTCGTATTCTAACTAATTTATTCGTTGTTTTTAGGTTTTATATTTGTCACATCTCGGATCAGCTTCGCCGTAGCACAATAATGTCCGTTTTGAGCCACGCCCGCACGGTTTTGTTTCTGGGAACTCACGAGCAACTTCCTAGTGGGCCACCCATCTTGGGATTGCTCTAGCCCAAACTCGCTTAACTTCGAAGTTCCGATGGAATCCGAAGCCAATGAGCTCCCAAAAGGGCTCATGCTAATTAGAGGTGGGCATATACATATAAGGCATATCACCCCATTTTTGTTTATCGATGTGGGATGTTACAATATTTTTGTGAGAGATAAAGGAACGTAGAGAAATAAATTTGGAATATTGGAGCACAGAATAAAACTAAAGAAGAACAATTCTTTTGTTCTTGAGGAAATTAAAACTGTAAACAACATTGTTTTCACAAGTTTTTTTTCAACATTCACATTCATTTCTCTCCTCTTTCTGACCACCCCTCGACGACCTCTCATCCACCCTTCTTCATCAGTCTTTTGTCTCACATAATTTTATCAAACGATGCTTAATTTTGTCAATTTTATATCAAATTTTTCTGTGTTGAGTACTAGAAAAACCTAGCTACTTCCATATGATAACTTATTCCTCATTACAATTTAAAACACATACACGAACTTTTACTCCTTACCTTTCATTTTGGTTTTTCATTTATTCTGGAACAAGCGGCCAACCACGTGCAGGAAACATATCATGAGAGATATTTTGTTACATTTTCCTAAGCTTTTACGTTTATTTATCGGAAAGTGCAATGCAAAAGCCAATGCCCTGCATGCTGCTGGAAGAAGGAACCAATCTCCTTCTCCAAGTATCGAACACCAACTACGATGATCAAACGATATAGAAGCTCATATTCTAATATTACAATGACCACAAACAATTATTACCCTTCTTATATTTTAGGTCCAAATTCGGCGAGATCTTACCTGCAACCAGGACGTAAAAATAGTGACATCTCAACTCTATTAGGCGATATTATTTTGACGTGATAAAAAATAATATTCAATAGCGTTGATTATTATTTAAAATAAAATCTCAAATTGAAATCCATGTGTTCCATATCAAGATGACAGGGAGAGCCGTTTCTCCAAAGAAGTTGTTGGAATCTGTCCACTCAAGGACTAGACATAGCATGTTCCGTTGAACGGGTCCGAGGTCTGTAACTTCTCTAGAAAACAAACTGAAATCGGTGGAAATATCGGTGACAAACTTTTGATACAAAAATACAACTGAACGGACACGAAATAGGCTAGAGAACAAAGGTTCACTAAACCGCGATTCATATACCGCTTATTGCCTATTTGGCGGCCCCCAATTCTGTTTTTGATTAGAAGTTTGTAAGCGGTTCAATTTGTGCATATTTCTCACCGAAACTTGGGTTCTTGGAACAACTAGAGGACCAATGAAAGTATAAGGGAACACTTTTCCGTACTGCTACCACTAGCAAAAATGTTATGCAAACAGTTAATGATCAAAATTATTAACATTTTCCATGTAAGAAGAAGGTGTAACATCTATATGTTAAGTCAATGGGGAATAACAAATGGGGTGTTCAACCATTACCGCCAAATGCGAATCAACACGATTAACATGTTTCACGTTAAGAACAAGGTGTAACAGAAAATTAAAAGTATTCAACATCCTTAAACTTCCTACCAGAGGAAGAGATTTACTTGCACCCTTAACAACTAAAAAAATAAAAAACAATCAAAGCAAAGATTGCCACTTTAATAGAGCTAATTGTGGGACAAAAGAACCCCCAATGATCTAAGCATACCGAATTATACATCCGAGCAATATTATGAATGCCGGATCAAAAGGGCTTCTCGTACTCCTGCGGGGTTGGCTGCTCCCAGGACCTCAAAAAGGCTGCACGGGTAGTTTAAGAAGTATTAGATATGAAAATTAAAGGACTGGAGAAATATTTCTAAGAGCGGAACAAAGTTTTGACCCATAAAATCAAAAACTGCTGGCGGGTTGTTGTCGTAAGACTCATAACAATACAACTAAAGGTAAATGTGTAACAAAACAAAAATGCAATAAACTGCAATTCCTAGATTTCGGAAGAAACTGAAACCCACAAGTTAGTATTTGTTCCAGTCCTAGTTGCAAAATGTGCTGATCAACCCAAGACTTAACACTTCCATTAACAACCCTACCTCTTAGTTCACGGGTTTTATGTAACTAAGTTACTATTAAATTTCTTCAACGGCTTTTAAATGGAACTCAAACCACTTTGTCAAGGTTTATATGTCACACTAGCACCCCTATCAGATTAGAGAAATTACAAATAAACATGTCTAGACAAAAACGTCTTTCCTCTGAAAAGAACTTTACTGGTTTAATTAATCAGATTCCGTTCTCTTCCAGAATGTTGCAAAATGAAAGACAAGACTATGAAAGCAAACATATATTACTGACTATTAGTCACCTCAAGCCAACAAATAAAACTCACCCTAGACTTTTTCTTTTTAATTCGAAATTCTCTTGGCGAGAAACATGTTCTTACATCAAGTATCACCAATTTACAAGTCGTATCTCATATTCAAGTGTGCATGCAACACATTCAAACACATAAGGAGTTGAAAGGAAAGGGAAAATCTCCCTTGAGACTTTCAACCACCATCACCGTGCTAAAACAATTTTAAAAGCCTGAGAAAGAAAACTACTTATTCTACTCATTGCAAGATTCAGCAGACCAAATGTTGTCAGAATTGATTAAATATCGGGACATTTGTGTACCAACTTGTAGGTAGTTGGTACAAGGCATGTAACCTTATGACATGTTCTAACACACACACACACACACACCAAACATCCAACACCATCCCAGCAGAACTTGACAGATACTTGAGATTCATTAGAAAACAAACCAGTGAATTAAAAAGGTGGCATACTTAATGGTATTTCTCCCAGCGCCATGTATATCGAATCATCATCAGCAAGAGCCGCCTGAAACAATCAGTAAAAAAAACAGAAATATCAGTAGTGTACTGTATGCTAAATTACTTAACAGTGCTTTTCCATTAGGCAGCCAAGGACAAAAGACCACATGGGAACAATTATGCAAAAGAAGCATTTGTGCAGTTGTAAAGTTCAAGTAATCCACTTATATGCTTTTGAGACCAAATAACCGCCAGGACAAAGGATGCATACATAAGTTTCATATCTGCTGAACTTAATCTAGCAACAAATGTCAGTACCTCTCCGTTATGAAGGCCAATTTCGTTATGCATTGGATTAAGATCCCCTGGTACCGTTGAACAACTTGGGAAATCAGTTCCCAGCAACTCCGAAATCATAAGCCCATAACCATCTTGAACATCAGGGATATCATTAGGATTCTGCGCATGGTTGGAAAAGCCCTCTAGAGGAGTAAATTCAGTCTCTGTTCTGTTATTTGAACAACATAAAATCAGAAACATAAATACATGTCAAAGAAACTAAGAAAGAATTATATAAGTACAAACTACTATCAGCTTTACTCGACACACTCAGAAAGAACTTAAATTAAAGGGAGAACTAAATCAATACTCATGAAGCGGAATGCAAGTAGAAAAAACTTACTTTCTTTCGGCATTGTTGAAGGTCTTATCTTCTTGGATGGAGTCATTTTCTAAATCTATGATTTCAATCTCTTTAACATCGATACTGCGTCTACTGTTTTCGCCAGACACGTTGGAGTTACTCATTGACAAATCAATATCAACAGGTTCTGCTTCTTTCTTTATTCCAGAAACAGCCGGATAATCTACTGCATGATCACTATCACGATTCTCATGTGCATCCATGAGATTAAGGTCGCAAATCTTGAATGAATTCGGAAAAAGCTGCTTTTCTTGCACGTACTCGATACAGGCTTCACCTCCATCTTTTTGGAAAAGGGAATCATTCATTACCGAGCTTTCATGATCAACAGCTATAATTACCTGCTCACCAGCAGATGCGTTTTCTTCCTGTGAACTTTCTTTCTTTTCACTCAAGTTAGAAAGTTGGAAACACTCATCTGTGTCCGCAACCATGTAAGGAAGCCATTGTCTTGGTTTTTTGGCTCCCTCCAGTTTATCGTGTTCTTCTAAAGCCCTTTTATCGCCTCTTTCCTTAACTACAAAGCTGGAACTCCTAAACCCTACTGGTCCCTGACTTGATTCTTGCTCGTTTTCACGAACAAAAGCTCTACCTGGCAAAGAGTGGGATCTTCCATATTTATTTTGCTCCATACCATATTCAGGATCTAGTTCTACCAAAATTTCAGCAGAGTGAGTGGACTGAGCCATAGAAGCTTCAGGGCTGAGATCATTATCATGAGGAGTTTTATCTGATAGAGTGGCACCTGTGGAAACATCAAGGGAACCGCTTTCAACTAAAACTTGAGACTCTTCCGGTTGGACAGCAATGTCAGAGATGCTCCCCTCCTGGGTATTTGTAACTGGATCAATCCTTGGACCCCTAGAAGTCAACGATGAGCGGATTCTGGTGGGCACCTTGGCAAATTTGCAGAGTGTCAGCAAATCAGTACCATTCTTTCCTGAGGAATCACCCTCACCCTCAGCCTCCATAACACTAAGCTGAATCGGTAAGTTCTCCGAAACATTATTTTTCTCGGTTTCATAATTGGTGGCAGAAGCTTGATCCTTCATCTCTATATCAGATACCTTGGAGGGTTCCTCACCAACTTCATCGGTTTCAATTGGACTATCTTTCCAAGCACCAGAAGAACTTGGCTTTGAACTCATATCCTCATCAGGGTTTTGACCCTTGTCCAATTTAGATTCTGAATCCACTGCATCCTCGCTCTTCGGTCCCAACTCGCTTGGACTGGAGTTCTGTTGCAACCCATTATTACCAACATCTTTACTGAGCTTCTGCTCCTCATGCTGTCCAGATACAGAGCCTTCATCACCCTCCATATCAGAGGAAGCCCTACTGTGCCTATCAGTGAAGGAACCACTCTTGCCATAGTCTCGACCCCAATCAGAGCCATAACCGCCCCTATTCGATCCAGCCGCATTTCTCCTCCTTCCCTTGAACTGATTCCTTGCATTGCTGCTGAATTCATCAACACCAAACCTTCCCCTTCTCGACGCTCCATCTGAAACCGAATTCCCCAACCGGGCAAGAGCCGAAGTCCGGCCCTCTCCTGCAATTTGCAACTGATCAGCCTCCTGAAACTCCCCCATTTGCTTCTTGGAGTTCTGCCATTTGGCAGACAACACATTCGGAGGCAGCAGTCCCTGAGCTACCAAATACTCCGCCGCGAGGCGCCCCGCCTCCATAAAGATGTCGCCTTTTCGGGGTGGAGGAGGTGGCGGTGGCGGCGGAGCTGGTGGCGGTTGGAAAGACTTCGGGCGGCCAAAAGCCCGATTGAAGTTGCGGTGTTCGGAGCTGTAAAAGCCATGCCCCCTCATAGAACCCTCCGGAGAGATCCGAGAGTTGGGAGCCAGGCCCATCCCCATCCCCATGGAATTGGACCTGTACCCATTTCCAGGATTCCGATTCCGGGCATGCATATTTTTATTGTGTTTACACAAATCAAATACAAGTTATTTCTACAAATTAAGCTACAGAGATTCAGCGCATCGCCGAAATTAGGGTTCTTGAAAATTCCAGATACCTTGCAAATTCACAGAATTGAGCTCAAATGGCGGTTACCCACCAACCACCAGCTGTTCATACAAATCGAAAAACCCAAAAATCACCTCCCTTTGTTCTGATCCCTCCAAATTTCTCACACCCAAGATTCAAAGATTCAAAATTTACGAGAACAGATTCGGTCTTTTTGGGGAAGAACAGCTGAAATTCTGACCTTTACTTTCTCGAATTTGAGAATTTCGAATTCGATTCATTTCAACCCAGCTCCCAATTTGTGTAATCGGATTTTTCAATTGCGGATCCGCGTCAAATTCCCAATCTCAATTTGAGAACCCTAGCTCCCTCCATTTTTTCTCCCCCTTTTACCAAGAAATGGTGGCCGAGCTTGTTTATCAGTCAATTTTTTGTGATCAGCAGCTTCGATTTTTTTTTGTTTTTGGAAACTCAGAAGTTTTGATTTTTCTTTCAGGTATTTACTTTTTAGGAAGAATGGGAATAAAAGGATAAAAATTAAATTATAAAATCCGTAATGGCGTATACGTCACCTCCGCACTACCTTCATTTTTAACTAATGTTCAACTCGGAATTTTATAATCTTGAGCAGGTGAAAAAAAAAATTACAATACTTACAAGTATTTTATACTCATATGAATTTAATCATTGATTATTAAATGAATTTAATCATTGATTATTAAATAAATTTAACTATTAATTATTAAATTTGTGTAAGCATAAAATACTTATAAACATTCTAGCCGAATTCAAAAAAAAAAATGCTAAGTTTGGGCTTTCAGGTCCAGTTGCTACTACTCAACACTTTAGTATTGGGTCATGTAAGCCTCTAAGCCACACCAAATTAATCATACCCAAAACGGCAAAACTACGGTTTCATAGAGCTAGGATCATCTTAGGGCAATCATTTTGTGAAAAATGAGAATTCAGGTATTGTGAAGTCGTATTTTAAGTAGTGTAACAACATTAGTGAGTTAAATAGTGGTTAGAAAAAGAAGTATCGGTAGGGATCGAACTTACATCATGGTACATAGGCATGATTGTTTCTGTCACTTTAGCCGTTAGTAAGATCATTTCAAAATACTACTTGTAATAACAAACTTGCAAAGGTACACCAATGTGGTCGATCAACTCTTGACATGTCTAAATTTGAAAGATTTAAAGCCAGAAAAATTAACCCCTTGAAAATAACACTTAACATTTGTCGAGCGTTTATATAATTTAATAAAATCGGTACGAGTAAAATCTGCATCCAACTTCTTATCTTCCTTACCATTTAGGACACCAAGTACCCCATCTACTAACCCTAGTAGTTGATGGTTGCCTCCTTCAAATTTAGGAATATCATCGTCTCTTAACCAAATTAAGAATGTGCCGAAAATGTTCACCATCCCTATCGATAAAAACGTATCCGTCCTTGTCTTGGCGCAAAGTATGACGGGCGCCAAACATTGCAGCAAGCATGGAATCCGACTCACGCTGAGTTAGAGTACCAAAGGTGGTGGAAAACTTTCTTCCTCCCACATTGAGGTGAACCAAGGACGAAGAATCGTAGTGCTCTGCCACCGCTTCGAAACTTTGAGAGATGAACTGATACAAGAAATTAAGAGTGAGAATTACAATTAATATCAAAATCACGTACAATATGTTATACAAAAAAATTCAACAAAGAGTTGAACTTGAAACCTTCCCCACTACAAAGAATAACAACAAAAGAAAAAGAACCTAGATGCAGCAATCGAATGTGAAGGTAGAAATAAGCTCCAACCGATATGTCAATTCTGCGTAGATTTTTGTTAATTTTAAAAGTTTAGGGAGAGAGGAGACTATCTCATCCTAGAGCCAGGACATACCACAAGTCTCTATGAGGACTTACAGAAGGGGCCTTAGCCTCTTTTTTGGTTTTTACAAATCGCCCACTAAAAGGGATTGTCGGTAGCAGGACTCAAACCTAGACCTTGGTCTAGCGAAGAGAACGATCCTTACCAACTCAACCAACCCTCGTTAGCTTTTTTTTGCTGCCAATTATTATTTTTAATTGTTTTGTTGTGTGGGTCTCATTAATGCACCAATCATAAATCATGAAAATTTATTTTAATTTATTTTTTTACACAAAATGGGTCGTACAAATATTATTATAGCAAAAAAAAAACATATAGGTTGGAGGAAGAAAAAAATCTAACATTGGCACGTTCCCCATCAAATTAAAATTTGACATTTATTTTTTGACATCTCCATTGGAGCTGCTTTTAGAGCTTCTTTTGGGTTGTAATTTTGCTAATGTGGCTCTACATATTTAGTTAAAAAATAAATTCGAAGAGTTTGTTGAAGATGCTTAGAGGAACAACAATACTTATCTGCATGATATTGTAATATCGAACTTGCAAAATAAATTCCAACATGCAGGCCAAGCAAGTAGAGTTATTCGGCTCAACTTGTGAAACCAACACCAATGCAGTCAAATTTTGTGGAACTTGGGAGATTGGACATAAGTGAGAAGAGAGTGGCAACGTTAGGGCCGTTTTTGTTTTTTGGAAACGAAAAAACACCAAAAACTCATTCGGTCGGCTTTAATTAGAAAACACAAAGAATGAGCCCTATTCTCATTTTCACTATTTCCTTCATTAAATCAGAGAACATCAAAAAGACGTTCTTGCTATTTTCTTGGTCGAAGTGAAGAACACGAAAACAGAAGACGGATCCTCCAAGCGCTTCAGCCCCCCCTCCTCCTCTCAGGGTCCCTCCCGGCCACGTCACCTTCAGCATGCTCTACCACACCTCGCGCATCAGCAGCGTCATCAAAAAGTCAGGTAGCATGATCATCCAGCTCTAGCAAACCACCGGAGCCAAGATCCGAATCGAAGAGCCCCAAGTCGAATTTCCTAACCGGGTCGTCGTGGTCATCGCTTCGAGCCCAATCCGGTCTAAGATTTGGCTGAGAACTCCAATTCTCGACAATGTTAATAATGGTGGCGACGGTGGTGTTGAAGAGGAGCTTGAGATTTCCAAGGCTTATGAGGCGCTTTTGAGAGTGTTCAAGAGGATTCTGGAAGTTGCGGCGGAGACAAGGGCGATTGCTTAAATTTAAATTAATCTTATTTGGGGTCGATTCATTTGTAGATCTGTGAAATTTTTTCACTCTTCATACTAAAATTTGTTTAGGTATTTTATTTTTGTTTAAATTTATGCTAATTGGGGTTGATTTATTTGTAGATCAATAAATTTTTTTCACTTATGATTGCTTAAATTGGCTAATATTTCTGGATTTTCTAGCTTCTACAGAATTAGAGTCGAGTAATTTAACAATAGATAAAAGTGCTTTCATTTTCTGAAACTGTTTTTAAAATAAGCTACCAAACACGTTTTTTAACTTTAAAAAGCATTTCATTCTCCATAAATATTCTATAAAAATAAAATACAAAAATGTTACAAAAATATTTCCAACTTGCGCGTAAGATATGAGTGACAAGAAGCGGAAGATTTACATTCATGCGTAATTCATTGGTTGCATTAATTTCTTTGAAACCTGAAAGGATCTCAGGCGTTGATTGGTCAGTGGTCACACTTTACTCTAATTTGGGGAACAAAAGCATTGGTCATGATTCAAAATGAACAATCCATAGATATATGAATGGTTGGGTTAAAACTCAAAATTTGAGTTTTAAACCCCTCCAAAACTTCTCCAACCATTGGACTAAAAAAATATTTTCGGTTAAAACTTAGTTTTGTGTCAAATTCCTCCAAAAAAAATAAGTCAAGGATAGTGGTGGGCCTCACACATGCACGTGAACGCGCTTTAATTTCGCCTAGCTGCAACCCAACAACATGGTAGACACATCTCACGCAACAAAGCATCAGTTGTTGGGTTCCAGTGTTGATGCCCTTGTTAGCCACTACCCACGAGCCCAACGGCTCTTTTTGTGATCCAACGGCTGGAAATAATGGGCCGTTGGTTGATCCAACGGTCCAGATTCATTTTATTTTTAAAAAAAATCAAATTTATAAATATATTAAATTTAATGGCTAAGATCAAATATGATAAAATCTAACGGTAAAAAAAAGATCTAACGGCCCAAATTAAATCCAATGGCTAAAACAACTATAAAAAAATATTTAAATAAAAATTCACCCAAAATTTAAATTTAAATATTTTTAAGTTAAAATGTTCGTAAAAATAAATTAAAATAATTCACATAAATTTATATTAAAAAAGTTACCGAAAAAAAATTAGGCTAAAATCATTCTTTAATATTATTGAGATAAAATTTTAAATTAAAACTATTTAAGGAGAAAAACTGTGTTTGAGTTAGAACCTAAATTTTCTGAGCTAAAACTTTAGGTTTTAACCACACTATTGCATGTGATCTTAGAAGTGGAAATGTTTGCCATCCCTACCAATATATAATAACATCCCTTTTTATCTTGGTGTAAAGTATGACTGACTAAACATTGCAGCAAGAATCGAATTGATTCGTTCCCGATAGACACTAAGACACGTGATATGATATCAATTTGTCGACGGATAATATTTAGGTACTCACTAGTGAGTACCCCATATACTCACTTTAATAATTTGGCCCAATAATATTTTAACACATATTTTATTGTTTTAAAAAATAAAATATATGCTATTTAATTTTTCTTGGGCGTTTAAACATAAAGAACATATGTCATCTTTTGATTGGGCCAAATCAAAAAGTGAGTATATAGGATACTCACTAGTGAGTACCCAAGTATTGTCCTTTGTCGACGGATGCATAGTATCTACAACACTATGTGATTGGTCACAAAAAGCCTAATACAGGACAAAGTCATATTGTGGATCATATATGATCCACTAATCAACTCGATCGAGAGTCACGTTTTGTTCAACCTTTGAACATAAGAGAGAATAGAGGGAATATAAAGGTTGCCAACTCACTCACGCATATATAAGATACTAGCCTCTTGCCACACACGTACAATTGGCTTTTTAAAAAATAAATTATTTATATTTATGTAATTAAAAAATTAAAAAAAGGGTTAGTAACTATCCCAATGTGGAATAGTTTTAAATCACATGTATACTTTTATTTTCTTTATAATTAATTTAATTTTTTTCCAATAGTTATATGTAGGGAGAGGTAAATTTGGTATTATGATGTTTTCTTTATATATATAGATGAGAGAAAGAAAGTGGAAGACGAAGTTGGTAATTCATCGGCCACCTTTGTTTAAAACCTCCATTTTTATAGCATGTAAAAGAGAAACAACATGAAAGATAAAACTACAAAAAATAAACGTGAAATTATAACATCTTACTCTGTAAAACTTAATTAAATAAATAGATTTTTTTTTGTCAAAAAATAAATAGCACTAGTACAAAAAGGTACTTGGGCGACAAAAAAACTTTCGTCGCCTAAACTTTTGGGCGACCAATTATTCGTCGCCCAAAATTCGTCGTTGGAAGTCCGTGGACCAAGCATTTGGGCAATGAAGGAAATACATTTGTCGCCCAATTCACGTTCGAGCGACGATTTCTGGCGACGAATATATTTTGTCGAACAAAACATTAGGCAACGAAATTTTTTCATCGCTCTATTACAGTTTAAGCGACAAATATATTTCGTCGCCCAATGTTTTAGGCGACGAAAAAAATACGTCGCCCTAAGTTATTGTCAAACTTTAAGCGACGAAAATTTTTCGCCGGCCTAAGGTTTAGGCGACAGTGATTGTCTCGTCGCCCAAAGTTTTAAATTTTTAAATTTTTAAATTTTAATTGGTATTTAAAAGACAATACAATATAATAAACAAATTAGATTATATAAAAAAATGTACATACAAAATATTTAATAATGAAAATAAATTAAAATCCTAAAACAAAGTAACTAGTGAGGGGGTTGGGAATCGGATGATGGCATATTCAATGGAATGCCATACAACTGGAGGGCGTGTAAGATTTGGCTCATCCGAGCTTCCTGAGCCGCGAGCTTCTGCTCCAGGTCTTGAACTTGTGCCTTCAACAAGGTGACCTCTTCCGAATTATTGTTAGAAGATGAGGCACCCTTCTCACAGAGTCGCATTTTCCCCATCCCCCGGTAAACCCTACCAGGCCTACGACCAAGGGTCTGGTCTAGCGTCTCCGTGAGTATACAAAGACCAGCATCCTCAGTTGGAGTGACGTCCTCGATAGGGGTCTCGGGGGGAAGCTGCGATGCCACTTCTTCGAGAAGAGCATTGCTCTTCTTCACCATAGTGGCCTGTAATAAGAAAAAATAAATGCTGAATCTACTCACTCCCAGCTTCATTTTGACACTTGAATCATGAAATTTGGTTGTGATTTGACTGAGTTACAGGCTTTTGAAGCTTTCCGGCCAAAATCTCAGTTTCCGGCGAAACTCCTGCCGGCGGCGGCTACACGGCGGTCGAAAAATGCAGAGGTCACCGGCGAGCTGACGTCAGCCGGGCCGGCCTGACGTCAGCGAACCGGTGATGACGTCATCAACCCGGTCCAAACTCGGTTTGGACCAGAATATTCCAAAGGTATATTCCGTCCGTTAAACTTAACGGCGTTAACGGAATATTATAACGCCGTTAGAATATTCCGTTAACTCTGACGGCACAGATCCAGACCGGCCCGGGTGACGTCAGCAAACCGGTTCAGATCGGCGCTAACGTCAGCAATGACGTCAGCAACCGGTCCAAACCGGCGCTGACGTCAGTGATGACCAGCTTTGACCGGCGCACATGAGCCACGCGTGGGGCCGTGGCTTGCCGCGTTTGAGCCGCGCGTGGAGCATCTTTTTCCGATTCCGTCTTCGCGAGGCCACTCATGACGACGCGTACTACCTAGGGGTAGTACGTATGATATTTTTCGAGGTGTTTTGGACCTCCGTGTTGAGCAAACAAGGGATAAGTGTAACTAATTAGTTATTTAGTAACCTTTATGAGTTTAATCATTTTTACAGTGATATCTCATATAGGTGAGACTTATCTAGAGGATTACCGGAGCTACCCAGGACAGGGGGGCTACGACCCGACTACCTATAGGTGAGTGAGTGGGTCTTTGTTTTGATAAATGTATATTTACTTATGGTTTTTCAATGCTTTCGTTTTTCTGTTAGCATAACTCATATCATATACGATTGTTGGAGGTAGAACATTCGTATTATATTGCCTTACATGTTTTATACTGTTGCTCATCAGTAGATGTATAACACCCCAGGTATTAGTACTCAGTCTTGTGGCCAGGACTAGCCTTGACATTTGGAGTAGTCACTACCAGTATCGCTACGCAACTTTGGATCCATTGTAGGTACTAGCCTGTTCTAGGTTGCACTAGGCAACTCGAACTTGTGTGACGCACTTTGTGCACAGCGATTAACGTTAGACTCGCGTCATTGTAGTACTCAACGTATTACCCATATACCTAGCATGTTCCTCGTAGTTTATCTACTTGGGCTTGTGTGTTTACATATGGGTGAGCATGTCAGTAATCATTGTCGGGGAGTACCCGTATATTTTTATTATAGTATTTTGAGGTTCATGCCAGAGGGTATGACGTGTTTTCAAAAACTATACTTGTTTTCCAGCGAGGGGTTAGTATACTCTTGAAAACAAAGGTTTTATCAAACTTTGCTTTTTGACCCACTCACCGTTTTATGTTTTGCGCCCTTCCAGGACCTAGTGACGGGTTCACTTATCGGTGACACGAGGACTTCCTTCAGCGGTAGTTGACGGTTCTCACATTGCTTCAGTTTATGTAGGATTCGTTCCTACTTGTTAGTTAACTCTTATTTATCCATCCTCACGGGGATGTGAATGTTTTTTTATACTCCTGCACTATTTACTTTGCTCTGATTGTTATGCATCCTGTATTATTTGTTTTTAACCCTCACCACACTTTTACTTCCGCACTCAACTCTTAATATTCTTACTTTTCACCTACTCATATATAATTGGCTTTCGTCACCTAACACGTGTCTGCCATCATTTCCCGACACCTGGCGTGTCCGGGATCGGGATGTGTCAAACACTACGGTCTATTGATATTCCTCTTTATTTATAGGTGAAATGTCTTAAGTTTTATTCCGGAAATGACGAGTTTGTGACTAAATTATTATAAATGGTCAAGTGGCTTACTTTTAATTTCTATCGCTTTGGTGTAAATATTTCGTTATATTAAAAAAATTAACTTATTTTTATTCCACGTTAGAATTTAGTTAACTGAATATTCATATATTATTGGTGTTGGTGAATCACACGAAGGTGGTCAGAAGGAGGCTGAAATGCCTCTGTGAGTTTTCTCGACCCCTGAAATGGTGAACTGTCGTGGCTTGGTCACCAGCTAATCCCTTTTTTAAAACAAAAAAACAAAAAAAAAACTGAATATTCATATATGTCACACTATTTGGAATCCACATTTTTAGTGCACAAAATTGAGTGAAATGCAAATTTTTTGCCCACATATTTAGATCGGGAGTAATTTTGGCAAATTTTGAATAAAATCGAATAAAAAAAATTACACTTTTCAGAATCGTTAACATTCCCATTTTTTTTAGAAACGTACGAATTCAAAATATTTTGGATTGGGATTAGAACTTTCCGTAGGATAATTTTTGGGTTAAGGCACACAATGTGCTAGTCACTAAACCGTACAACCCTCAGGTGTTTTGGTGACTCGAACGGTCGACCCAAATAAAGTAAAAAGGCATAGTTACCAACGCATAGTGACAGGAAGGAAAGGTAAAAACGACATTGCAAGCTTTTGAGGCAAACAATGCGTGTACGCAGTCAATTATAACAAGAAGAAGAAGATGGAGATGCAACAGAGGACTGTTGAATGTACAGAATTATAGAGAGAGAAAGGAGAGAGAGAGAGAGGGAATTGGGGTTTTAGGGTTTGGTGGTGGCGGTTGGGGAAGAAGATGTCAGGAGAGGAATACAGCGATGAGATTCATCTGCTGCGATCCTCCAACGACATTACCAAAGACGAAAACGTCGGCGTTTCGGCAGAGAAAGACAACGACTTGGAAGCTCAGGAGGGATTAATAAGCAGCAGGAAAAGCAGTATTAGTCCGACCAGTAGAAGAGGCGGAGTCGGCGGCTTCAAAGATCTGCTGATCAAGCATTTGGACGGCGGAGGAGGGCTTTCCGGCCGCCGTCTCAGTTTCAAGCGCGGCCGAGATAATTCTCCAAATCACGGCGGCAGAGAGTTTAGAGAGCAGCGTTCCCCTGTAGATCACCTCCACCACCATCATAATCAGCATCATCAGGATCAGCAGCAGCATCATGAGTCTCCGGCCGGAATCGATGGTAATGATGAACTTGCCGATAGTGCCCCACCGGAGTGGGCTTTGCTTCTCCTTGGTTGCCTTCTCGGCCTCGCCACCGGTCTCTTTGTTGCCGCATTTAACAAAGGGGTAAGTTTTCGATCCTTCCAAGCCTTCAATTGCGTAATACAATTGATGTATTGACACTAGTTACGGTTGTTAGAATGCTTCAAAACCCCCAATGCGTAATCCCAGTAATGTTTTGGGAGATCTAGTCGTTACCCATCATGAAAAAACTTGCAATGTTTGTAAAGTTGTGCAAAAGATGTGAACATGTTACTTAGTTTTACAGCAGTGTCTTTTGTGTTCGACATTTGTTACGTTTCTATTTGTTACGTTTCTAAGAATGCTTCAAAACCTCCAATGCGTAACCCAATGAATGTTTTGGGAGATCTAGTTGTTACCCATCATGAAAAAACTTGTAGTTTTTGTAAATGTATGAAAAGATGTGAACTTGCTGTTTAGTTTTACAGTACTGGATTTTGTGTACACTTGTTGTGGTTCTTAGAATGCCTGTTAGATTGATTGTGTTAGTTCAAAGGTTGTTTGTATTTGGAAATAATGTCAATTGTTTTGATGGGCTTGGTTCTTATGGTTGGCAATAAGAGGTAAAAATATTGTGCTTCTCTGCATGGTTTTTGGCTTGTAGAGTCTGTAAAAGTATATGGATCATTTTTAGTTAATTCTATTGTTTAGCTTCTAGAATCTGTCCATCTTGATAAAACTTACAGTGTTTCTAAGTTAAGTAAAAAAGAATGTGTGAACTTGTTGCTTGTTTCTGTGCCATTATCTGTATGACTCTCGGTGTGATCGAAAATGGTCTACATTTGGAAATGATACCAATAACAGATAAAAGATGGTGCTTCTTGGTATGGTTGTTTAGCTTGTAGAGTCTATAACAGTATGTTTGTTTTAGTTTATTCTATTAACATTGATTGACACTCTAGTGCTCATCTAGGTACATGTTATACATGAATGGGCCTGGGCTGGTACTCCAAGTGAAGGTGCTGCATGGCTCCGTCTACAGAGACTGGGCGATACTTGGCATCGAATTCTCCTAATACCGGTCACGGGTGGGGTTATTGTTGGCATGATGCATGGTTTACTTGAAATATTAGAACAGATAAGGCAGTCCAGTTCCTCCCAAAGACAAGGTTTTGATTTACTTGCTGCAGTCTTTCCCTCAATAAAGGCTGTCCAAGCAGCTGTCACTTTAGGTACTGGTTGTTCTTTGGGTCCTGAAGGCCCTAGTGTAGATATTGGAAAATCTTGTGCCAATGGATTCTCATTAATGATGGAAAACAACAGAGAAAGGAAGATTGCCCTTGTTGCAGCAGGTGCTGCGGCTGGAATTTCTTCAGGTATAGGAAACAGCCTAATTTAGTATTGTCTTGAACAATTATTATATATTATTTTCAAGAGAAGAAAAATAATCTATTCTTTATGACTAACAACTGTGGGAGATTGAAGCTTCATTTGAATGTAATTATTTGGTGTACAGTTCATTCATTTCTTTAGTTTTGCAACATCCAGCTGTCTTTGAGATCATGAAATACAAATTATGTTGGTAACGAGTGTGCTATTTATTGATGTTAATCTTGGAATTTGCTTCCAAATTAGAGTAACATGTCTGAGGAACATTACCTTCGATATGAGATGCACTCCTCTTTTTTTTTTTTTTTTTTTCTTTTTTTTTCCATTCTTATTATGTTCATTTGTGTGCCTTAATTACAAATATGAACAAATTTAGTTTGTACTCCTGTTTTTTACCAGTGAACAAGTCTGGTAGTAATCTTTTAGTATTTTTTCTTCAGGTTTCAACGCGGCAGTTGCTGGTTGTTTCTTCGCTATTGAAACGGTGTTAAGGCCTCTTCAAGCGGAAAACTCACCTCCATTTACAACTGCAATGATTATTTTGGCTTCTGTTATATCATCCACTGTATCTAATGTTTTACAAGGAACTCAATCAGCGTTTACAGTGCCTACATACGATTTAAAATCTGCTGCTGGTACTTGATGTTCTCCTCTCTTTCCTTCTGTCTTTTTCTCAAATTACAATTTTTTTTTTTCATATAATCTGTACCACATTCTCATTTCATCAGTTCCTTTTTTCCATTAATGAATTGTTCAAAGATAAATGATTTTGATGCATCTGTTTTGAGATTGGTTTTTTTATATGTTTTGATGTTGCCTTGCAGAACTACCTCTATACTTGATATTGGGCATGTTATGTGGTGCTGTAAGTGTAGCCTTGACTCGATTGGTTGCTTGGTTCACAAAGTTCTTTGATTTTATCAAGGAAAGATTTGGCCTTCCTGCTGTTGCCTGCCCTGCTTTAGGCGGGTTAGGAGCTGGGATTATTGCTCTTAAGTATCCTGGAATTCTGTACTGGGGTTTCACAAATGTTGAAGAAATTTTGCATACTGGGAAGACTGCTTCAGCTCCTGGAATTTGGCTGTTAACTCAATTATCAGCAGCTAAAGTTGTGGCAACAGCATTATGCAAGGGTTCGGGGCTTGTAGGTGGCCTATATGCACCAAGTTTGATGATTGGTGCTGCTGTTGGTGCTGTATTTGGGGGTTCAGCTGCAGAACTGATAAACTCAGCGATTCCAGGAAATGCTGCTGTTGCCCAGCCACAGGCTTATGCACTGGTACAGTTGTTTATAAGACTCTCATTTTGATTTCTGCAATCGTAAAGATATCCTTTAGTCCATATGATATGACTGAAATAGTTTTAAACTTCGGTAGGTTGGAATGGCTGCTACACTAGCTTCAGTTTGTTCAGTACCATTGACGTCAGTTCTGCTTCTGTTTGAGCTCACAAAAGATTACCGGATATTGCTCCCTCTCATGGTATTCTTCTGCTGACATAAATTTCTTAAATCTTGTATTTGGTGCACAAGTTTTTATTGCTTGGTGTTAATTTTTGTTTCGTGCAAGTAGGGGGCTGTTGGATTGGCAATATGGGTGCCCTCTGTGGTAAACCAGGCAAAGGAGACTGAACCATCTGAAACACGGAATTCAGCAAGAGTTTATTCTTATGTTTCGGCTGATGAAGAAGACAACGAAGTTGTTTGGAGACAACGTGATGATGGAGATGATTTGGAACTCTCTGTTATAGGAAACACTTCTGACAACGAATTAGTTAGTGAAGAATTGCTTTTGGAAGATTTAAAGGTTTCACATTTCTTCCTTTTGTTTTTAATTGTTTATCAAGAGCTCGTTGTCTCACTCACCTACACATGAGCAGACTCTCTTAATAAATAATTCTATATTGTTATCGATAAATTCGATATTGTCTCATTTCTTTTGCAACTGCAGCATCTGTTTTCATTTTTTTCACTTTCATTGTAGCTGACTTGCTCAATTGGTCATCCCTTCTTTTGTTAGGTATCGCTAGCCATGTCAAAGAAATATGTGAAGGTTCCTGTGAGCTTAACTCTGAAAGAGGCAATAAAATGCATGCATGAGAATCATCAGAATTGTGTGTTGGTGGTTGATGATGAAGATTTTCTGGAGGGAATATTAACATATGGTGATGTTAGACGGTTTCAATCAAAGAAGTCTGGCGATACATCAAAGAGCGATTCTAGATTTGTGGATGTATGTGATGACATGCACACATGTTTTGTTTTCCATAAGTATTGTTCTTAGTTAATCCCTAGTTTCTTTATATCATAATGTGATTGGTCTGATTTCTACTATAAAAGTTCGTAATCTCCTAATTATATCCGAATTTGGAATCTTTGCAGGCAAATACATGTCTTGTTTCATCTGTTTGCACTCGAGGAATTCGCTATAGTGGACGAGCACGTGGTTTATTTACCTGTTATCCGGACACAGATTTAGCAATGGCCAAGGAGCTAATGGAGGCCAAAGATATCAGGCAGTTGCCTGTGGTTAAGCGTGTCAGAGAGCCACCAAAAGAAATAAAGCGAAGAATTGTTGCTATTCTTCATTACGATTCAATCTTGAACTGTCTCAGGTTTTCAATACATTCTCACACTTTATGGTTATTTGATATGATACCTTGTTTCATCTCCTATATTTGATGCCTTATTTTTGGTCTTAAACTGCACCAACATCAATAACCTTCCCCTCCTTCCCCTTCACCTCATAACTGATTTTTGGTTTTCATCTCCTATGTTTTATTGTTCATATACATATTTTTATCTGATTGTTCTCATTTACTTTCTACTCTTTTGGCCAAACCGGAAAATATGGACCTTAACGGGTGTACTTTGAGTCCCCCGGCCCCTTTTTTTCGTTCTCCCCTTCTGGTGTGATCAATGCGCAAATGCACATTCATTATATAAAAATCATGCTTCTGTATGCTTGTGGATTTGACTGTATATTCGGGTCTCTCCTTTTCCTTCCATGAGAATTTATGCTTGCACTTGAATAGATTTCAATGCCATAATCCATCTCATTTGGATGATATCGTGTTCATGCAGAGAGGAGATAAATCACAGAAAAACAGTCCATCAACATAGAAAAGAGAATCTCGACGAGATTACAAATGGCCTTTAGTTTTTAGTAACAGAGCCGTTGTCAGACCTTAATGTGAAAGAGAAGCTCAGAGCTCCGAGCAAAGTGAGGGAGAACGAAAGTTGATCTGTCGGACTGGTTTTTTCTTTGCTTTTTGGGATTTGGCTTCGAAACGAAGTATATATTTCCAGGTCCTTCATTTGAGGCTTGAAATTTCGTACGGGTTTTTTTGATACCACATATTCTTTTATGTAACCTACCAATTTGTTGAGTGTACATGGAAACCACAATTCATATGATGTAACCTTACAAATGAAATTCATATTGCAAGCAGAATGGTTGGAAAACATGAAATCCAAAGGGTATCATCAGTTGGATCCCAAAGTACTATGATACCCTTTTTCTTTGTGAAAATATCAAAACGCCCTCGATGCGCAATGGTCGGTTTTGCCCTTTTCTTGAAAGTGATTTTTTTTCATTTTGTTGGAAGATGCCTGAAGTTCGAAACAGTCTTACAAATAAAGAAATCTAGCTCAAAATCTTGGATTTGGCTACGCAATACATGCGAGTACCATCATCGTCTGACGCTTATATATGCTGTAATGACATCCAAATAGCATATCTATCTATTAGATGGTGATAAAATTGAGAACTTGTAAGTAATGTAGTCGATTCCAATGTCACGCAAAATATAACCCTAATGCCCTTGCCCACCTTTTGTAAGGGCACCATCGTCACACTTGTGAGACTTGTAGGTTTCTTAAAGACTTGACAGGGAAATTTTGTGGCCTCAATTTCAAAAGGAAATAACCAACACCAAAAGAAACTAATAAAAACCAACTAGATTTCGGTCTTGCAGTACTTTTCTTCCGAGTGTTAAAAGAGATCCTGAGTTCGAATTGCCCCATCCCGATTGATCAAAGACGAAAAATACGAAAAATAAATGACTCGAGCTAAAATGGATGATAACCAACATTATATATATGAATATAGAGAAAATTAAAAACTTCTTTCCTCAAAAGATCAAAGAGAAAAAGCAAAAGGGGAAATTCTACATCTGTGGTCCAAGAGGAAGCCTACTCATAAGTTGTTGGTATACTGATGAACCATTGGACATGTTTAGCCCTGGTTCTGACATTGGCTCCACTTTTGGTTCTCCTTTTGGCAACATGAATGCCATTTCGTTGACCTGGTGGCGCTGTTGTGCAAAGTAAGGATGGTGAGAAGGCAGAACCGGGAGTTTCGGTTGGCCAGGACCCAACCCGGCCATTGCCAGATTGGCGAATCCAGGTTGGTTCATCCCAAAAGAGAAGGCGTGGGACGTCCCCATTTGATGCCTTCCAGGTAGGTTGAATGAACCCATTGATGATGGCCTTTCGAATCTTCCCATGCTGTTGTGAACTTGTGATGGCTCCGGCCTGTGCGGGTGGGTTTGCATAGCAGAAGCTTGGCCAGGCATGTTGCTGGAAGGGCCGGAATTGACGTGGCTACTGTTTCGAGCAGCGGGAACGTCATGATTGTGCTTTCCCTCGTAGGTGGTGATCACCGACTTGAGGTCATGGGATGCTCTCTCCACATGCTTTCTCACTGTGCAGCCAGCATTAGTGCACTTGTAGTAACTCCTGCAGAAAAAAGGAAATTTGTTTCATCCTCGTACATGGTAAGAAAGAACAAATAAAGAAGAATTCGATCGTGATAATAAGTAACGAACCTTGGATTTGGATTTCCTTTCACAACCTTCTGCCCATACTTGCGCCAACGATATCCATCATCAAGGATGTCTACTTCACTGGTTGTCTGGACCACGACTCTAGGCTCGCGAATAGCTCTGGTAGCTCCACTCATTTCTGTTGCATAAGCTTCGATTTTCCTGAAACATCATAAATGTAAAAATACTTTTATGGTGACCACAATGTCTAATACTTTAGATCGTTTACCAAAAGATAAAAAGAGGTGAGCAGTAACCTTCTTTTCGACTCTGATTCATCTCCTTCACCATCATAGGCCAACGAAACACTGCCATGTGTCCCCCGGTCATCTTCCTCTTCATCATTAGAAAAGGTAGATGATGCGTCCACCACATCACCTGATTCGTGGTGAGTACCGTTCTGAGCCTGCATAGAAGAGGATTGGTTGCAGTAGTCAGGGCCCACGGATGCTGACGAAGTCACCTCGAGGTTGTCATGCTTCCAATCAGGACCTCCAACATTCACCTTTTGTGTATTTGCCCAAACTGAATCACCATCAGCACCACCTTGTTCAGGGATGTCTGTTCGCATGTCAACAAGTGGGTTGGATGATCCCATGGCAGCTGATCGGCGATTGGGAGGAGGTTTAGGGTGGTTATGGGCCCCCTTGTAGATGATCTCTGTTACATGACCCTCTTGAGATCGTTCAACCTTTTTCTTAACCTGACAATTTGGATGCGTGCACTTGTAATAACTCCGTGGATACTCACTACCTTTTACTTGTTTCTGTCCATATTTTCTCCAATTATATCCATCTTCAGACGCTGTACCAGCAGCAGCAGCCGCCATGCAATCTCCACTGCCTCTTTCTTCGTCTGGTTGCTCATCAAGGGGAGTAGAATGTTCAGTACTGCCACCCAATGTATCAAAAGCCCTTGGATCTGCAGAGATAGTATTAGCTCCATTGTCTTTTTCAGTAGACGTGCGAGAGAAGTCTGCCTGGTGCTGTAGATTGTTTGTATTCTGGTTTTGAACTTTGGTTGGTTCTATACTTTGAGAAGAATTTTCGGACTGAACTGACAACTCAATGCTGGGAAAGGATTGCTGCTGAAAAGTGCCTGAACCCATCTGTATACGGCAGAAAAATACTTATTAACTCATGAGGGAGACGATGAAGAACATAATGCATTTTCGTCTTCAACAGAATATACTAGGGCTCTCCACTTAACACGTAAAATAACTAGCATGTGTGCATGCATGAATAGCTGTGTCTGTTAAATTGGGGAAAAGAATCGAGAGTCAAATTACTTTGCCAGTCGGACCAAGAAAGAAGGAGCCTGATTCCGCAACAGGCTTGAAAGCGAAGGAAGCATTTATGTCCTCAAAGAAATTATTTTTGTCAGGGCCCTCTGTCATTAATGTGGAACTCCTGCCATGGCCATTTGAGACAAACGGAAATTTTCCAGTTGTTGGAGATGGCTGTGCCTGCAATGAAATCCAGAAGAAAAAATTCAACATACATTGGGATGAATGTCGACAAGACTAAAACTTACTTTTACATTTAATTACAAGTGGAAGAAAACTTTAGCGTAAAGCAGAGATACTAAACAAACTCTCTCTCGAATAACTTCCATCTACATGCCCTATTTTAAAGGAAAGCAACCCCGAAGTCAAACCACTTGATACGATGCATTACAAGAATATGAAGTTCAACTTTTACATAACATTTCTTTACACATGTAAATCATAAACTCTCTTATAAATCAAAATTGGACCCAAAAAAAGCAAGTATTGGTTTTACGACATTTGTCCTCGGTTCTTACCATCACATAAACAAACAATAAATCGACAGTCCATTATGCATGCCTCGAACTTAATGAAATCAATTTTCCGTTTTAGTCCATTAGATGCCCGGGACTTTACCAACTAAACTAGCTAGCACCTTCCACAAAGTCAACTTTTTTACTATATACTTACAATAGAAGAGAGGTGCAAATTAACAAAGCAACAAAAACCAAGAACGAGAAATTATAATTAAGCACTACAGATATTTCCAAAGTTGCATCTTACCAATGAATTCGAAAGGAAAACAGGAGAATCTAGCAGTGTGGTTGGACTGAGACCAGGAGGTATTGTCAGATAAGGAGACCGAAAGTCAGAAGTATGTGAAAGATCAGAAGATCTAATGCTTTCTGTATTCAGCCGCGGAGCATTAAACCCAGCTCTGGCTGCAATCCTCTCCACAAGCCCTCCGCGTGAGTTTGACTTGTACTCCGGAAATGAACCCACTTCAGTTATATCCTCACCAGAAACATTGCCTTGTGACAAATTTTTTCCGTTGTTATCCACTTCTCGAGCTCCTAGGAAGAAATCATCTGTTCTATTGTTGATGTGAGGTTCCAAGATTGATCTTGAGCCAATGTCGTCAACTAACATTGAAGAGAAGAAGGCTCTTGAACTTGGACTTGGAGGCACCCAATCTCCAATTATGGCAATGTTATCATCAATGCCAGCCATCAAGCTTAAGCCCGTTCACTATTATCAGCACACAATAGGGACCACTAACAATCAAGGCGTCGCACCAAGATCCAACTCCTGAAAGCTTTTCAATGAATGCACAATAAAGGAAATCCATTTCAGAGCTACATAATACATAAATAGCAGATGAACAATTTTCTTAGGAAAAATCATTATATCTTAAATGCACATTGTTACTTGAAGTTCTGTTTGCTTGCAGAGAAACATCACAGGAAATAAAAAAAGCTTCGAATTTATATCATCTCAAATTATTATCATTATAGTTATGATTGGAAGACATTAACACAATATTTTTGTTATGATTGCATGATTTTTCAAAAGAAAAGGAAAGAAATTTAGACAATCATATCCATAATTGGTAAATAAATGAGATTAACAAGGTAAAGGCCACTCATAAAATTTCCAATCCAGCGTGCAGGTTCAGGTTGAAGCAGGACAAAAGCGTTACAAACATACATTTCAAATTTGAAGAATTATGATAGAACCAGTTCGTTAGATCCTGAAATCCATTGAAGATCTACGCATGGAAACACTGAAAACTAAACATCCCATGTCACAGAATTCAGAGAAAAATGGAAGAAAGTTGTGAATTTTGGTAAATTTTTATGAAGCAAAACAAACCCATGATGCAGAATTCAGAGAAAAAAGTTTTTAATTATGGTAATTTTTGATGAAGCATAACAAACCCATGTTGCAAAATTCAGAGATATATGGGGTCACTATCAATATCATTACCATTATTGTTAGAGAACATAAAAACAGTGAGGTACCTTATGTTTGCAGGGAAGGCATTGATGTCAGAGACACATAAGAATTTCTCAAAATTAAGAGACACAACACAGAAACAGTAATAAAAAGCAAATTGGATGTGGAGAGAGAGAGAGAGAGAGAGATGATTAAAGATGATTACCTGAGTGATTAAGAGTCAAGGCCCAGATGATGTTGCAGGAGAGGCCAAAGACCAAAAACTCCTCCTTTGACCACCACCACCACTACCCACTAACCTCCCAAGTCCCAACCACCCCTACCCCTCCAAACCCAAAATTCCAAAATTTCCAAAATTTGTCAAAAATCCTTCCTTTCTCTTCAATTCAGAAGAAACCCAGAAAGCAAGCAAAAACCAATTTCAAAAAACACCAAAACAACAACCCCTTCCTCCTTCCCTATCAAAATTGCTCGAAGTTTCTATCTTTATCTCTCTCTGGGATGCACCAAATTGCTGTAGATATTGATATGATGATGTTCTTTGACAAAATTACAAAAAGCAAACCAAATACTTTATTGTTATAATTTTTCACATTAAAAAAAAAAGGAGATGGGGGGTGAAGTTTTTGCAATGGTGGTGGACCAGAAAATGGATGGAATCTTTGAAGAAAGAGTGAGAAAAAAACAACAACAAAAAAAAGTAATCAACAGACACAAAGAAAAAGAAGCTCAAAATCTCAAAACTTTGTTTTTTTTTTTTTAAAATTTACATTTACAATATTTTTTTCATCTTTTGGTTCTCCTTGTATTACTGTTCTGTTTTTAAGATACCGAATTAGACTGCTCGTTATCCTCTTTTTTGTACTGGTCCTCCCCAAGGACCTATTTGTCCCTCTTGACAGCTGTCCAATCACAGACTGCCATTTGGCATTTGTCCATGACATGCAAGGGCATTTTCGTCCTGATAAAATTTACATGATTAGAACATGATGGAAGTAGGGTAAGAGTTGGTGGCAGGTGATTGCAGCCTGCTGGTAATTATTGGGATTTTATTTTATTTATTTTTATTTTTTGAGTTTTTGAAAGTGAAAATTAATTATTAGAAAATATGTGTAACGCTGGGGTGTCCAGAGTGTTTAGCTGCCTAACACCTGTTTCAGTATCCTTCAAATGTGAAAAGATGTTGTAACTGCCTGTTGCAGATTTACACTTCAACTTTTTTCGTAGTAATTTTCACTTTTATTACTATAATTAATATATAATTATCATTACCTGCCTATTTTAGCTTCAACATAAACCAAAAGTAAAAGCATCATGGTTATACATGCATAGGTGTTTTCTCTTGTCACTTACTATGATAACATAAGATATTTATGTTGTCAGATAGTGAATTTGTGCATTAACAAAGATTCTTGAAAGAAGATTGAGGTGTTTTATTCAATCCATAATATAAGCATGATTTTATATCGAATATATATAAGCACATTCTCTCATCACAGTTATGTTGTCAAACTGTAAATTTCAACTCTAATTAACATAGACGATCTTGCTAGAGATTTTGATGTTTAATTCAATCTTTAAGCATGATTATATGTTGAATACAAGTATCTTCCTTCACCACACTTGTGTGTTTCAAATTATGAATCTAAACCGCACATTAATAAAGATTGTCTTACTTAAGATATTTTATTCGACCTATATATGAGCACAAAACTTGTGTTCATCGAATCACAGGACTATAAAACGAGAGAAATGTAGTTGTGAACTTCTTAGGAAGAGACAAGTAGTTAAAGACACAATTGCATAGGGATGGTCGGAGCTCTCAAGGATGAAGAATGGTAAATGACATTTGACCCCCAACCCCCATCTACTAAGATTTTAGACAAAGAATCAACAACTTATGAAATACAAGACCCTTTTAAGCTAACTTATAGATCGTCAAGTTTTTTTTTTAATAACAATTTTAAAATATACTATTTTCTCCCCACATGCTTTAGGCAGTACATACCCATTATAAAATAAGTAGAAACTTAAAAAAAACCAGATTTTCACCCTCCATACTTTAATAATCCCAAAAATAATTTGGTTGTGAACCAAGGCAAAACAATGAGAATATAAAACAATTGGACTTATCAATGACATTTTATCTTTTGATTAACAACGGAGGGAATCGAACATTGAACCTATTCTAATGGTAATCCTAACTTATAATCTTATAATTCCTCGTCAAGTGACGAATTATAAGAACTTTAGCTTTTAAGGGATATTGCTACGAATGGAATGTATAAGCACACATGAAATAGTGGTGAAAAGGTTAGGACTATGATATTATGGGGTGGATTCTATCTAGAGGATTAACACAAAAATAAATGATTGGTTTATAACTAACTATAGTTGCTTATTTGATTCTATTTTTTGTTGTGCTTATATAGAATAAGGATATATTAGGAGGATCCAATTCTAATCTAATCTGACCATGCAATTTGTTATGTGTTCAATATTTAAGGTCTGGTTTTTGAGTTGTCCACTTTGCACAAAGTTATTCCAATCACTATAGTTTAATCATTTCCCTAATACTCATGACTCATGATTGTTCAAAAGACTATGGGGAATTACAAAAGAAAATATCAAAAGCTTAATAAACGAAAAAAGTAGCAAGACCATACCCTCCAATCCATAAAAACAAATTCTCTAAATTCATAAATTTGAAATGAAGTATGAATAGTGGACCATACTTTGCACCACCATCTCACCAAAATCACGAATAAAACCTTACGCATTTTCGTTTTCTCAAATGGTGAAATAATATGAGGTCCGGTTTTGTAATAAAATATACAGCAATCAACGGCTGGTAGTCATTTACGGCTTACATTTAATTGTTTATTTTTCTGTTTTTTGCATTTGTTATAAAAAATAAAAAAAGAGAGAATTTTAACCATATGAACTAATGTAAGATTAAACCAAGAAAAAGTGATTAGTGATGATAAGTAGATATGAGAAAATAGGATTGAGCCAAAAATTGGCACCAACAGGTCTTAAGAGAAAGAGATTTTTGGATATTTTGTGTGTGGGATGTGGCAAGCATATGCCAAATGGAGGGATGAGAATCGACTCCAAACCTCCATCCAACACAACACGTAAAGAAAAAGGAAAAATAATTAGAAAATTGAGTCCAGAAACCATGTACAAGTCCATATCAATTTTTAATTAACAGCTAGCTAACAGCCAGCACTTTGTCCATCCTCCTACAATCTTCCCCCCTCTCATGTGACAACATATATTTATTTAAAAACAAATTAATATTATAAAACTTTAAGGACGTGTCCCTATTTTCCCATTTCTACCGAGTCAAAAAGATGCTTTGACTGAGTCTTTTTCTCATTGCAACTCTCTCTCTCTCTCGTCACAGTGCAGTTACCAATGGCTTTTTTTTTTCTTTTTTTTTTTTTTATCGACAGTAAACTCGTTAGTCCTCCCATGTGGGTTCACTTCACTCTTCAATCAATCAACCTTGAACTTTCAACTGTTTGCATATAATCAGATTATGAATTATGTTTAGTAATGCATCAACCGCTCAAGAGATTCTTTCATGTAAGCGGTACAATTAGATTATGAATTATGTTTAGTATAGTAACGCATCAACGTCTCAAGAGATTTTTTCATGTGAGCGGTGAGATTTCTTAATCATCTTATCTCAATTACGTGATAAGCGAAATAAAAGTAAAAATAATGTAAATCACATACAAATATCTATGAGATTTTTTCCATTGCGGTATTATACAAGTATGTGATGAAGGTCACACTCAAGTTATTTTTCCATCGACTTAGAATCACATACACATACCTAATCGACTGAGCTTAATATTTCTTGTCGCGATATAGTCTTAAGTTTCACAATGATTAACTATGAAGTTAGGTTTGTAATGGTGATTGCACAATTTGGATTATATTCAATCGATATATGCTATAGTTATTAGTCATGATTGCATGTGATCTTGTGAGTGAATAAGAGGTGTGGACCCATAAGGGAATTCACATCAAACAAACATGAAAAATAGAACTGTTTTTGGTAAAAATCTTCAGTGGTACGTACCATTCAATGATACGGCTATTGAATGGTCCAGATTAATTTGCAGTGGGCCCCAAATGAATCTTAACCATTTAATAGTATGTACCATTCAATGATACGTACCACTGAAATTTGACCCCTGTTTTTGAGCAAGAAATTTTCAAGTCTTAATGAACTGAGGTCATGTTATTTAAAAATTAATCACAAAAGATTAGATACGAAAGATTAGAATTGTCATTCATCAACATTTCAAAAGCACGCGAGACGGATTTGCAAATTCCTACTTAGAATGAATCATTTAAAAATGCTTCTTATGTCTTTGTAATGCTCATGAAGAGCTTTTTAATTCGTCATTCTAACATTGTGTGATTAATTCCTTAATAATTTGACCTCAATCGCTTAAGACTTAAAAAATTTATCACCCAAACATACTGTGAAATGTACTTAAATTCTAATTAATTAACTATATTAAGAACTTAAAATTTTAAAATTCTCTAAAATGTGGTGGGTGGGTGGCTTGGCTTGCATTTGCATTGGAGTGGAAGGACATGCAAAAAAAAAGACGAGTCACACAGAAAGAGGGGTCCAACTTCAGTGGTACGTACTATTGAATGGTACGTACTGTTAAATGGCTAAGATTCATTTGGGGCCCACTGCAAATTAATCTGAACCATTCAATAGTCGTACCATTGAATGGTACGTACCACTCAAGATTTTTCCCAAAAAGAGTGGCATTTTTGATAAACAAATGGAGTAAAATCTTAGGTAACAAACTTGTGTCAGAAAGTCAGTATTTATTATTGGAGGAAATCCTGTCACAAATGTCAGTCTTTTTTGTGTACTCACTCACTCTTTAGCCAGTGAACAGTTGGGGGAGGGGAGGGGAGCAGAGCAACTTACATAAAACGAATTCACTGTCACGTGGCTTTCCGGTTTAATACCAGATTGTAATGTGATGAAAAATCTGTACATGAAAATGTATTGGACAAAGAACTGTCATGTGACGGTGAACTTGTTTCATATAAGTCATTCTCGAAGGACAGTGAGAAGGGGGGACCTCTGATTTGGAATTCAGTTACTAGCTAGCACTGGGCTGCTGCCTACATCCCAATAATCTCCCGCAAGTTGCAACGTCTAATTCAGACTACTATGAGATGGGCCTGAGGCTTTATTGTCACAACTTCTTTGGTTTGGCTTTGCCACTAGCCCTTCTGAATTGGGAGAGAGGGGAAGAGAAACTTCCACTCACTTTACATGAGGGGACGAAAGGGGGAGAAAAACTACGCCGCTTGGGGCGGACTGTCCGGCCAAAACATAAGGGTGGGATCAAGAGTGGGGGTGGGTGGCGCCCAGGGGATGGTCGTGTAAGAGGCGGTCCAGATGCTAGACCCCAAAATTCCTCCGAAAAGGGGAATGTTCGAACTCTAGTTATTGAGAAAATCTTATTGTCTATTTCTCGTCAAGTGAGTAATGTGAGCAAAGAGCCAGGCATGTAGTTAAAAGTGGTGGACTCAAGAATTTGTGGTGATTGGGGAAGCGTCAAGTGAGTAATGTGAGCAAAGAGCCAGGCATGTAGTTAAAAGTGGTGGACTCATGAATTTGTGGTGATTGGGGAAGCGTAAAGGGGTTTTTACAATGAAAATTTTTATAAGATATTTAGTCAAATACCTTGCTTCTTACGAAAAACTCAAATGTTGCGGTTAAATTATATATCTCAATTAACTCAAGATCATTGAAAGAAAATACAAATTATTGAGATCAGCTGACTACAATAACTGCATTGTGCCTTCATTGCATAGTTATATACAATCGATGATGATACACTCTCTATCACTAGCGCTATAATCCCCTAATAGTGTATATGATTTTCTTTTGGTGATCAGGATGTTTGAAGCTTGTTTTGTGGACTTAAAAGATCACTATAAAGCTCTTGGAGAGCTTACCCCACTAGAAGAAAAATCTTACTAACAATTAAAGGCTTAAAGCTCTTGAAGATAATGGATGGAATCATATACAATACAAGAGGACTAGTTGTTGAATCTAGAGAAATCCCCTTCCAACTTATTTTGCAAGAAAAACAAGCAAAGACTCAATGGAAGAGAATCATAATCTCGGGTTTGTTTTCGGTAATCCAGTCTACCAAGTAGTCTGACTTTTTAAACAATTTTCATAGTTCGATTTCTTAGAATCAATCTTTACCTTTCATTTCTCGGACTACTTAGTGTCTTGGACTATTGATGAAAAATTGCATAATCTCATGACCAAAAATTCGTGTTTATAAGTCCATATTTCTCTTACTTCTAAGTAGTTGTTACTCTTAAAAAACAAAAGAAAAATAAATACAACAAATATATACAAAATCACTTGACATACTTGTTTGCCCATGCTGAAAGGCTAGTATTTATTATACTACTTGTATCAGCATCACTTATGGACTAATTGGTAAAGAACCATTGAGATGGTTGAATTCATAGGACGATAACCATTCATTGACTCTATTAATTTGCAGAAGAAATTCATAACATTCCCAATGTGCCAATAAGAAAAACTTCTAAGTACCCTTCACTTTTTGATGTAGGGCGACTCCCCACATGTAATACCATAAAAGAAGTTCAGATCCCACATCAAAATTAATTGCGGGAGTAAACCAACTTAACAACTTCTTATAAATTTATGCAAAGTTATCTAATTTTCCGATATCACACAAGGAATGGTTTGATAAGTCAAAGAGTAAATTTAAAGTATCAAGCAGTAAACCACTATCTGCAAAAATTTGAATAGATAAACATATAAGCATATGATTAATTAGAATAATCACAATTTATATACTGGTTAAAGAAGAAGTCACCACAAAAAATCAAAAGAAGTTTCAACTTATTCATTTTTTAATGGGAAGTACCGACAAGAAAATCTGCACATAATCCTCAAGAAAATCCAACATTACCGAAAGAAAATGCACATATTATGGAGGTAATGCAAAAAGCTCCATAAAGTAATCTAAACTTAGCCCTGTGATTATAGACTAGTTAATGATTTGTGTTCATAATTCCAACAGAGAAAACGAATCCACATGCTTTGTCATCACCGTTGAAGACAAATTACTACTAAAACTTTAAAATTTTGAGTTTAATAGGGTCAAACTTCAATGGTATCAATGGTACGTACCAATTAATCTGGACCATTCAATAGCCATATCATTGAATGGTACGTACCACTAAAGATTTTAGCTTAATGGGTTCACACTTAAGTTTACTTGCTGACTAAATTTGACCTACAACAATAATGGTCATCTAGACTTAAATTAGTCCAAACCTCGGTTGATAATCCCTCTTCCGATGGTGGTCTTATGTGCGACCGGCCGGATACGGCTGTTTTCCTATGGGGTGGGACCTGATGTAGGACGAGAATGGGGTAAATTTTTACAAAAAAATGTAAAGAAAAAGAAGTGTTTTAAAGTTGACGAGAAAGTATGCACTACTCAAATATCAAATATGGCGTTAAAAGGAGAAAGATTTATATGGAACAAGTTCATTGTCGTGTGGCGTTTTTTGTCCAATAATGCATTGCCACGTGAGAAAAAAATGACAATATATTATTGGATCAGGATGCCACATGGTAGTGAACACGTTTCATGCAAGTTCCTCTCCGTTAAAAGAGGAAGAAGAATATTTTGTTGAGATTTTTGGGTTGCTTGAGAAGATTTCAAAAAAATATTATCTTTGACAAGTTTTGTATTTAATTTCTTATTTCAATTTTATTTTAGAATAAATAATCTATCGACTAGGGTGTTGATAAAATATACAAGGATTCTGATTAGTGTGTGTAGCTGCATAATCACGTGATCCAGCGGTTGTACACTAGATTTGAATGGGAAGTATTTGAATTTGATAACTAAATTAGCATAAGTTGATTGTAATAGTCTAAACAAGCAAAACCTTATACAGTAAAATCTTTATAAAGTCATAAGGTTGAGACCAAACTAATTTTATAACTTTAGGGAAGTTATTAATTAATAGAGGTGTAGTTAAAAAAATATTTATTGACTTATTTATCCTTAATGAATATTGTATTTCCTAAATATGATTCCTAATGATGACAATATGAAAAATTCCAAAAGTTTCATGCTAAGAAGATGTAACCATGCTTGAAAAGTTAGAAACATTTGGCGTCAACAAAAAGATGTCCATGTTGATGAAGTATTAAGTACCCACAAACTCAAAGACGTAGCATCAACTCTAAAAACTAAAACATTATCCCAAACAATTTTAGAGAAATATTTTATTTTATCTTAAACTTTTATTTCGTGATATTACATATTTTTGTACTCATTGACAATTATTACTATGTAAATGTGTAATTCCTTAAGATGAGATCAAGAAAAGTTATAACTTATTATAAGAGCAATTCCACCCATAGCCCAATTGCAAGAGCAATTGGGGCCAATTGCCCTACCAAGCTCAAATCAGTCCTCCAGCGGCCCAAATCTGCAAGGGCAAGAGGTGGGCCCAACCAAACCCTACCTCAAGCCCGAGCGATTTTCGCCCGAGCAGCTGCCCACAGGCGCTGACGTCAGCGGCCTTTTTTTAAAATTTTTTTTTTTTTTATAAATACCCCCAATCATCTTCTTCATTCCTCAATATTTTTTTATACCCCCAATCACATTACAACTCAATATTTTTGCTTCTATATCAACTATATATTTGTTTTTCACCTTTCAAATCCTTATTTTACAAAAAATAAAAAATTATTTTTTAAAAGATAATAACAAATTTGTTAGTGGTGGAGTGTGTCGGTGGGATAGTTAAGGCCGTCAGATAAATAAAAAATTTTTTTGAGGTGGAAATTGTTGATGGGATATTTAAGGCCAACCAAACCAAAAAAAAATAAAATTCCTTGCCCTTGCCCTTGCCCTCCACGAACATGTGGAGTTGCACAAAGGCAAGCACTGTTCACGGAGGGCAATCACTGCCCTTGCCTTTACCCTTGCCCTTGCCCTCCACCAACGGGTGGAATTGCTCTAATGTGAAGTTTATTTTTATACATAACTGGTCCCAAGTTGGAACCAAAATTTTTTATAACTTTAAAAATGTTATTTCTTTATAAAATATTACTTTACAAAAGTTTTGTCATCTACTTCCTTGATTTGAAATCATTTCATCCAAATGAAGTCTACGGCAGGCCTCAATATCGTCATCATGAACTGCTTTTCAGGATAAAAAACCAATAAAACTAGAAAATATGTGACAATAGCTTTTTATTTTTCTTCTCCAAGTTCAATTGGTCAGCCCACCTGCTGAACTAACATTTCTGTTGAGACCATCCGGCAGTAGGAGAAATTCTAGTGTGCGGCTGTCATATGCGGCAACACTCTCACAAAGGGTGGGATCAATGTGAATGTGCTGCCGCAGCCGTACTCGAGAGTTCGTGATGGTGTAGGTTTTGTACCCTCAACAGCTAAATAGTAACAAAAGACATCAAACAAGGTGAAGTGCTCAACCTAATTATATAGACTCACATAGTTCTATAACATGGGAAATGTTTTGGGTACAACAGACTGCCTTTTATACAGATTCACACAATTTCTATTCACCCCTCACAATTTTACCAGTATTAATGCAGTAATTACTTGCCTTAAAAGTAAAATTTATTCAAAAACTTGAAACAGGAATTGCTTGATAGTAGGTTCATATGAAACCATGCAAATCTTTCGAATTCAAGGTAAAATCGAAACAGGAATTGCTTGCCTTAAAAGTAAAATTTATTCAAAAACTTGTGCATCCACATTCAGAGATTATCACCAAACATGTTAAACCAATTCATCATGAAGATTTGAAAATACATAATTACTCTCGGTAATTGGAAAAAATGGTATTTTTGAGTCCGGTTGATGAATGCCGGTGTTTTCGGAGGCGAAGGTGTAGAGCGAAGCGTTTAGGGTCTGGCAAGGCGAGGAGTAAGCCTTCGGGTTTCTTCTGTTTTCTCTAATTACAAATACCACAAATGCAAAGGACGAGAGGATGAGAGACTTCACTAGTACATATCAAGAACCTTTTGTACTCTCCTGTAGTGAGCTCAAAGAATGCCAGTTTATCTAGCAGTTTTCGAGCGCAGGGCGGAAGTTTAGCACCGAAGCAAGACGATAAATGATGAACAACGTATGAATTTATGGCTCAAATCCCTTAAAACAATCACACAAACCTATTTAGAAAACTGCAAATTATATCAATTACTCAAGACTGCTATTACTACAGCTTTACAAAATCACACCATCTTTCTATCGACAAAAACCAATTGCGATGGACAATGGTAAAACAGTAGTTAGCAAAACTGTGAGAGAGGAAGGAACACAATCCAAATGGAAAGAAACAAAGTCCTTTTCGAAGCCTTGGTTATACACACGATTTTTCGAATGAACGAATATACACTTTACCACCAACTTTGAACTAACAAAAGACTTCATCGTTTACTTTGTTCTCCCTATGCGTTTCTTCTACATCTCTCTCTGATTCACGGTTCTATTATATACAGCGCGCGTAATGCGAAGGATAGAACCCCCGTCTTCAATTTGGGAAACTTCGATCATTGGAACCACATCCGGATGGCATATGCTATGAAATAAGTCTTTCTTTTATGGTTCCTCAACAACAGTCTCTTTCAGCGAGAAGCCATCGAGGACGTCAGTCTCTGAATCAACCTGAAGCTCTTTAAACATAGCCATAACCTGAATCATGGTTGGCCTTCGGAATGGCCTGTCATCAAGGCACTCGAAGGCAATCCTCAGATACTGGTATAGTTCAGCCTCACCAGATATCTGTGTCAACAACTCGGCGTCCAGTATCTCATTCCATCTCTTCTCTCTCTGAAGCTGCTTCGCCCATCCCACCAGGTTGTTATCATCACCAAACGCTGACGGATCTATAGGCCTTTTCCCCGAGAGAAGCTCTAGCAGAATAACACCGTAGCTGTAGACATCCCCTTTTGTTGTGCATCGAAAACTCTGGTAGTACTCAGGAGGAACATAACCTGGAGTGCCTGCGAGGGTGCTCACGCTGAGATGAGTGTCAAGGGCATTGACCAATCTTGCCATGCCGAAATCAGATACCCTGGCCTCAAAATTTTCATCCAAAAGAACATTGCTAGACTTCATGTCCCGGTGGATAATATGAGGTATGCAACTGTGGTGAAGGAATGCTAGACCCCTCGCCGACCCTATGGCAATCTTCTTTCTTGCTGCCCAATCAAGCCTCGAAACCCCTGCCTTAGACTTGTCATGAAGAACAGCCTCCAGACTTCCCCATTTCATGTACTCATACACAAGAAGTCTCTCCTCGCCGATCTTGCAGTACCCTAACAAAGGAACCAGGTTTCGGTGTTTGATTTTCCCAATAGTTTCCATTTCCGCCATAAACTCCCTGTCTCCTTGGCCTGTGACTTGAATAAGCTTCTTAATTGCAACAACAGATCCATCTCCCATTTGTGCCTTGTAGACCTCGCCAAACCCTCCAGTGCCTATCAAGCTGTCTGCACTGAAACCGTTGGTGGCTTCAAGCAGATGGGCGAATGTCAGTTTCCTCAAAGGCTTCTCAAATGTGGCTACGTTGATGCTCAGAGGCTCGGGAACACTGGAAAGTTTCCAGCTGCTGCTGCCAGAAGTTGGAAGGCTTTCGATATATTTCTCTCTCGTTTCCTCCTTCTGCTGGTACTTCTTCACCCGATACAGCGCTAACGCAAGTATGAGGATACAGAAGAAAAAGAATGTGATGCCAATTACCATTCCTGAAGTCAAAGAATTATTTTTCCCTCCAACTTTGGAATCTGTTGAGTGCCTTTGAGAGCTACATGCCGCCAAGGGTACCCCGCAAAGGCCGGAGTTGTTCTCATATCTGGATGCTGGGAAGGTGGTCAGCTGACCTCCGGAAGGGATGGGACCGGTGAGGTTGTTGTTGGACACATCAAGGTCATTTAGAAAAGAGAGAGTCCCCAACGATCCCGGGACATAACCCTGAAGATTGTTGTGAGAGAGGTCAAGGACTCCAACTGCTTTCAATCCTCCAAAGCTATCAGGAATGTTTCCGCCTAGCATGTTGTGTCCTAGGTTGAGGACTTGCACGTAGGACAGCGTACCTAAGTTTTCAGGAATGGTTCCGCACAAGGAATTGTAGGACAGATCAAGGAAGATCATGGTGCCATTGCTGGTGAATGTGTAAACTGTCAATCCAGAGTAAATTCTAGTCGACGAGCACGAGTGAACCATAGGAAACTTTTCTAGTGTCTCTGCTCGGATTCCCTCAAACTCAACTAGTCCTCCTGCACCCCTGCAAGATGTCCCACCCTCATTTCTTACGAATGCGAACTGCTTCCCGGAAACAATCCCAGGAAGGACTAGACCGGCTTGGTTGGAAAGTTCCGGAGGGATAGAACCGCTTAAGTCATTGCTGTTTAAATCAAGCCAAATGAGGCTCTCACACTTGCCAAGCTCAGCTGGAATCTGTCCCGAGAGCGAATTGTTGCCCAACTGGAGTATAGCAAGCTTATGGAGATTCCCAATGCCAGATGGGATATCTCCGCTAAGGCGGTTGCTAGATAGTGACACCCAAATCATATTGGTGCAGTTGACAATCGAGCGCGGAATGGTTCCAGAGATGAGATTGTTGTTGAGAATCAGAGTTTCCAGGTTTCCTCCGTTGATGCAAATGCCTTCCGGGATTTCGCCGGTGAGGTTGTTTGCCCACATAACCAAGTCAGAGAGCTTCGGCAAGCTCCAAATTTCTGAAGGAATTGGACCACTCAAGCGGTTGAAACTCAGATCAATGGCCTTCAGGTTCTTGCAGTTTCCAAGCTCCGAGGGCACATTCCCGGACAGAAAATTGTTAGCTAGAAGCACCTTTTCTAAAACTGATTCAGCATTGGAGGAGCAAAACTCTGAAGGAATGTTCCCAGTGAAGGCATTCGAACTGAGATCGAGCACTTGAAGCCGCGTGCCATTGGTAAGAGACAGCGGCACAGAACCAGTTATGTTGTTGAATGGCACATAGAGATATCTCAAGCTCGGAAGACTACTTACAACGGTATTGAGGAAATTCCCTGAGAGCTGATTGTGTCCGAGATTGAGGCTAACCAATGAAGTGCAGGACGAAAAACTCGAAGGCAACTCTCCAGAGAGAATGTTGACAGAGATATCGAGTTCCTGAAGAGTTCCACAAGCTTTTCCTAGTTCGGCTGGAATTGCACCCGAAAAATGATTGCGACCAAGAAGTAGTTGCCTCAATTTCTTGAGATTGCCCAACAAAACACCCGGAATTACATTCTCGAGCTTATTATTCGACAGGTCTAGTGTCTCCAGAGCCTGACAGTTTACGAAACTTGCAGGAAACTGATCCCCAAAGAGTGCATTATGTGATAGCCTCAGCAAAGTGAGGCTGCTGCACTGCCCGAAATCAATGGCGGAGAACTTCCCCGAAAAATTGTTGCTTGAGAGATCCAAATACTTGAGAGAAGCTGAAGCCTTTGCAATGAAGCTGTTTGGCAATTCGCCGGAAAAACTGTTGTACGAAAGGTCAAGGGTTGTTACATTCTTGCAGGACAAGAAAGAATCACTCAGCTTTCCGGTGAGCTTGTTGTGTGAAACATTGAGCAGGTTCAGATTGTTGCAAGTCAACAGAGCGGCATCAGAAATCAGATTGTGAGAGATGTCCAGCTGAAGCAGAGAAGCACCAAACCCTAGACCGCCTCCGGGGATTGAATTTCGCGACAGGTTAGCGAAAACAAGGCGGTCGCAATCCTGAAGAAACGATCGGATTGGAAGCGGTTGGGAGATGTTGTTGGAGGACAAGTCAACAGTTTCAAGTCTGCATGATGTTACATTGGACACAGAGAGATCAGTAGCAGAGAATGAATTGCCCTGCAGGTAGAGGTGCTGGAGGCTCGGCAGGGCGGCAAGAGGCGGAAGGTGGAGGCCGCCAATGAGGCCGGCGTTGGAGAGGTTGAGGGCGGTGACTGCGCCGTCAGAGGAGCAGGTGAGGCCTCTCCAGGAGCAGAGAGGAGTGGAGGAATCAGGTTTCCAATCAGATAAGAAGCCATGGGGATCAGATACAACAGATAACTGTTTGAATGCATACAGCAGCTCCACCACATCACCGCCGCCGCCGCCGCCGCTTGAAGACAAAATTCTGGCGCCTGAGGTCAAACTTAGGAGCAGGTGGAAGTGAAAAACAAACATCAACACAAAGCAAAAGAATCCCATCATCCTTTGTTGTGATCTGAACTTCTAATCTCTCTCCAACATCATCTACCTTTCAGAATTTCATGAAAAAAGTAATCTTTTTTGCAGATTTCTGCAGATGAAGAAAAATACAAAAACTGTACAATTTTCATTCACCTAAAACTCAACCAGTTTTCTTCATTCCAGATCTGAGCTGAAAATCTGAACCCTCCGTTTTTTTTTCCACACATTTTCTCAAGTGGGGCTTGCTTGGAAGCTGCAAAATTAAATTTTTAAAAAAAATCCAATTAAAATTCAGAAAAAGCAATTAAAATAAACAAAAGGGTTGGTAGGATTGGTGGTGGAAATCACTGTCAAGCATAAAAAATATATGAAAGCATCAAAATTTGAAAGAAGCCCATCAAAAAACACAACATTTAAGACTTAAGAGCTAGAAAATACCATGAAAAAAATAACATGAATGAATAATGATAGAGAAAGATAATGATATTAATGGAAAAAAGAAAAAGTAGGGCTTCAACTTAAAGGCCAAGTGCTCAGCTATAATGGGCAGTCAGAGATTGTGAAGAAAAGAAAGGGGAGAGAGAGAGAGATACCTCGGAGCAGACAGAGTCTCTGGGTACGATGTTCAGAAATGTCGGGTCTCTGAAAAACATCAAACCAAAGTACAGTAGCAGTAGACAGCATTTCACATGATATAACCTTAATAATATTTTCTCCTGTTTTTTCTTTTTCTTTGGTGTTTGACTGATGATTTTTAGAACCCAGAAGAAGAAGCAGAAAAACCCCCAAAATGTTTTCTGTGAATGTGACACTCAGAAGTGTCAAATGATGAACAAAAGATGAATGGTTTATGGTTCTGTTTGGAAGGTGAGAAAAAAGAAAAGAAAAGAAAAAAGAAAAAGAAAAAATGGTTTTGGAGAAGAAGGGGAGGGAGGGAAGGGGGAGAGGAAGGAGTTTTTGTGATGCTTTAGAGGAAGTAAAGTGAGACAGAAAACAAGAATATAGAATACAAGACAAGTTGGTGGGCGTAGGGGGGCAGAGGAGAGAGAAAGTCTATAGAGAGAGGGAGAGTAAATTGGGGGAGTGATGCCACCCCTTTCTTTTTTTCTTTTTTCTCTATTTCTGGGTCCAGTCAAACTTTGGATATGATTCCTCTTTCTCTCTCTACTCTCTCTCTCTCTCTCTCTCTCTCTCTCTCTCTCTCTCTTGTGTCACAATTTCGGGGGTCTCGGGACAGTTGGAAACTTGGACGGGTTACCCCGCACGTACGTCTCTAAAATGTGATTGTGATTTTCTTCCTTTTTTATTAGGGGTTTTTGATTGTTAAACCTAAATACCATTGTATAATTAAATTTGTACGTGCAAATATCTAAATAAATTTATTAGTGTTTACAATTATGTTCATTGCCCAAAAGGAAATGTTTGGGTAAGAGTTATGCTAGCTAGTTTTCTATTTGTTTTACCTTTTTCTTTATGTTTTGCTCTTATTCTCATCTTGTAGTGAGCTAGAATGACTGGAAATATTTACTTTTGTAAGTCATTGTTCAAAGATTATCACTACAAAGTATCAAATCCAACAAAGTTGGAATGTGTTTAACCGTTTGTCTAACGTTGTGATAACTGCAATAGTCAAAATAGTGAACGGACTTTTTATTTGATAACAGTTACATAAGTTAACTGTTTTTTAGTTGGTTGATTTGTTGGGTTGATATATTTACTTGATAACAATTAGATAATTAAATGATTTTTGTGTTTGTCAATTTATTTTCATAATGATTAATCGAAACATTGAGTTTACCTATTTATTTAATAACAATTAAATGACTAAACAATTTTCGAGTTGTTTGATTTGTTTTCTTGAATGAACTTTAAAAGAGTCCCATAAAATGGGAAAAATCTTGGGTGGTATGTACCAGTCAATGGTTGTACCATTGAATGGTCCAGATTAATTTGTGGTGGGACCTAAATGAGTCTTAAACCATTCAACAGTACGTACCATTGAAGTTTGACCCCATAAAATGGACACTTTACAATGTTTTCATGATCAAATTACATTTGGAAGAAAAAAGATAGGAGTACAAAGAAAAATGGAGCTAGCGTTCATCTAATGTAATATCACATCTACCATTATTAAGTATGGTCATGTTTTTATATATGTAGGACTCAATTTCATAGATGAGTATACTATGTACGTACAAGAGATGAAATGTACAATGTAATTAGGTTTGTTCGTCACTATCATCTTTGTATGTACTATGTACTATTGTAAGCATATTAAATACCATGTACACAGTGGGTTATATTCCTTGGTAGTTTTGGGAACACAATCTTCAAATCCCAACACAAATGGATTAAAAATAAGAGGCCTCTAAAAATAAATTTGAAACACTGAATTTACTTATTAAATTGATAACGGCCGTTAGATGACTAAATGTTTTCTATTTGATTTTATTTTTTTAGATAAATTTTAGAAAGTGATCTATAAAATGGACAGTTTTGATGATCGAATTACATTGCTAAATAAAAAAGAGAAGAATGAAAATAAAATGAGTAAAAAAAATAAAAAGGTAAATTGAGATATATTAGTCAATGTTGCATAAAGAGGATTTGTCTGTTGTACCTCTCTTTATATTGTTATAACTTATTACAAGTTTTTTCCATATTGTACGTCTTGAACATGTATGCGAATCTAGTATATTTAAATATTTATCAATACAGAAACCTTTCACTTGAAAATAAAATATATCATGAAATCTAAGGCCTCTTCATACATTGACTATCACATAAATCTAAGTTATGTTATGTTGAATAATACTCTACTATTTACGTAGAAAAAGAGGAGCAAGAAAATAAGCATGAAATTAAACAAGCGTTTCATACGTCCTAATATTGAATAAAATGGTCTTTAAAAAAATATTTGTAAGACTCAAAGAGTTAATAAAACACCAAGCAAGGACTTTAAAGTCGTGGACGTTCATTGCATGAGAGAAAGGATGAACTAATATATTAGTAAAAGAATTCCGTCATTGAGTAAGTGAATTGGTCCCCGATAAACTGCTCCTCCAAATCCATAATGTATGTTTAAAAACTAAATTCTTGCTTTACAAGAGGCCAGCCAATTAGGATTTTTCTTGCAAGGTGTCAATATTAGTATTGTTAAGTGGAATTGTCACTCAAGTATGAGGGTGGTGAATAGTTTTTTTTGTTGGTTTGTTGAAAAACGGGACTAACAGTCCAAACAAAACTAAATAACAATAAATTTAGACCGAGACATTCCAAGTCGATTCTCACGAATAAAACTAATAGAACAAAAAGAAGGATTATCAAAGTAGAAATTACCTAAAGAAAATACAAAACGAAACGAAAACAAAAATATAAGAGCTTCTTCTTTGTTAATTGATATATACAAAACGAAAATATCATTCGAATTTCTAAAAAAGGAAATACATTGATAAATATGGATGATTCTTGGTAAAACTATAAACAAAAAACATAAAACTTCTATTCCACATACAAAATTTGCGTATTGTGTTACTAACTCAACTCTTTTAAAGTTTAAACATCTCTTAACACTAAAAAGAGAAAAATATCACTTGATTAAAAACGAATGGGTAACTCATTTTTTATTTACTCGTCTCGTGCGTGTACGGCCATTTCGAGTCACTAAAATAATAAGGTGGTGGTGTTGGTGGATGGTATAAAAATAGAAGATTTCGAAAAGCTGAGAGAGGGCGCGGGGCGCGGGACATAGGGTTTGGGGGATCTCTCTCGATCGGGGTCTCTCACTCAAAACTCCAAAAACCTACAACTCCAAGTCTGCCAAAATATTTGTAATTGTTGTGAGCTTGTAGCTGAGTGGGGGTACATTTTGTCAGTATGCTTTACACACGAGTGCATCGATTTCTAAACAAAGATTAGGGCAACAAAATAGGTCCAAAACCCCATCAGCAGTTCCGGCTAGATTCGCACTTTGCACCCCAATCCAACAAATAAATACAATAATTAAACAATATAATAAAGTAACTAAAAATGTCATGTATAATATCTTTAGTCATCTTTATTTGAATATTATCATATGAGTTAAATTGTTAAATTACAAATTTACTCCCTAAATTTTTGGGGTCGTTCTACTTTGGTCGTTAAATTTGTTTTTGTTTGAAGTTGGCCTCTAAACTTTAAAAACCTATTAAATGAGGACAAAAATGACGTTAGTTTATAAAAGTTGACAAAATGAGTAACATGCGCAATTTATTTTATTTTTTGGTTAGAACATACCACGCTATTCAATTTCCTTATTGTCAGTTTTCTCAAGGTGTAAACTATTTTTTTTTAATTCGTCAGTTTTAGTGGCGATTAAAAACATCTCCAAACAAAACTAGTCGACTTGGTTTTGACCGTTTTCTTAGCTTAAACGCCTACTTTATACAAAAATGGTCGTGTGCGAATTGATAAAAGACATTTTGTGCAAGTAGGTAAGTTATCCTTTAATATTGGATTACGTGTTATTTAGTCAATTTTTGTAACGAAAGTAATTTTTTATCCTTATTAGACACACTTTCAAAAATTTAAGGATCAACAAAGTTGGAGGACTAAAGTGAGAAATCCCAATAGTTTAGGAAGCAAATATGAAATAATCCTTATAAAATCATTGGCAACATTGTCATAACACGTATATGATTGAGAAAATATATAAATAAATGTTATTGTTTAGCTATGCAACCAAAACAAAAATGCTATTGTTTAGCTAAAAACAGCGGAATCCTCGCAAAGAAAGCAGGCTGATTTATGGACCGTCCTTTTTATTTATTTATATAAGTTGGTAATGAATAAAGTGCCAAAATCCACACTACCCCACGCCCACGGCTTCCCACCATGCCAAAAGCTATATAAAATTTCAATGAGAGAGTTTTATTACATAAGACTTCCTCTCCCCTCCCTTGGGACCCAACTCAACTCCTTTTTGGCTCAAGAGCTAAAGCTATTAGCTATACCCCTTCCCTCTTCACGGATTCTTCAACCTTACTCCTCCTCTAGACTAATTCTGTCCATTTATGGATACCATTTATTATTTGTTAGGTAGGTATTCATTGGTGCATAAATGCCAATGTAAATATTGTTCATGCAAAGGTCGTTTTTTTCCTTCCCCTCTTGGTATGAAAATAATAAAACTCTTGATCCATATATATCTCATATAAGTTGGTGTCTAATTATATAAGTCAATTGCACATTCACGTGATTAACAATGTGATAATTAGTATATAATAACGAAATCATTTGCATCATTTTATCAGTTACATTGTTGTTTACATATCATACAAGGCGAGAGTTATGTAGAACTAACTTATACAAGTAGATTTGACTTCCGTTAAAGATGTAGTTAGCAAATAAGCTACGTATAACAATACTCAATTAGTAGGTGGCATTGCTACATGTTTTGCTTGTTTGCTACCAATTTTGTTTTCACTCGTTTTTCTTAGTATTGGTTTATTGTATTTTGTCATATAATGGTGTCTCTCTAATTGTTGGGACGTAACTTGTTTTAATTTGTTTGAAGGCGATTTTTCTTAGTGTCTTTGTTTGCTTATGCTCGTTTCTCAAATTGAGTAATTGGTCTGTTGTATTCTGTCATATTCTCTTAGTTCCTATTTGTTTTGTGTCGTGATCTGCACATGTTTGTTTGACGACAATTAAGTAAGAATTTTTATTTTTACTCGTTCCCCTAAACCCTAGACCACCCGTTTAAGGGAGTGAGTAAAAAAAATGCTTACACATAAATTGTCATATTATTGTATTTTTTTATCCATGTGTAGTAAAAACAAATCAGTCAAATGTAGTGGATATCAGATCTTGATTATGTGCCTATACAAGGTCAGCCGCTCACTTAAAATAAATTTGTATTTTCCAATGAAATAAAATGCCAAATTATATTTTGTTATCATGTGATGAAGTTCCACTCTGGTTTCAGTAGTATCAATTTTCACTTGAGTCCTATAGTTTATTAGATATTGAAAATCGAGGACGATGATTTAATTTTGTCAATTATTTTAATAGAATTAGCACATTAGGGGGCACATTTGAAGTCAAAGTGAAAGTCATTACTGAAACAAGTTCGATATAGAAATATAATTTAGTGACCATAAAGACCCTTCGTCCAATTTAATCTCACAATTTTCACTCACATAGTAATTTTGTCGATTTTTTTTTTTTTACAAATTAAAGACATTGTCCTTGAATTGGCACAATTAATAAATTATATACCTCAATTCACAAAAAATGAAAAGAAACTCCGCTGCAAACTATAAGAACCAAAATCATTTTTTAGCATAAGAAAAAAAAATTTCTCTTTTCATTTTATTTATCTCTTGAGAGGAAAACAATTAAACCATATGAACTCTATTTACCATCATTTTGTTGACCACGTCTTTTATACATTTAAATTTTTTTTTACAAGCAAGATTCACGTATACAAAGAGATGTACGTAGCCAGTAATATAATATGACTTAGTCTCACCTATGCAAAGGATGTAATAAACAATCTGATTAGATATACATGTAATTAAGATTAATTATCAAATGAATAGAAAACTTGGAGTGTGCCAAAAGGCAAAGCAACAAAACGTGAATTGACTCTCCCGGTGGCCAGGGACTTTGGTCTGCCCAAGTAGGGACGTCTAAGGAAGAAGGGGGAACCTGGTTGATAGCTGGTAGAACCCTCCGAAATATTTGACTTTATTTGTGAATTGGTACATTGCGTTTTCCATGGGAGATTCTAAAACGTGTCTCTGAGACCCTAGCTAGGGTTAGTTGAAATATTGGTTAGCTTGTAAATAGACGTCTCAATTGCTTCTTCCACACCAGCACGGAAGTCCTATTGATGTTATCCTATTCTCTTGTCTCAAGTTCGGATTTTTTTTTAATTTTTTATACAAGCAATATTAAGATCAGGAAATCGAGCATAAGGTCTCATGCGTTGCACAAGCTACAAACTCAATGTTTTACTCACAAAAAGTAATTAAACATATTTGGTTATGATAAATGCTCTTAACTACATGTGACAAATTGATGAGAACCTTAAAGAAAATAAGAAATATTAACAAAAACGCTTTAGTTCATGAAATACACCCTTCCTTAACTACATAATCATTACTTGGGTGATATTGTTCACAAGAGAAGGAAAAAAGTTCGATGACACGAATAGTTTTTTTTTGCTTTTCTTTTCAAAAGATCACTAAAGATGTTGATATTACGAGATTTTTGTCTCTAATACTAAGAAAAGAAAGCTTTGCTGCTCGTACTTTTTCTAATGTTTGGACCAAGGTCGATCACTTTGATGATGAAGATCAAGCGTTTTTAACTTTGTGGATGTGAGTCCAAAAATAACAATAGTAGGAATTAAATATAAATAATTAAAACCATGGCTTTGATTTCTCTAAAAAGTAGCCGATTGTCTATGTTGATAGTCGTTGATGGATGTTATCTTTGTAGGGCTTTTTGTTAATTGTCGTTAATTGATGGATGTTAACCTGGTAGTAGGGTTTTCGTTAATAGTCGTTAATTGATGAATGTAATTCATGTAGTTCTCATGTGGATCTTCACATGCATTTTACTTTATTGGCTCTACAATTCTCTGTAGCATAATAATATCTGAATTGTCTATTTTTAGGTCATTCTTTAAAAATTATTTTAACAAAAATAACTAAATATGAAACTGTTTATACAAAAATAACTAAATAGACAAATTATGCTTCTCACTTAAACATTAAAATTTTGAAAATATTATTCGAGCTGTAGAATGTTTTCTAATTTATTTAGTGATTTTTTAAAGAGGTGATATTTCTATAGTGACCTAAAAATTATACGGTTCCAACCATCAAGCAATATTGCAGGATGAAAAAAAAGAGCTGAAAAAATAAAATGAAAATGTATGAGTGAAAGGTTGCTAACATCTCCTCTAAAATTTACGTTAGTTGTCACTCAAAAACTCACCCTTGGATGAACATGCTCGACTCTATTAAAATTCGTTATCCTTATGAACTCTTTTAAGGATAACATATTCTATGTTTCTAACCAACCAAAATAAGCCTCGGATAAAATATGTAACTTTTGAGCCATGTGAAAGGGATTTGAGTAACTCATTTTCACCATTGTGGCCTCATTGGCTAGATCAAATCAAATAGCTCATATCTAGCTAAATACTTTTAAGTGATATGGATTATGGAAGATTAAAGGGATCCATATTTCTTACCCGTAATCATGAAATATAATCATATGGACTGGGAAGGTAATTTTCTTCAAAAGTTATAAATCGTGGGTGCCATGTTTCTTTCTTAAATATTTTTCTTCTTCAAACCTACCAACCTGTATGTTGTGTTCAAAATATTTTTTCTTCCCTTTATAACCTTTTTGCTTTGACATTTTGAGCCGACCAAATTAATAAGTGAAAGCAATAGCCATACTACGTTTCGTTTTCGTGATTTTGAATTCATATCAAGTACATACAAACCAAGCTCGTGTGACTACATTGTCATACCATATCAATTCATGATATTGATATACACAACTGTTCTTTTTTCTTCCCTTTTTTTTTTATGAACGGTTGAATATTCGAGAAAAAGAAATATATATGTGTCTTAAAATATCTATTACTCGTTTGTCATTGCTTGTGATTGTGTTGTAGAAGCGCTTTCTTAAAAAGCGTCTGCTATGCACTTTTTTAGAAAGCACTTGATAGTGTTTTTTTCTAAAAACTACTTAATTAAATTTTTAACAAGAATTTCAATTAAAAGGTGTTTCCTATAAAACAATCTCATACGAGTTCTTATTTATTAGTATTTTTTTTTTTTAAATCAAACGACATTGAATAAGGAGAAATTTGAACACAAAACCTCTATAGATGTTGTTATATATGTACCTGAGCTAATATATGGTGGCAGCCGCTTGGTTTCTTATTTGTAATTTAATAAGAACGAAAAAAAATGGAACAAAATTATTTTAACTAGAAGGGGAACAACTGCTACTATTTCTTAGCAACAAAAGCTGCTGAAAATTTAAAATTTGCAGCTGCCCCCTCCATGTGAGAAGCAAACGCGGCAGGAACTGATGTTTAATTTAGGTCATTGAAGTTGGTGGAAATGTGTAAATCTTGCAAATGTCAGCAGCTGAATTCAGTAATAAGTTAGTGTTCAGAAATGGTTTGAATTTGACCGTTAGGTGGTAATATGTACTGTGTTTAACGATGTCTGTATTCAAATGATATAAGAAAGAATTGTGCGACGGTTAGTCATCTATACATAAACGTTCACAAAATCAAAAAATGGAAGGTATCGTTTGATTTTTCAACTTCCGCTCTTTTGCATTTGATCTCTACTTCTTTCATGGTATCATAATTTTGAGTGTCAGAATCAAGGCTAATTTGGTGGTTCGGTATGGAGTCTATGGACTAAACTATTTCAATTTCTTTTTTTCTTCCAAACTCTAAACTATTTCAACAAAATGTGAGTGATATTTTGGCCATTATTTGGAGAACTTATAGTAATGGAACGTGACTTATTAAATCATACAACAATATAACATATCGTGTCTTACACTTCAAATGAGACTTTATAGAACCTGCTTAGACTCAAATCCAATTTTGTCCGTCCCTTCGCCAAACGAGCTAGTGAAGGCTTTAAGCCAAATGTTTTCGGCCATACCTAGGACTGATTTCGGTTCGGTTCGGTATTATACGAAACCGAATTATTCGGAATAAGAAATAAAAATCGAAATCGAACCGAAATTTTCGGTTAGCCGAAAATCGGTAAAACCGAAATAATTTTGGTTTTTCGGTCAGTTAGGTAAACCGAAATACGACAGAGGATTCGATGGCAAAATTGCAGGGGGATTCGACGGAGAAAAAGGGAAGAAATATCACAAATCGACAGGATTCGACGGAGGAATTGCAACAGGATTCGATGGAGAAAAAGGGAAGAAATCTCACAAATCGACAGCGAAATTGAAGGAGGATTCGACACAAATCGAATCCAACTATGTATTCAATTTATCACGAATCACAGATGGAAGAAAACCTAAATAAAAAACCAAACGAATTCACAGACATACTTACCAAGAGGAGACAGACAAACTGAGTGGTGGAGGTCTGGTATGGGTTTGAGATCGAAGTTGAGAGAGGGGGAAGTGAAGATGGTGGAGGTCTGGTCTGGGTTCGAGATTGAAAAGATAATGAGAAGTCGAGGGAGGGAGATAAAGGGCGTCGGAGAAGTCGTGGTGTGGTGTGGATAGAGGGCGTCGGAGAAATCGTGGTGTGGTGTCGTCGGAGAAGTCGAGAGAGGGGGAAGTGAAACTGAGTGAAGACCTAAGAGAGAGAGAGAGTTGTTTTTAAACGGAGGGCTGAGATTCAATCTCAACGAAATCCAACGGTTAATATTAATTCATTTAAACACAAAATAAGTTAAAAATTTTCGGTTTTACCGAACAAACCCTACATGGAAACCGAATACCATAACTGAAACTTACCAAAAGTTTTGGTTTCAGTTACCGAACCGTGGGATTAGATTCGGTACGGTTCGAGTCGAGTGTTTTTTTTCGGATTTTTTTCCAGCCCTAGCCGTACCGAAATTTGAGCCTCGTTCAAACTGAGTGCTTTTTTCTGAATCACACGCACATTGGGCTGGAGCGACTCAAAATCATCGTTAGAAAACTAACTGGTCGCTCTCTAAAATTCCGGCTTGGGCCTGATAAACCAATTTAAACCGGCTCTTGTGTTGTGGGTCGACTTGGCTCGATGCATTTACAGAGCTGGGTCGTCCTATATACCTAATTAAGTGTAACATTTGAGCCACATTTTCCGGTACAGCTTAGGATTAGTGACTAAACCACAACATGACCCATGAAGTCTCAGGAAATTAGCAGCCCAACCCTTCTTTAACTTGGATAAGCCCAAGAATCCATCGAGGGAGGGAAAGGCTAATTAATTAACCAACTTTGGCAGGTTTTGCAACTTCCAAGGAAATTTCAGGGGGCACAGAACCCAACAGGATAATCTGCTGCCAAATTGGTAACTACCACTGAGAGGCTGAGATCAGCTGCTTTTGACTGTCCTTTAACTATTTTATTGTTAATTTATATATAAAAAGAATGAAAGACTTGACTAACTGAGCAAACATAGAAGAAGAAGAAAAGTAAACACTGTCATCTCATTCTCTTCCTGGGTAAGCTTCAATCTCCTGTTTTCAGCTTTCCTTATGTAAATTTGTCTGTCTTAGATGCTACGGCACGTTATTGACTTGAAATATTATCACCGTTGTAGCGTATCAAGTTTAGATAAGTTTATTATGTGGCATTCCAGGTATAGATCAGTTTATGTCGGAATTTAGTATTAGAAAGTGATTTTTGCATTCTCGTTTTCTCGTCTGCACTTCTCCTTAGAATTGATGGACAAAAACAAGGGGAGGAGTGCAGACGGGAAACTTGGGAGTGGGGGAAGCTACCCCCTACCCTTTAGCATCTTCTCAGATGTTACCGATTAATTCATTGTACAATAAGTTTTGTTTTGCCCCTAAATAAAATTGTGTGAATTTTTCTGCCTCTGGCTATTCACTTGATCAGATTAGTCATCCCTGTGTGCTCCTCTTTCCTTTTGCTATCTAAAAGACTGTTTAATCTCCTGCTGCTCATTCAACTTTTGGGACATATAGGAAGGTTTAAGCTTGGCCTCATTAGCTTTCTCTAGATTCCCATCTGAAGATGGGGGATTTCGCTTTCTATTGGTTTAATTTGTGCTGCTATCCTTGATACATACTTTGGAAAAGAAATTTTTTGAAGGCAGGGCTGTTTGTGATTGTCACTCTGTCTCTCTTGAATCTCGGTGTTGTTGAGTAGAACTTGCCCCAGAAATCCGGCTTGTAGGAAGTAGGAACCGAGGAAGCGTGCCCAAGAGCTCTTAAACGCCTCCAAGATACGCTATTTTTCAGATTGTGAGACAAATTGGATCCTAGCAAATTGTGTCCTAGTATGTTTTTTTTCACTTAATTGGTTAACTTATATGGAATGCAAATATGGTCGATGAATTGACCGAGCTAGTGTTTATCTAAACCAGTACACAATGCTGGTGCTATATTCGTCTAAAATCCATATATTTTCTCGAGTGTACTAGAGTTCTAGGAATCTGTACGAGCGACGAGAAATTATTGTTTGTTTGTTTTGCTTGAGCTTGTTCTTAGGCAGTTTTTATCTGCATTACCACATTTTAATGATATGCAGACTGTATGCATCTGCAGGTGAAATATGGCAACCTTAGCAACTGCTGAAATTTGTGATACGAATGCAACTCTTTTGGGAAGTGGAGGTTTGCGTGTGCTGCCACCAATTTTTCAGATATACGGACAATCTCGAGCCTTCTCAGGCCCCATTACCACACTCAAGGTGTTCGAGGACAATGTCTTAGTTAGACAGCTTCTCGAGACCAAAGGCGAGGGAAGAGTTTTGGTTATTGACGGCGGAGGAAGCATGAGGTGTGCTTTGGTTGGAGGGAACTTGGGACAGTTGGCTCAAAACATGGGATGGGCAGGTGTTGTGGTGAATGGCTGCATTAGAGATGTAGACGAGATCAATGAGTGTGATATTGGGGTGAGGGCTTTGGCATCTCATCCGGTGAAATCGAACAAAAAAGGCGTCGGAGAAAAGCATGTTCCGATCAACATTGCGGGAACCTTGATTCGTGAAGGGGAATGGTTGTATGCAGATAATGATGGCATCCTTATTTCGACGTCTGAATTGTCTGTTTGAATCAGTGTTGTTGATTGATTCACATTTTATACTTGTCCTACCAATAAGAGGAGGATTGAGTTCTCAAAGTTGCACTTGGAATTTGTTGTTTTTGTTAGCATCTGAGTTAGTTTTTCACTTCCCTTTGTTATTGTTTATCTGATGCTAGTGCCAAGTATATTTTGAATAATAAAATGCTATAAAGGACATAATAATTCAATAATAAAAATGGACATATCTTTTCCAGTGCTACCCCCCAATGCAGTTTAAAAATCAAAATTGTTTATATTTTAGGTCATTTTTCAAAGGTTATCCCGATAAAAAATCATTAGATCTAAATTGCTTGCTCATTTAAAATCAAGTCACCTTGTTTTTGTTACATTGCTTAACATTGGTGATGGGTTCGTAGATGTGCGTGGTCAGTTGGCCAAAACTGTGTACTCAACATTTTATACTAAAGTTCAAGTTACTCTCGTAATTTATTATTAAAAGTGAGAAATTTAGGTTAAGTCACATAATAAGTCAATCACATTTAGATATTTAATTGAACACAAATATTAAACCATCAACTTGAGACTTGAGGAGGAATACCAACTTTTAAGTACAACGTCAATTGATTTGAAAGATCAGAGACAAAAATAATACTTGAGTTAAATTTTAAGAAAAATTTTGGATGATACATACTATTTAATAGTACAGTTATTAAATGATTCTAAATTAATTTACAATGAGCTTTGAATAAATTTTAAATTATTCTAACAATACGTATCATTCAAACAATTGAAGTTTGAACCAAAATTCTAAAAATCATTCGCCGTAAAAACTCTAATTAAATAATTTAGATTATGGCATTGTTTAAAATAGATGACAGTAACGGTGATGGGTTTATTGGGGCAACCAACCGTGACAACGCATGCCTCAAAACTCGTTCCTTTTTACACAAAAAGCTCGAAACCACCGAGCAGCAGGAGATCAGAGAAGATGGAGCAGAAGAAGAAGAAGAAGCAAGTCGAAGAAGAAGAAAGGAAGATGGATTTGGAGAGACTGCATAGCAGCGTACTGATAAAGGAGATTCTTCTCAAGTTGGATATAGAATCTCTTTCCTCACTTGCTTGCGTCAGCAAAGCCATGAACTTATCAGTCTCTCAGACCCTTCCCTTTGTCTCCTCGCTCGATCTCTCTGTAAGGCCTCTCACTTTCTGAATTTTAGTTGAAGTTATTATCTGGGTTTTGTTTTTTGAACTGAAATTTGTATAAAAATATGGAAAATTTGAGATTGTATTTGTAAATTTGTAATTGCAGGCATTTTATCCGGATGCGCAGACTTTGAGTGGCATTGTTGGTGGCTGCAGAGGCCTCAGCAGCCTCACCCTCAACTGCCTCCGCCTTGACGATTCGGCAATCAGAGCTGTTCTGGGGCCACGTCTTCAAGAACTGAACTTGTTGAGCTGCCCTATGCTGTCCTATCAAGTCTTTGCTTCCATTGGAGAGGCCTGCCCTAATCTCAGGTACCCGAATTCTTTATTTTTGTCACCGCTACACGGTGTTACTAATTCACGTGTTATAATAATGAAAGACTGCATCTTGATGTTTTTTGTAATGGAAAGTTTTTGTTTGTGTGGTTAGGGTGCTTATGCTAGAATTGGTAGACTCAGATAAAGAACTTAAGTTTTACCTGGACTGCATGCTTAATGGATGCTTGTGCTTGGAGTCTTTATCTCTTAAGATTCGAGGGAGAGATTTCGGTTCAACTGCTTTTCAGTCCATTGATTTCTTCCTACCTAGTACTCTTAAAAGCATGAAGTTGCAGTCAGTGCTTGAGCATGATGCGATTCGTCTAGTAGATCAAAGTAGAGTTGGTGCTGGTAGGAATAATGTGCAAACAGCTCATGTCAGCTTCCCCATCTCTCCATTGTCATCTGGATTGACATTGCAGCGCTTGTCCCTCGTCTTAGATGTGATATCTGATCAGCTAATTATTGCCATTGCCCGCAGTCTTCCCCATTTGGTAGAGCTAGATCTTGAAGACAGACCAACTATGGAACCACTTCCGAACCATGACTTGACAAACACCGGGCTTCAATACGTCGCGTCTTGTCGTCATTTGATTGGATTGTCTCTTGTACGAAGGAGACAAAACTGCCATATTTCGTTCAAAAGAGTAACTGATGTGGGCATGTTTCTTCTTTCTGAGGGCTGCAAAGGTCTACAGTCAGTGAGATTCTGTGGGTTCTCCAAAGTCAGTGATGCAGGCTATACATCGATCTTACAATACTGTCTGAAGTTGAAGAAATTCGAAGCTCGAAATGCCTTCCGATTGTCAGACTTGGCCTTTCTTAATATTACTGAGTTCCCATGTTCCCTTGTTGAGGTGAAATTGCTGTCGTGTAGTTTTATAACTAGTGAAGCTGTGAAGCAGCTGACCTCTTCTAGCGTCCTGGAGGTGCTTGACCTCTGTGGCTGTAAGAGCATAGCAGATTCCTGCCTCAGTTCCATCTCATGTCTGCGTACCTTAACCACGCTCAATCTCACAGGAGCTGATATTACTGATTACGGCTTGTCTGTTCTTGGCCAGGGGACTCCACGCATTACTCATTTGTGTCTCAGACACTGTACGAGGGTGACCGACGAAGGAGTTTCTCTTTTGTTCAATGGTGGAGGCACAATTGGCAAAACATTGTCATCCCTGGATTTAGGATATATCCCGAAAATATCAGATAAAGCCGTTCTCACAATTGCCATGGCTGGTACACAGATTACAGAGTTGTGTTTAAGATGTTGCCTCTATGTGACTGATTCTTCCCTAGAAGCTTTGGCTACAAGGACAAGGTTTCGAGACAAATGCAAACTACTTCGGAGGCTGGACCTTACAAATTGCACTGGTTTGTCTGTTGATTCATTGGTGTTGCTGAAGAGGCCTTCCTTCCCTGGACTACACTGGCTTGGTATTGGGAATACTTATCTGTCAAGCAAAGGATATGGAGCTCTGAGTGAAATTCGTAACCAAAGGCCATGCCTGAAAATATGTCTGGAATGCTGTGAAATGGGATGTTACGATGGATGGCAATTCCATGGAGATAGATATCCTCTGTGAAGCTCCCCTGTTATCAAAAGTTATTTCTCTATCTTAACAAGTGCATTAATTTTGCATTGCATTCATTTCCATGGAGTACATCATTGCTGGTCTTCTCTAAATATCAGAACGGGCCACATTCCACCAGACTGCTGCCTTTCGTCCTACTAGCCAATTTTTGTTTCGGTTCAACTTGTAGCCAAATCGAAGTACCAAGCAACATCACCATTGAGGAGATAAAGGCGTCGTCAGCTTAGTCCGCTGTATCTGCAATCATACATTACAAGTAAATCCTGAAAATAGAGAGAATGCTCAAAAGAAAGGTACTAATTACAGTCATGGCTCAGACATAGTTCAGGTTATATTTTTGTTTACCGTAAAGTGCTAGATAACACTCACTATATGAACTATGAAGCTTTGAATAAGAGTTCTTAGTAAAAGGCATTGTATTTTCTGACAAGTGATGAACCAAATAAAATTAAGACAGATTTTCCAAGTTTCGATATCTTTACAATCCTATGCAAACATAGGTAAGTTTTATAGTTTCTTTTTTATTCAAGTTTTTAATTTTGAATTATAGAATTTACGGATATATTTCGAATGAGATGTGTAATTTTGTTTTTTTAATGAAAATAGAGAAGGATTAGGCGAGATTAGTTCGTCGTCAATAGTCGTGTGCGAGGCACCAACCCTCCCCCGAAGGGGAAAGGATCCCGTTGCACCCAGAGCATTCCCCCCCCCTCCACCTCTACTAGTTTTTATTAATAATATGAAGAAAAATGAAAAGTAAAACAAGCGGGGGGATTAGGCCAATACCTGCAGAAGGAAAACAATTGATAAAACCAATATATAATTAATAAAACCAATATATAGGGAAAAAAGAAAGATCTCAGCCATGTTTAGAAGCCGCAAACTCTGGGTGATTCAATGATCTATGCTTACAAACAAAACAGAAAAAAGGGAAATATGGTGATTCAATGTTTTTACTTCTTTGGCGAAGTGATTTTCTAAACTACTCTCATCTTTAGGGACGGAGATTCGAAAATAATCCAAAAACGCTTGATTTATTAAAAGAAGAGCACAAGTAGAATCCATTTCAACACAAAGCTTGGTAATTCCCTTGTCAGCACCGGACTAGTCCTTTTGTTTTCACCGTCACTCTGCCCACTTGGAACTTCAGGAGGCATACCTTGATGATCTATATGATCACCCTTTTAGCTTCAGTAGACTGCCTGAAATGATGAACGGATTCCCGATTCAGCAATTTATATAGCGGAACACAACAGATTACGTAAATTTTGTTCTAACGACACTACAAACCTCATGTGACATTTGGGACGAAAGCTTGAAACTGGATTCAAACGACACTTGGGGTGATTGCATGCATCCACTCTTCGCTCTCTACGATATATAGCTTCGGAAACTAAGGTACGAAAATCCTGTGCTGTGGAAATTTGATATGGAACCGTTACACAGGATTTACTAGCAAGTGACCAAGATGGAGTTTGTCCTACATATATTGAAATGAAGCAACTTTTAGTAGGAGACAAAAATATATACTTCGGAGCACCATTGAATTTTCGAAAAAAGATACCTTTTCAAAGAGGATTACAGAAGCTGCCCTACGTACTCCCAAGCGAGCCTGCTTTTGACTTGATCAACACTGCTCCTTTAGCAAATCATCCCTACGGATCAACTGAATATTTTAGAACAAAAATAAGCAACCAAGGGGGCAATTGATGCATACATTAATATCGAGATAAAAGCTCAATTACCAGAATTCTTAAGCTTGATGTTTGGGATGTGAGAAATCTTGGGCCACTCCTCTCCACTGCCTTCTTTGCAGCCTTCGGTAAGTTTCGGACATTCGGAGATGGTAAGATTCTGCAGCGGTATTTTGCAGAGGAAGTCTGGCAGTGTTTCTAGCTGATCGCAGTGTTTAAATTTTAGGGAAGAAAGGCATGGCATGATTGTAAATTCAGAATCCTCTTTCTTCAACCCTTTCCCGCCTTCCCATACTTTCCAAGACAACATGCGGATAAAGTTGAGTAGTTTCAGTTTCGGGAACAATGAGGATGACGATTTCCATGATGTTTGATCATCTTCTATTCCCAAAAATTCACCACCAACCTTTACCACACTCCTCATCCACCGTATGGTCAATCTTTCGAGGAACGGCAATTTCCCAAGAGGAGGCAAAATTTCGCAACCATTCCAATTCCGAAGAGTAAGGAACCTCAAGTTGTTTAAAGACATCATCCATTTCGGCCAAGTGGAGCATGGATTCCGGTTAATGTATAAAGATTCCAGATCTTCGTGCGGTCGTAAGACATTCAGTATTCCTACGCTGCTTTCTTCAAACCCGCAGCGCACTCTGCTAAAATCAAGTCCGAGATGAAACAGTTGTTTGTTGTCCCACAATCGCGCTTCCTCAACCTCGCTGCAGTCTCTCACATCCCCGAAAACTTTTAATGTGAGACCGCCCCGAAGGTTCAAGGTTCTCAGATTTCCAACTTGTAATGCTTCGCCATTGTCACCGGCAAACACAAGACACTCATCTAGGGTTTGTAAACTTGTTAATCTCCCTATCCCTTTTGGCAAATACTCCAGACCATCACAACCCTCGACGTAAAGATGCTTTAAGTTAATCATTTTTCCCATGTTATCAGGCAACTTTTTAAGTGAATAGCAATACCGAAGGTCCAAGGTATACAAATTGTATAAACCACAAATAGTGTCTGGTAATTTCTCCAGCAAAGAATTACTGGACAAATCAATGTGCCGTAGATGTATCAATCCACTTATCCTCTCTGGGAGTTCTTCAATGTAATGACCCCCCAAATTTAATGTCCTAAGACATTTAAATTGTAAAATGAAATTTGCCTCTCTGTCCATAAGTCGTAACCCAAAAGTTGAGAGCGTGCGTAGATTTTTTAAATTGGAAGATAAGGTAGAAACTGAATCTACAGAAGTTAATGTCAAATGGCGAACCTTACCGCTCAGTACTTCTAGTTCACTGGTACCTCTACCACCCACAGCCTCGGTAATCAAACATTCGTTCTTGGTGAGAAATTGCACAAAGTCATGCACAATATCATGCATTTTGCAGCCTATAATTTTACCACTGTCACAATCCATTTCCAAATCTTGAAAGAAGGATCGCGCAACTAAGTTATCAAAAACACTATGACCAGTTTTTCCTTTATCTTTATTCTCCTTTGAATCAAGATAATCTTGTGCCATCCAAAGATTAATCAAATTATCCCTCTTGAGCTCATAATCTTTTGGAAAAATAGCACAATATAAAAAGCAACATTTAGTTGTTGGCTCTAAATCATAATAACTTAGTAATAGTGGTTGAAAAACTTCTTGCTCTACCTCTTCTCGATCCCAAAATTTACTATTCAAAACATCTAGCCAATCCCTCCTTGTCATCTTCTCGCGCATAAGACTACCAAGAGTCTTTGCTGCAAGAGGTAGACCCTTACATTTCTTTACAATTTCCCTACTAATGTCTCCAAACACCCCCGACTCGTCTACTTCCCTATTAGAAAAAGCCATGTAATTGAAGATTGACAAACAGTTATGTTCACTCAGCTCTCCAAGATTGATCATGTCAGTGGTTGCTCTCATCATACTAGCAACCTTTTTTTTCCGTGTAGTGACCAGTATTTTACTGCCTTCAGCACCATTTTGCATCAAGGGTAGCATTAATTGGTCCCACTTTTTAGGGTCTTCACTCCAAACGTCATCCAATACAAGGAGAAACTTTTTTCCTTCGATCGATCTAGACATACACTGTAGGACATGATCCAACTGATTTGAGCTGGGGGAATCATCACCAATAATGGCTTTGGCAATCATAATTTCATCAAAAGGGTCTGAGACACAAATCCACATTCTCTTTTGAAAATGGGCTTTAACATTAGCATCATGATAGGCTAGTTGGGTTAAAGTTGTCTTTCCCATACCTCCCATTCCTACAACGGGGATGATGAGGAGCCGCTTCCCTTCTTCGTTAGTATCATTTAACAACTTCGTTATCAAAATTTCTTTTTCTTTTTCTCGACCAAATATCTTTGATACATCGACAAAAGACGAAGTTTGCTGTTTTTGAATTACTTTTTCTGTGATTCTAAAATCATACATTTTTCTTTGCTTATAAACCACAGTTAACCTCTCGTTCAAACTTTTTATCTTAACAGCAATTTCACGACGAAGAATTATCTGACCGGCTTGGCCAAGACAAAGGCAACGGGGGACAATAGAGAAACTGACCTTCTTCTTAGGAGCAATAGCAGTTGCACCTTCTCTTTCTTGGTTCTCAACTTGTTGCCTCAAAATGTCGGTGTTCCACTCATCCAGCACATCCACCATTTGGTAGGATATTTCCTTCAGATTATCCAACCAGTTTTGGACGCTGTCCTCCTTCACTTGCCTTTGCTCTGCATCCTGAAGCACAACTTCAATAGCTTTGAGATTGCTGGCGAATTCTTCAACTTCTTTCTTAACATTCAAAACGAGTTTCACCTCTTCCTCTACGTATGCATAAGCTGTTGAAGCCAGCTTTTCTAGCAGCATGGAAATGAGCGCGTCAGCCATTTTTAGTGTTGGAAATTGATTGACATGGGAAAGATAAAGGAGAAGGAAACAAGAAGTGCAGGATGGTTGTGCTCTTGCCTTTCTTCCATATATCAAAGTTTATTACCAAGTTGGAAAACTCCACCTCAACCACTCCAGTAAAAAGACAAATGCAATACAATTGTATAATGTATCGTATTGTTTTGTCTTCCTTGTTAGATGGATCTCCAGCTACTCGGTGGGTGAGAGATACACGTGCTTAGCCCCTCACTCCAATGTGCCACCAGGCCACCATGAGTGAACGTTCAGACTTGGCATCAGTTTTGATGAGTCATGTAACTTAATTACGTTTCTGTTTCTATTCCATTACTGTATGTGGAATTTCTGTGTTCTCTTTTGGTTAATTTCCATACACACCTTTTTCAACGAAATTGTTGAAATATAGAGGGGTAAGACGGTCATTAGAAAAATATATAAAGGTAAGTTGCTTTTGCTTAAGTTGAAAAGATAGCCAAAGGGTTTAATTTGAAATTTTCAAATTTTTGAGCTTTACCTTAAATACATTAGTACTTTTGGGTGTTTATCAAATTTTCTAATATACATACTTGCACAGGCTCATTCTCAACCGTGCAATTAAGGATTCATGGCCACTCATTTTTAGATTTTATATCAAAAGTTTAAAACGTTAAAAACACATTCACTTATTTGATAAACATGTTAACAGATGACCAAGATAACATTTCTATGTACTTATAATGCACCATATATGTTTTCGTTACTCTTTTTGATAACGTTTCAGTCATCGTAACATTGAAAAAAAAACCCTCCATGCAACTAGAGAAAAGCAAGACAAAAAATCCTATCCATGCATCGAGGTCGGCAGCAATCCTTCTTGATTTTTTTTCCCTCTTTGTTTCTAGTTGTAGTGCTCCCTCGCTCTGTCAAGGAGAGCCATCAGTTCGTGGTTGTGGTCCCCCTTTCGCTTTGTGGTCGTGGTCATGTTTGTGGGTTGTTCAATCTCGGATTCTAGAGCGGCGATTTTTGTTCAAATTTGAGGTGTTGGTGTTTATGGTTGTTGCGCTAGACAAAAAACTATGAGAAGGAAATTCGACGTTTGTTGGAGAGGACTCATAGCAAGGTTCTTATGCCAACGATTGCAAAATCATCAGAGATTGGTGTGGTCTTTTCCTTGTGGAGCTTCTATGATAGTTCTCAGGCTTGCAATGTTTTAGTCCTCGTGAGTAGAATTTAGGACTAGCAGCCCTCCATGATTGAAGAATCGTATTGTATTTTTGATGTGTTTGTAATTATAGAGTTATGATGTTCTTTTGACATGTGTAGTCTCTTAAGTTATTCTAAGAGACACATTTAACATGTCTGTCATTAATAGAATTTTCATTAATAGAATTTCCTTCGCTAAAAAAAAAAGTCACCGTAATGTTGTAGTTATAGATTGTTGAAGGACGTGGGTTTTAGATCTTAATCTTCCATAATAGAATATTTACAATTGGAAAATGTTATGTGCATAAGAGTTTATTAGATTTGGACGCTCAAAAGTTAAATTTTTTTATTAAACATATGTGCAGGCGCTGTGGTCATGTCAGCATTTTTCTATTTATCAAATTAAAAATAATTATTGTAATTTTAGAAATTAAAATTTTATATATTAATTTCCTAATTTGTCCTTTAATTAGTTTAGAGGTTTTTTTTATTTGGCCAATTTTTCGATGCATTTTAGGAGTTGTAGACACCTTTCTTAGGAGATAATCCTGGTTTATCCAATTATCTTTTTTTTTTCTTTTTTTTTAAATTTTGTTCTAAAATATTTTTTTCTCCTAAAATTAAAATATAATTTTATCTTCTAAATACCAGAAATGGTGGATGTTCAGATTTTTTAAATTATTTTTTTTACTTTTTTTTAGAGAATTATTTTGTATACATTACTGTTGATTTTTTTTTTGTCGAATGTTGATTGATATTTTGGTACATTTATTGTTTTTTTTCCATACGTTGATTGGTAAGTTCATTATTAATTTTTGGTACATTTGGTTTTGTACATATAGTTGTTTGGTACGTTGTTTTAGTGTTTGGTACATTTCATCTTAGTTTTTGGTACGTTTGATTTTGTGCATCTCATTGATTGATTAGTTTTTTTTTCTCGATTTTGGTACATTTGCTATTGTATATATTGTTGATTGCACCTTTAGTTTCATACTGATGCTGACTCTTTTTGGTATAAAATTACAAATAAATGGGTACTTTTATAATGTTGGGGAGGGTGGGACGACAAAATATAACTTAATTATCTTTTTTTATTTTATTAATAATAATAATAGTTTTGGTTTAGATTTTAGGAGCTCTGGATATTATTTGAGAAATAAATTGGTAGATTAATGGCAATTCATGTAATTTTGAATTTCAAAAAGGGGATAGTTTAAAAAACGTGGCACCAAAATTGTAGAGAGTAAATTAACCAAAAGTCTAAAAACTAGAGATATTTGGTCTAACAAATTTAAAAATCAAGCGGCTAGATCAAAATGCCTCTTATATTAAACTTTGTTTTGTCAACAAAAGTGGACAGACACCCCTTTCCGTATCAATCGTCTGAGTGGATGCTGGCATTGGCAGCGCGAGACCAATATTCTTCGACAAGCTGCCCAAATAATGAGCCCTCATTCTTCATCAGCTTCATTGGCTCATCATACTCTACTAATCTCCCTGTCATTGTAAATTTCGTTAATTAATTAACAACGAAAACCACATAACAGAGAGCATAACTAAGAATTTTGTAACATTTTTTTTATCCATAATAATCTCACTTGATAAAACAAAAATTAAAAGTACAATAAGTTAGGGAGACAAGAAACCTAACCCTAACAGAGTGCTGAAAAGCCATTAGAAACAACAAAAAATGAAAATGGTAGGGCAAGAAAGAATGACCGAGACTCAAACCGACAATGAAACTCAAATCTAGTGCGTGAGAAAGCCATTAAAACAACTCCTATGAGAATATTGTAATATAATGCAACGCTTAATCGCTTACCATCACTAATAGCAAGCACTTTAGTGCAGTCCATCACGGTTGGTATCCTATGAGCCACTGTTATTACAGTGCAGTCTGCGAACTCGGTTCTTATAGTTTTCTGCAGAATAGAGTCTGTTGCGTTGTCCATTGATGCAGTGGCTTCATCGAGGACTAGTATCCGGCTCCTCTTCAACAAAGCGCGTCCCAAACAAAACAGTTGCCGCTGTCCCATGCTCCAGTTTGTTCCATCTTGTACAACTGAAATTAATCCAGGTTACGTTGTTAGCTCTTGTCTTACAGACACGGCCGAAGAACACTACTCCTCGTCCTAAATACACAATTTGCTTACCTAAAGAATCCAGGCCCTCTACTTTTTCTTGAATGGCCTCACGTAACTGACATTTCTCGAGAACCTTTTTCCACATTGATGGAAAGTAATTTAAGTAAGAAAATGGTAATCTATAGAGCATGAATTTATTTACTTACAAATTACAATTCAACAGCAGTACAAATAATCAAAAACCTCACCTCCCATATTTGATGATCAGTATGCTCTGATAAGGGGTCTAGATTGAATCTCAGAGACCCGCTAAATAGTGTAGGATCTTGCGGGATGATCCCGAAACATGATCTTAAGTCATGAAGTCCAATTGTAGAGATGTCATGGTCATCGACGATGACTTTTCCTTCTGTAGGCTCTACCAGACGAAACAAAACGCTGATAAGAGTAGTCTTTCCACTCCCAGTCCGGCCAACAATCCCAATTTTGTCCCCTCCTTCAATTGTGCAACTTATCCCACGAAGAACTAGCGGAGAATCCGGCCTATATCTTACCTGCATAAGTTTCATTCAATATACTTCATACACAAGTCCCATTGTTCTTAGAGTTACATTTTTTTTGTGGTATATCTTTGTCATTACTGACCTGTAAATCGCGTATTTCTACTTTGCCAACAGTTGGCCAACTGCGTGCAGGTCGGTTCTCTTCTATTACTTCTGGAGCCTCACTGGGAATATGCATGTATTGTTCTACTCTTTCTACAGAAATGATTGAATTTGCTAGCAGGCCCTGACATTGAACTGACATTACGAGGAAGGCATTCAATGAGAGACCGTATGACAGTGTCATCCCGATAAGACCTGTCAAGAGATTAATCAACAATATTAGAAGCTATATTAGATAGATGATGTTACATAGACGACGGAAGCTGATGTTTACTAACCAGAAGAAGAAGAGTCAAACTGAATCAAAATAATGAAAAGTGCAGAGGCTGAGAGAACAATAGCACATAGCAATTCCAGACGTTCAATCAACCACTCATTTGCTGAAAAGTTATGGAAGTCAGCACTAGCATTTGCATCGATGAAGTCCAAGTTTTTTGACAAGAATCGATCCTCCTCTCCAAAAGCTCGGATTGTCAGGGCTCCGGCGATAGATTCAGCAAGGTGGCTGGAAAGTGCAGACTTCGTCGTGCCATTCATTCGCATCAACTCTTTTGCAGAAGCAAAGTAGTAATTCTATTTGCAGGAAAAGAAAATCAATCAGAAGATTTGCGGTTTAGAGAAGGTTGGATTTAGTTAGTGTAATACCTGAAACAGTATAGTAGCATAAATTGTCGGGGCAATCAGAAACACGATTGGCCAAGTACGATACATCAGTACCAAAAATATGCTGTATGTGTTAAGAGTTCCCCCGACAGCAGCTAGAAACCTGAAAGCGACTTCAAGGTCGATGATGTTCATATCAGTAGATACCTGCACAAAATATTCAATGCCGTCCAGTGTGAGCGTCATTTGTTAAACGTAAAGCATACTATCGATGTTTTTTCTCTTTGAAGCTTGAAAGTATTACCCGACTGAGTATCCTTCCCACGGGTGTTGAATCATAAAACAGCATCGGAGCTCGGAACAGAGAGTTCAGTAGTGTATCAAAAATAGATTTTGATGCTCCACACCCTAAATCGACAAGAGACAAAGATCGAAAAAGAACGGAGAGTATCATGACACACATAACCCCAGAATAAACTGCAAAGAGTTTGACTCTGGATACACTATAATCTTGAAGGTTGGAAGCCAACCAATACACTTGAATGAACTGCCCAACTAAGAACATCACATGGAAAAAAAGTGTCAAGGAGAAGTAGAAAAACCCTTTGCCCTGCTTCAAATACTGAATGTATGGCTTGAAACCGGTGTCTCCAATTTCCGTCTCTTCTTGCTTAATAAATTGATCGCCGCCTGAAATTTCGTTTGGCTGTGACTCCGTTTTAACTTTCTCAATTTCCTTTGTAGATGCTTTGTGTTTTCCGGTAGAAGCATGTTCGGCTTGCATCTTGGAACCTGCAGTGTCATTGTGTGCATTGACAAGGTCTTGGAACTCTTTACAAGAAGCCAGCAATTCTTCGTACGGAGCTTCTGTTAAAATTTTCCCTGAAGACATCAGCTGTGAAGAAAAAAAGTTAGATATTTCGTGAACGGATTGCTTAAAGTATGAGTAATATTTAGCAGTGCTTGTAAATTACCAGTATTGAATTGAATGCTGGAAGGAAGTCTACTTGGTGTGTCACAAGCAGAACCGTCTTCTCCGCCAGAGCTCCCATGACATATTCCTGGCAAACTTTCATGTTAGATTTTACTAGAAAAAATGAGACCATATCGTTAATTGTTTTGAGTGAAAAATTATGAATTACATTGAATAGGCTAGTCGCAGTATGGGCGTCAACTGCGCTGAAAGGATCATCCAAGAGGTAGACATCAGCATTTTGATAGAGTGCACGAGCGAGTTGAATGCGCTGCTTCTGCCCTCCACTTAGATTGACACCTCTTTCTCCTATCTGAGTGAGATCGCGGAATGGAAGCATCTCAAGGTCCTTCACTAGAGAACACTTCTCAAGCGTTTCGTGGTATCTAACACGATCCAGAACAGATCCAAACAGAATATTTTCTTGAATAGTTCCGGTCTGGATCCACGCAGACTGAGAAACATAAGCTATCTTCCCATATACTTGAACCTGTAATGTAAGGAAGGCGTCGATCAGCTTACTAGCTAGACTTTCCCACCCATAATAATTGATCAATGAATTGTTTAGAAGATAAATGATTACATACAATTCCATTGATGCGTGGAACTTCTCCGAGAATTGCAGCTAAAAGGGTTGATTTACCCGAGCCAACCTCTCCACAAATAGCTACTTTTTCACCTGGTTTAACCACCAAATTGATGTTCCTTAATGTGGCCTTTGTATCATTAGTACTATCCCATGAAATTTCGGAGGATCTAAAGAAAACGGAATGATCCACCTCTTTACCACTGCTCTTTTTCCTTGTATGTCTGTTTTCCAACTCTGGTGCATCAAGGAACTTCACAATCCGAGATAACGAAACCTTTGCTTCAATAAATGCTCCAAAAACATCTGGAATCAGCTTAATAGGCTCCTGAACGATGCGCAAAGTTGCGAGAAATGTGAAAACATTACTAGTAGACAGTGTAAATCCAATGACATAGCATGTCCAGAATGTAACGGTTGATACCAACATAGGAGAAGACCAGAACAAAACATTATAGTATCTTTTTTGTGACAATAATTTAGATATCCAATTGAGTTCTTCCTTTCTTAAGCCTTCGATGACATGCTTGAAGTTTTTCTCCCAAGAATACAGCTTCAATATCTTCATATTCGAAAGTGCTTCTGTGATGGCTTTCAGCCGCCTATTTTGCGCTGCCATGAACTTAGATTGATACTCATGCTGCAACTTTGCCATTGGAGAACTTGCTAGCAACGTCACTATTAGTACCGTTAGAGCTGCAACGGTTGCCAGCCCCACACAGTAGTAAACAATGAGTAATGAAAGGCACAGCTGAAGGCTTGTGGACCAAATCTGATGAAACCAGTAAGCAAACTCACCAATTCTGTAAGCGTCCACCGCTACATAATTCACTATCTCACCAGGAGAATGTTCCATCTTTGCAGAACTCGAGAGTCGTAGTTGCTTCTGATATATTGCTGCAGATATCAATGATCTTACTTGGAGTCCTATCAGTCTAGTTTTAAAGCACCATTGCCTCTCCGACAGTGACTCCAAGATTTTCATGATGAAGAGACCAAGAGTCAGCACATAAGCCTCGTATTTAAAAGCTGCATCGCCTTGAGCAACCTCAATGAAGGCCAGGAGAAACAGTGGATTACTTGTCAGCGTGACAACCTTGATCAGTGCGTATAACCCTGAAATCAAAATAGCTCTCCTCTGGCAATAAAAGATAATGGACACAATAGACGGGATATGAGCTGAACCTCCTTCCTTCCTTTTGCTCAATTGCTCCATAAATATTAGGTACCAAGTTCGTGCTTGATCAGCCTGTCGCAATTGTGGAATATCTTCACTCGCAAGAATCTTTTGCTTGCCTTTCTTCATTAGTGGATTCACCCACCAAAATGACATTGTACTAAGTAAGCCTGCTTTTGCAAAAAGAGTTGCATTTTCATTCGAACAGATTTCACCTTCGATACCAGATTCCGCCCCTTGCAAAGGCGTGTAGAAAGCATCATCATGCATTTCTGGATCACCTTTTGCAAAAATATTGCTTCCCTGAAAGGCACTAAATATCAAAAGGATTGATCCGGGAAAATATAAAATATTTAGAACAACCTTAACCGATACTGCCTCATCAGTAACAGCTTCCCAAATTGATGAACTGCAAACGAAAACTGCAAGCAAGAAGGCAAGAATTGAAGAAATTTTTGTTACTGCAATATGTGGCGGGTGAGGCTTCTTTAGGCTTATGGTTAAACCGAGAACCAACCACGTGAACCCTTGAAAGAGCAAGACTAGCCATCCATGGAGAGGTAAAACAGTCTGATCTGCATTTACTTTGTCAACGATTGTCCATATTCCAAACCCCAAGTAGGCCAAAGCCAAACCAGCATTTAAACTCGCTGATACAATTGACACTGCGGAGAAGGTGTACTGAGCCTCTGATGGTGCTGTAATCTTCTTTGATGATATTCTATACACGAAGAAGCATAACAAGATGAGTAGGAGCAAGATATCAACAGAAATGATCAAAATATTGTTGATACATGAATCTGGATTGATTATGTATAAAATTCCAGAACCGCATTCATTTCCAGATTCGGTTGAACAGTCTGAACTAGTGCAGAAGAAGGTCCAGAAACCCTCCCCCATGTTTTGTCTCCGTGGTATGGAAAATCTGCAGAATTACAGCGGCAAAGGTTTTAAAGCAGAAAAGGAGCTCTATTAATTGTTTCACGCAGTACTATGGTACGTAGTATAGAATGGCACTGAAATTAATTAAGGGGACAACTCTGCAGTACATGAAATAAATAAGGCGACACGAAAACATGAAATTGCAGTTCTTCGTGTTGTTCAAAAATTGTGGTAACATGTTTCAATGTAGTCAGCCAAGTTATGTTTCTACTCAAATGCAGCTAGAACTTCAAAGGTATAGTGTTTCTCATGAGTTTACTTGTACCCGTACTTCCACTAGAATCAACAAGTACAAAGAAACTGTTGAAATATAAATTGTTCACTGTTATATTTGATTTAAGTTACAATGGTCTACTTCAGTCAAATGAACGAGCGTAAGGTCTAGATACAATCCATCTATGTATGACTCATATGTCTTAGTTTCTAGCCACGTGTCATGTCCTTATTGATGACCTAATTTGTAAGGCTTAGATTGTATCTGGTGCCACTGATATAAGAGAATGTTTTGTTTTAGTGTGATAAGAATACGAAGAGCCGCCTTCCTTTACAGAGGAATATTCAGCTTTCTTCATTCATTCCTTTTTGTTCTTCTTAAAAATATTTCCTAAACCAGAAGTCATCAAAACAATACCAAATACTAAATTCCAACAGAAACTGACCACCGACAAATCTCTCCTTTCAATCAAAGACCTCAAGAGAGATCAATCTTCAACCAAATGCAAGGAATAAACATGCCATAGTCACGGCTTAGCAAGGCATGTCATGGCATGACTTAACAATTTCTAGCAACACATGTCACGGCTTTGGATTAAACAAGGCACGTCATGAAAGAATGAGCAGGAAATGCATAAGCAAGGAAGAAGGAGAGATAAGTTTGGCCTGGATAACTAACTCATCTGAGGCATGCCAATTGTATTATATAACTGACGTTTAGCAAGGAATGCCATCTCAATGTAAGACGCGATTGCACGTGTACAAGGCAAGGAAGTTCAAGGTGGGTAGCTACGACAAGGAAATGAGGCATGCACCTCAGTGTTTACGCACCTAAACAAGCGATGTCATTGTAACGCAAGGCAAGGGCGATCACGATCAATGTCGTGCACAGCCTTAGAAATTGGCTGCAGATGAAGCTACCATCATCGAGTTGGAAAGTGAAGTATACTATTCAAAAACCAAACATATGCATGTAAACCTACAGCATGAAAAGTACTCGAAAATAAAAGATTGCAATACCGTTCTATATATCATGGGCGTAAATGGACTTGGCTTGCGGAACAAACCCAGAAGGCAGAAAATCTCAGTGGTCTAACTCACTAGCTAGCATATCATCCCTCCTGGTGTAAGTTGCTCTTGAGGGAAAACACAGATCTCATATGCACCAATTATTGTACAATCTCACTCACTAAGATCAGCACACTAATTTTCCTTAATTTAGGGATCTCTAGAATTATATGGCCAGCTATAAAGTACATCTACATTACGTTACTCCTTTTCTTATTCTTAAACAACCAGCTCCAACATGTGTGTATATAATATTGTAAACACACAACTGCAACAAGTCTCTAATCTCTTAATCATTAATGTGAAGCACGAGGAGAGCTTCTCCTCCTCCTTTTTAGTTCTTTGACTTCTTTCATGGATTTTTTTTTTTGTATGCACGAAATATTTTATTTTATACAATAGTTATCATTCATGAGATTTGAACTAACGATCTCCTTTCACTCATGGCCTAGACCATTTTTAAAGGTTTTGTTCGACAACTATGTACAAGTATTTACAATGTAGTACGTTGTATTATTTATTCAACAACCGTTGTTTATAAAACTTGAACTTACGATCTCTTCCTACATTATTTAGAATAATCAATGACATAGTGTGTAGTTATAACCATTCTAGCATTGCATTATAAAAAAGAAAATGTTAAAATATATGTGAGCATACCCTACGTAGTATATATTTTGTGATCACATTTTTTTTGTTTGTTGAGATATTGCAAAGTAAGATATGAAATCAATTGACACCGTATCGAATATATAGTTTGTGATCATATATGCCTTGATGGTATATATTATTACTACAAGTACCACGATCACCGACCAGTGACGAATCTGATGAAGAGGCGTGCCACCCCCCCGGAAAAAGGCCCTATCGTGAGGTAAGAAACATCAAACTTAAGATTCTTAGGGCAATGCGCAGCCTCCTTTTTTACGCCCCCACGTCGCCCCTTATTTCTCCTTACCTGGAAGCCTGGAAGCGGCTAGGCTAAGAAGAGGGGTTCAGAACGTCGTGAGACAGTTCGGTTGTAAGGCATGCAGTATTCCTGAGACATGTAGCGCACGCCTAAGCGAGCAACAAAGCCGAATGACCAAGGTATACAAATTGTATAGCCCACAAATACTATCTGGTAATTTCTCCAACGAAAAGTTATAAGACAAATCAAGATGCCTCAAATGTACCAATTGACCAAATCAAATTTAATGTCCTAAGACATTTCAATTGCAAAACTAAATTTGCGTCTATGCATGGCAGTGATTTTCCTGAGTTAAAAACTGTGAGGGTACGTAGTTTTTTGAAATTGTAACACGAGGTAGGAAGTGAATCTGAACTGTCGGCAACAGATGTTAAGGTTAAATGGCGAACCTTGCCCCCCAATACCTCTATCTCATTGTTAGCACCTTGATTTGCCACTGTAATCAAACTTTCGTTTTTGGTGAGAAATTGCACAGAGTCATGTACAATATTATGCATTTTGCAATCTATAATCTTACCACTGTTACAATCTTTCTTAAAATCTTGAAAAAACGATCGTGCAACTAAGTTATCAAAAACAATGTGACCAATTATTCCCTTACCTTTATTCCATTTCGAATTAAGATAATCTTGTGTCATCCAAAGATTTATCAATATATCCCTCTCTAACTCATAATTTTTGGGAAAGACCACAATATAAAAGGCAACATTTACCTATAGGGGTCAAATCATAATAACTTGGAAGCAGTGGTTGGAAAACTTCTTGCTCCACCTCTTCAAGATCCCATATCTTACTATTCAAAACATATTTTCATTCCTTTTTTGTTCTCTTATCGCGCATGAGACTACCTAAAGTCACAAGGGGCAAACCCTTACACTTCTTTACAATTTCACTACTAATATCTCCAAACACCCCATGCTCATCTACTTCCCTATTAGAAAACACCATTTGATTGAAGATTGACAAACAATCTTGTTCACTCAACTCTACAAGATTGATCGTGAAAGTGGTTGATCTCATCATACTAGCAACCTTTTCTTGTGATGACCAATATTCTACTGCCTTCAACACCGTTTGCCATCAATGGTAACTTTAATTGGTCACACTATGTACTGTCTTCAGTCCACACATCATCCAATACTAGGAAAATACTTTTTTACCTCAATAGATCTAGACATACACTGTAAGACATGATTCGACTCATTTGAACTTATGGACTCGTCACCACTAATGTTTTTGCAATCTTGATCTCCTCAAAACAATTTCACACACAAACCCATATTCTTTTTTAATTTGAACTTATGGACTCATCACCACTAATGTTTTTGCAATCTTGATCGCATCAAAACGGTTTCACACACAAACCCATATTCTTTTTTAATGGGTTTTGACATTGGCATCATTATAGGCTAGTTGGGCTAAAGTTGTCTTTCCCATTCCTCTCATCCCTACAATAGAAATGATGAGGAGCCCCCTCCCTTCTTCACGAGTGTCACTCACCAATTTCCTTATCAAACTACCCTCTTCTTTTTTTCTCGGCCAAATATCCCAGATACATCGACAAAAGATAAGGTTTGATGTTTTTGAATGCCTTTTTCTATGAGTTGAAAATTGTACATTTTTCTTTGCTTATAGATCACAGTTAATGTAGAGAATAAAAGCACGAAGAAAAAAAAAAAATTACATTTTTCTCTAGCCCAACTTACTTATAAGCTCATGTAAGGTCTTTCCGTTTGCTTTCTACAAAGCAAGATTCTTTGCTTTAATTATCAAAACGAAGATGGGAATATGGTACCACAGAAAAAAAAAAAGAACGAATGTGAAAGATGGGAATATGGTTATCAAACGGCTCTTATATTACTTTTTAAAAACTACAACCTAAAACAAAACAATAAAGGGCATCGCGAGATAGAGAGACGACGAAATTTATATATTTCTTTCCGAATGGTCTAGGTCTCAGTAATATTTCAATTTCTACCCTTCTATGCAGTCAAACAAAACCAGCAGCACCCAAACAGTTCTCAAAAAAACTAAAGACTGCTACATATTATGGGCAAAGCAGCTTTCAGAAATAAGCAGTTCGTCCACCTCTTCGACTGTGCCTATCATATGCGGTGTTGAACTTGTCGACTAGCTCATTTGTTGTACTGAGAAAAACGAAATAAAGAGAACTTGTCAAAACATTGTAATAAACGATTAATTATAAATGAAATTTTTGATACAATGCCATATTCAACTACTGTAATGTATTACCCCAACAAAAATATAGGCACACTGCAGAGTACAGAGCCACTGTAGGAACGCAAACTTGGTAATAGAATTAGTATTCGGCCTACAATCCTAATTGTGAACGTAATTTGTATATTCAACCTTATGACAACACTCCCATTATAAACAACTTTAATGGGTACCTTCGGGTTTCAAAAGTCATTGGCATAGAAAAAGTTTATGTTTACATTCTAATGTTTATCTTTCCTTTTGCTGAAACAACTTTTTTACGGGACTTCCATTGTAATAAAACAATCAACATTGAAAAGCTTAATTCAGTTTGTAAGAATCACATGCAAGGGAAAACATATAAGTGCAAGAATGCAACATCTCATACCTTGAGCAGTTGGTCAGCACAGCCAAATATGTAATCAACAAAGTGTCATTGTATTCCTGCCAAAAAGATAAAAAGGGTCAGCAACAGAGTCATTCACGGGATCAAGATGTCAGCTTAATCAGCAGCCAGTATCCACAATCATACATTTTGTGTAAATCCTGAAAAGAGAGGAAAAATCTCGACAAAGAGGCCTTACTTACAGTAATGGATCAAACAATCTTTCATTTCAAATGAACGACAAGATAAAATTGATAATTGGAGCTTTTCTGAACCATGAAGCATAAATAATGAGCTCTACCGAATACAGCTCTTACGAATAATATAACAAGCTCACTCTGACAAAGCACATAAAAATGGAAAGGGAAGGATCAAATCTTCTACCATTTGCCCAACACCATCCAAAATTATTATTCCATCTTCCCATTTTTAATTAATGCTTATTTCTCTAATATTACAATTAAGTGCATAACAAATGCCTCTACTAGTGAATTCACAATTCATACAAGTAACACTCACCATCAAGAAATCATCTTGAAATTTCCCCGATTCTATGGTAGGCAACCTTCTCAGAAGACTTGATACTTGTCTTAACAGTGAATTTTCACAAGGTATATCACCTGCAGGTAGAGAAACAAGAGCAATTATTATGACTTCTGGACCTTTCTAAAACAGGGCTCCCAGCAGTATGTATACATAAATTGGCAACACAAAAGCAAAGACTTTTACTTGTACTAAAAGTATGTACATACCTTTCTGCATAGCAAGCAGATAGTGATGAAGCACTCTAATTCTGCTATTTAGCATCTTGATGGCACTGTGAATTCCTGTAAGATGAGCAGCCACTGTGCACAACCCAGGTTGTATTAGTTTGTACCAGAAATAGACGAGAACGTCCACTTATCTTTTGGGGGGGAAGAATCAGTGTGAGATAAGCAACATGATCAACTGAGGACTCACATTGAGTTGCTGCTGAACCTCCATCAGATGGTTTAAGATGGGCAACATGATCAACTGAAATGCGCTCAGCTTCCACCGTCTTTTAAGCGCGCACACAAAAAAATGTCTCAGTAAACCCTGGTTGATAATAGTAACTTTAAAGTAGAAAAGAACGAATAAGCCTAACCTCAATAGTATAGGTTGAACTGACAAAGATTAGCTGTGGAATCCCATCAATGACATGCATCTCTACAGTTGCAATGTTAACACTCATAAGACCACAAATAGTTTAAACAGATAACATGATAAACTGCATTAAATGATACTATTAGGAACCAAGAAAACTGTCCAAATCCCACAGGTTTTCTATAAGATAGGAATCTAGGCGAATGGAGAAATAATAAGCAAGCCCCTTCATTTACAAATATTGAGACTGTCAAAAATCATTACACAGTGAATTTCAGTTGGGACCACGATTTCTTGAGACTATTAAGTGTTAGTAATTGTACAGCAGAAAGCAACAAAAGTAAAAATCCCACTAACAATCTTAACTAAAACTGAGAAAATGGCAGCAAGCAATACATAACGTTGTAGTACAACAGTGGGGGGTTTTTTCCGGAAAGCTGGCCAAATGGATATTCTCATTATGTTAAGAAGCTTAAACAATGGCCTGCTGCTCATTTCAAAACGACCAACCCTGAATAACAGATAAGTTTATTGGACAGCCTCGTGTATGAGAGAGTAAAGAAAGAACTGGAACCGGCACTTTTGCCACAGGTTCTCAAGGATTGCTTCCTAAAAAACACCAGAAACGGCCAAATTCCAATACAGTATACCAAAATAAGCAATCATGGTATATACAAGAAAGAGAAAGCACTACATACACATGCTGCCATGATAAAAATACAAATTCATGCTTCAGCCATGGATATGATACCGAATAGCAAACAAATTCACAGAGTTAGAAATGCATAGGTCTACAGTTAAGTGGAAATGCAGCCAACGTACCACTTTCGTAAATTGTGATTGGGAGATCCTTTTGAGCAGCATTGATCAAAGGGTTGAGAAGAACATAAACAGGGCTTTCATTGATATCCATCAGCTGTGAAAATAGAAACACACATTCTAATCATGGAAAAACCGAAAACCAAATGCAGCATAACCATCATGCCGAAAAACTAGAATGCATCCATACAAGTTGAATTAGTTAAACTTGGGTAACAAAATTTCAAATTCAAGAATCATTGGCGGGTTCATAGTCGACATAATTTGGTCCCTAAAAGTAGTATCACATAATGCAGCATCTAAGGGTTCCGATAATATAAAATATAAATTGCACAAAAGCATATAAAATAAGAAAAGGCATAAAAAAATTACAGCTTTGTGGATGTTCATGTCAGATTCCTGAGCATCTGTCCCAGTAGAGTACCACCCCAGTATGTAAAAGTGCGGGAACACCTTCTTATCTGCAAAAGCAAAATACTGCCACTGATTAAAACCCTAAAATCACAAAAATAAAAATTAAAAAATAAAAGCTATGAGAAACGAGAACGCAACAGAGCTCTTGCTTCTTCTCGAGGAAGGCGCGGTCGAGGGAGTGAGTCACAGGATCGTAGAGGAGCTCGAAGCTGTTGAAGATCTCGACCGTGCGGCCCCTCTGAACCCCAATAACGCAGCCGAAGACCCGCGGAGACGAGGCAGAGGCGGCGGCGGCGGAGGAAGAAGAGGAGGCTGCTTCTACTGCTCCATCGGCGCCGTTGTTGGGCGGTGGTGGTGTTGTGTTGGTGATCGGCGGGTGCATCTGGGACTTAACCCTAGAGTAGTGATCGGAGATGTTGACGATCACCAGTGGATGGAGCTTGAACGTCAGCCCGCTGCTGGAGGATTCCGCCATTTTTTCCGATTTCGCGATTTGGGGGTTTTGGCTCTTCGGAGCTCCGGTTTGGGCTTTTGCTTTTGCTCGTCTCTGCTCTCTCTTTTTCTTTTTCTTTTTCTTTATTGTGATTTTATTGTATTTTAATTTCCGAGTTGGTGATTCGCTCAGTTCGTTGCAGGGGTTGGGCCTGAGTCTGTGGGTTTTGGAACGACAATATGGCATCTGGCCTAGCCCATAAATATAAGCCCAACTACCCGAAGTGCTTTTGCTAGTAGCACAATATATTCGTTTGGAAGTACTTTTAAAATGTTTAAAACATTTTTAATGAAAGTGTTTTTGGATGGTGCTTCTTCTAAAATGTACTTATAACACTTTCATAATTAAGGACCCGTTAGGAAATACTTATTAAAAAAACACTTATGTGTCAGCACTTCTCTTAAAAGCGCATAAAATTTGTAATAAAAATGCAAGTGTTTTTTTTTAATCTACAAGTATTTTTAACTTTTTCCACTACAATTAGTTAAAAAATCTTTTGATAATCTGAAAACACTTTTAGTTATTTTTAAAATAATTCTTAATAATTTTAATCTTAGTGCTTTTAATTTGTAAGTGCTTGTAGTCAGTCTCAAATTATAGTCTTGAGGCCCTCTGCCAACATGTATACTATCAAATCGATCTAAAAAAAGTGGTAACGTACCTGCAAATGAAAACTTTTTGTGTTTTGATAGAAGCGATATTGCATTACAAGAAAATCAAAAACAAAATATTGATGCATCAATAAATACTCTAACCACTTTAGCTACAACTTTTGACACATCCCGACCCGGATGTACACGTGGACACCCAAAAGTCGGATGTGCTGGCCGACACCACGTAGGGTGACGAAAGCCAAATTGAAGAAGTAAAGAATATTTGAAGGAATTAATGAATAAATACAGATATCGCACGAATACGAAATACTGAAAATTTTACAAATACACAGATAAATCTAAACATCTTCATACCACCGGGTCTCGACGTCGACAGCTCCAGCCGCTAAACCTGGAGGGGCGCAAAACAGAAGGGTGAGTGGGCCATAGCTAGTTATTTTGTGAAAAACCTTTTCTTTTTGAAAATACTAACCCCTCGCCGTAAAAATCAAGTATTTAGTCAAAGAATCGTTACTGAAAAACGTACTAATATAATAGGTAGAAACCAAGGTAAGTACGGAAATATACTTACCGTCCAAAACGGGCAGAAAGCCACCGTTCGGCATGAAATACTTTATCAAAAAGTTCGTAAAATAAAGTTATACGGAAAAGCTGTAAATCAAATACAAGTATCCGTGGCATCAGTGAAAATCCGAGATAACTCACAATCCAACTACAAGATAAATGCTCGGTTAGGCAAGACAGACACACGAGTTCATACAGATAAATTCTGTCATGAACAGGCTGGGTGTATAAATAAAGTTACGCTCATGTACTACGATCACGTGAAGCTGGCGCTAATCGCATCACAACGAGTTCGGGCGCCCATGCGTCCTCGAACAGGCTGGCACCTTACTATGGATCCATAGTGAGCGTATCGGTGCGTGTGAACAATCACGTGAAGGCTGGTCCTGGCCTCGGACAATACAATAAACATCGTGTAAGCCTCCCAAGTTGAGCGTATAAAAACATGCCACGGAGTATTCTTAAATAAAACAGTATAAGGTAATTTCCCTTTTTGGGATAACCTTTAAAACTACCACTAAATAAAGTATTCTCGGGTACCGTACCCGAAATACCAAGTAATTAACCACAATACGTAAAATACCAAGAATACACCATACGGGTACCAAGGTATAGAAATACCAACTTAATGGTAGATTAGGTGAACCCAAAATATGATAGGAAATTATCGTTTCCAAAGTTCACCCAAATACGGCCCAAGGCCCGTCAAACGAATATAAGATCCAAACGCATAAATAGGGAATTAAAATAATTAATTCCCTAAACCCTCGAAAATAGGGTTGGTACAATAATTGTAATACGCATACAAGGTAATACAGAAATCACCAATTTAATGGCATAAATCCAAATGGAAATATGGGTTGAGGCCCACGAATTTCCATGGCCTAATACATTACCGAGTCGGTCTAACAAACATCAAGTCTATCCGATAAACCAAGTAATTACTACGAATTACAAGGTCTACCAAAATACGGAACAAATACTAAACTACAGTCATTAAAAGTGTAGACATAAATTAAGTTTGCCAATAAGTAAGTTAATAGTCAATTTAAAGTATAGGCAAAACCATTTATATAAATAAAACATATAAAACATTTAATTTAAGTGAGGAAGGGGCCCACTCACAAATACCGAAGCCGGGAAGTCCGAATGCACGTCCTTCGAACGCCACGGGTCGCCAAAACCTATTTTTAAAACTCACAAATTAGTAAAGTATACGAAATTACAAGAAAAACAGCGTTCGGAAACCCGAAAACGGAGTTTCGGGGTCGGAAACACCAAAACCGCCGCCGTGCGCCGCCGCACGCGCCGCCACACGCTGCCGTTTGGCCTCACGCGCCGCCACGCGCGGCTGTGAGGTCACACGCGCCGCCACGCGCCGGTGGAAGTCCACCACGCGCGGCACTGTTCACGCGCCGTTAAAGTTAACGGCGTGCCGTTAACTTTAACGGAATATTCCATTCTGTTAACGGAATATTCTCTAACGGCGTTACGGAATATTCCGTTACCGTTAGAGAATATTCCCTAAACGGTGTTAGAAAGAGACGGAATATACCTCGGGTATATTCCCCGGTTCAGACCGGGTTGGACCGGATTGGACCGGGGCTCGCTGACGTCACGCCGCTGCAACTCCGGCAGCCGGTCGCCGCCGCCGGCCGCTGTCTGCCGGCCGGAGTTTCGCCGGAAACTGGGAATTTGGCCGGAAAATTTCAAATGTCAATAACTCATTCAAAACACAACCAAATTTCACGATTCAAAAGGCAATTCAAAGCTGGGAGTGAGAGGAATTGAAATTTACCCATTTGGAGGCCCAGATATGGCCGGAGATGGCCGGAATTTGGAGGAAAGGCCTCGGGTCCAAATGACCGATTTCCAGACCCTCGATTCCAGTCCAGAATCGAGCATGCATAGCTTGAAACTGAGACTAGGAGTCACCAGGAGGTGGATGGTAGTCAAATCGAAGGAGATTGGGGTGGATTTCGACGAGGAACTCGTCGGTGGAATTTCTCAAGCTCGCCGGTTTTCGAACTCGGGTCTGAGATCGAGTGGCCTGCTGGTTTCTAGGTCTGAGAATGGAATTGGGTTTGCAGGGTTGAGGCTTGGTGAGTTAGGGATGGCTTGGGGCTTGGCTCACTGGAGGGTGGTGATTCACGGTGAAAATCACCGAGTTTGGTTCTCGGGGATAAGAGGGAGAGTGAGACACAGTGAGATCGAGTGAGAGAGACTGAGGGGAGATGGGAGTGACAGAGACACAGTGGGCTGGGCCCACAGATTTACTGGGTTCAAGGCCCATATAAAATAAAATCCAAATAACGGAATGTCGATAAATTAACGTCCGTAGAATTTTCGTTCGGACACCGAACGACGTCCCGCTCGCGTCTACGCGTTCGTAGCGACGAGCACGTCACAAAAATACAAGTGAATGCGTCGTACGAGTTACGACGCAAAAGTCAACTGAAAGGTCAACCAAGGGCAAAATCGTCATTTTGCTCCTCCGGGAATAAAATAATATTATTCTCCGGTACGGGTTGTGTCAACTTTCATACAATTTTGTTGTTAATTGACACACTTACGATAGTTTTGATGACAAAATTATATAAATTTGAACTTTTTCTAGTCGGAAACTTTGAAATTTTACAAAACAAGAATGAATAATATAATTATAGTTTAATTAGTTAAGAATATTGATCGGTATATTCTATATTTCGAGAGTTTCCGTCTCCCAATATTGTTGTAAAAGTTAAAAAGACCAAAATTGACACAAGTGTTAAAAGAGACCACCTCGTTTTATCGTTTACAAATAAAGTTTTAATCGTGTGTTTTTTTTTTAAATGGGACTGTCATGGCTAACATTTTTGAGGGGCGGGAAGACTCAAAGATGCATCTTAGCCTCTAGCCACCATTGTGTGATTCATCGCATAGAAAATCAAACTCAAAACAAGCCGTGTGAAATACGAGTCTGCAATTCGCTCCAACCACTACTCACCCGTGGTGTTTAAAAGTTTTAACCGTTTTACTCTCTATGTTTTTTTCCCACGTCAGCAGCGTCACACGATCCAACTAGGAAGACGAACCAAAACATAAAAATAAATAAATTCATCTGATAACTTTGACAGACGTCGCAGAGCAGGACAATTTGAGCCCATCAGGAGGAGAAGAAGAAGAGGAACTGAAACAGGCAGCCATCAAAGCTCTCTCTCTGCTGTTATCCCCCCAATCCAAAATTCCAAATCCCAACCAACCGACTTATAATTTCTTCATTTTTTCTGTTTCGTTTTCTTAAATTATTATTTAAATAATTCACAGAAAAAAAGAGTGGTAGCGGTTGTATTGTAGTTCTGGTGTGGATTGAAGAGGAAGAAGAACATCGACCGCCATGGCGATGCGCGAGCTCGTGACCGGCGGAGCAGCTTGTGCGGTTCCAGGGCAATCTTCTTCCTCCAACCCTTTCGGCGCCCTCGCCAACGCCCTTATCGGCTCCTCCTCCAAGCAGCAGGTTCGTCTTCTCTTCCTCCTTCAATCTCTCTGTATTTCATTCCTTTCGATCAGCAATTCAATCGGAAACGGCGCCGACGGCGTTGTTTTGTTGAAATTCGATTTAATTTGTGAGCAGGAGAGGTTGAAGGAGATACCTTCGTCGACGCCCACTGCTTCTGAGCCGCAGTTTTATCCCGACGGCCATGGCCACCTTCAACAGCTCCCCGGCTCCGAGTTTGACCAGCCGTTTATGCAGCCCGGCACTCAGGTTTGACTTTCGAAGCTCCAATCTTTTTGCACTGCTTTAGTTTTAGCGTTGGAATTTACTTAATTTCATTCGTTAATTTTGCTTAATTAGCATTCGTTCTGTGTCAGAGCTCGGAATTTTTTCGGAACTTCAACTCCGTTGATGGTAACAGACTGCTTGACAATGCGTGGGACGAGATACAAAGTTCTCAGCCCGGGCCTATGCATATGCCTCAACACGGCCCCATTTATGATATGGGAGCTTCTCCTCAGCTTCAACCGACTTTGGATGGTAAATTTCTCAAAGTGCTTGTCTTTGTACTATTTACCTCATGATTGTTGCACTTCATTCACAACCTGCTAGGCTTTTTGCTTCGTACATGTTATTTCGCTTTTATAAGTAAGCAACGAGTGAACGACATAAATGGCAAGCTTGTTTGATCAAGAATGGAGAATGGTTTCTCTGTTTATCAACATCGGAGATCAGTAGAGTTGCTTGCGGACGAGTGTTTGTCGGAGGATTAATACACAAAACCTGGCATTTGAATAAGAAAAAAACACATAGTAGGTGATACTTTTGAAGTGTTGGATTTCAGGGATACTTTTAATTATGCTATATCTTGAAAGCTTTAACTTTGAAGTGAAGTAGAAGCTTGAAGTTTTAGTTATTTTTTTTCAATTTCCAGTTAATGTACGAAACAGCTTGTTGGCTCAAGTGAGCCCTCGAAATGATCAATGTGCATTTTTATTGAGATTTTATAGTGCATCTAGAAAAAGGAAAAGCTCTTTTGTGTTACTTCTCTTATTAGATGAGTTGTAGGTTGCTTATCATCTTCCCGCTTTGTGGTAGTATTTTTTGCTTAGCCTAAACATCTGGTCGTTGCTTCTGATCAAATAACCAGGAGTAGTGTCTATCTTTGGCATAAAGGATTAAAAAAATTATTTTGAGATTTATCTTATATTCTTTCCCTTCTAAATATGTGTTTTAGGGCCACCACAAAGGGTGTTGTCAAGCTTTTTGCACTCATTTGTTGAAAGTAGTCGTGGTGGAATGCCTTTTCGTCCTACACCACTTCCAGTGTTAGGATTGTCTGCTGGTGACAAACAATGTATACGTGATCGCACCAGCATCATGGCCCGGCACTTCTTTGCTGATAAAAGTGAAGATTTTATTAATGGGCAGGTTTGAAATTTCTCTTACCTATGTTATATTTGGATTTTGTCTGTCGTAAATTATAATGTATCTTCTTTCCTAGTAGAAGATGTCAGCTTGGTTTGTTTTATGAGCATTCGATAGCACTTGTTTTTTTTGGCCTCATTGTCATTTTTTGCTTGTCTTCGGGGTTTGTTTCAGAATTTTGTATCTCTAGTTGCTCCTCTTCTCTCCGAAGAGAATCATAGTCTCGACAGTTTAGGTTTATTTTTTATTTTTTATTTTTTATTTTTCCAGGTAAATGCACTTTTATCTTCTTTAGATATTGACAGTGATGTCAATAGTAAAGGACCTCTGCCTGCAAGGTTTCGGGAATTGGACGATTATTGGAATGAATCCCAAGCTATACCAAAACCTGGTGCTCACGCTGCGCAAGGATGGGTCACTGAATTTAGCCAACATAGGGTAGATCATGGTGATCCTAATGCGTGGGCTCACTCATTTGAGCGACAACATGGTGCCAATGGTTGGGCTTCTGAATTTGAGCAGGTAAAGGAGTATTGTAGCTTGTATTTCAATCACATTCATTTGATTTTATACTCATTTGCTATTGATCAATCATTGACCTTCATAATGTGATGGAGAACGACACTGGCAACTACTTCTTGCTATAGTCGATTTACTAACTAAATTGGTTGGAAAATGAGTGCTTGGGTTAAAATTGGTGGTAGCAAAATATTAGGCTTTTTACTGCAAGCTACAAAATTCTGCAGTTTGAGGGCTTTAGATGTCACTGTACTTGGGGATTATTCCTGGGCATTGTATGTGGCTGAAAGCAGGGGCTTGTTCATGATGAAGATCAAAGAGTCCTAAAGATCTTTTTGAGGTTTGGAACACGTGATACATGGTGGAGCAAGCTTGTAGTATAAAGAAACATTGAAAATTATTTAACCTAAGGAAACTGAAAAAGAAGAAAAAATGTCCAAGGTCTGGAAACCTAATTACGGTAGGTATATCACCTTAGTTTAGGTTGCATCCCACTATTTTATGTGGGCTGACCTTGAATTGAAAGAGTAAGCCGATATGTATATGCTGCTTGATACCCTGTTGTAATAGGATTTGGATTTCAAAACTAGAATCAATTAAATACACATGAGAGCTATATTGATACATATTTTCCTCTTTTTTGTGGTTACAGGAACAGTCCCAGTTGATGTCTGCAGATCATATGAGAGGTGTAAATATGGCAAACTTAGCTGCAATGGAGCAGACTCGTATGCTTGCAAATACGCTATCTCAGAATGAAGACCCAAAGTTTCAGGTTTATACACGTTCTTCACACATGTGCCTCTGTAGTTTCCAAAACTGAATTTTTAAACTTTTTTTATTTCTGAATATTGCATCAGCAAATGATTTTTGGAATCAAGCATACTATTTCCAAGCTTTTGCATGCCTTGTAATTGACTTATCTTTTTTGGCTGAACCTATTGAACTGCAATAGTCATAGAATTTTAGACCAATGTAAATGATGGCTAATGTTTGTAATATGTCATTTTTACACCATTTTTTACTTTTAGTGCTTCTAAAAAACATAGAATTCCCAAGGATGATTCATCATGCAAAGTCCTGTAAAAATTCTCATGAAATGCTCCAATTGCTGTTAACTGTATTCACTTTTTAGGTGTCCTTGTTAGCTTGTGTCAACTTTCAGTTTTTGTAAGCAGATGCTTACATGAATTAATCCCTGGATGTTTTGGCATTAATAGCTTGGGAGCTGCTAATTATAATGACATTTAGTCAGAACGTTGTTCTTAAACAAATAATGGCCCCAATTACATGCGATTTGTCTCAGCAAATATGAAGGGTATTAACTATTTATTTACATTGCTTACTTGTATTTTGGAATTATTACTATCATCATTCATATATTTTACTTTTTGGGATATGTAGAAGTCAAGGTTTCTCCAGTTTGTGTCAAAAATGAGTCGTGGTGAACTCATTATCGATGATAATCAAGTCAAGCCAGCCACATCATCTGGGGACTGGGCATCAGAATATCAACAGCAGTATAATGCGGGTCCGAGTTGGGCTGACGAATATGGACGTGGCGAGGTACGAATCTGGTCTGAATATGAAATATTGTCTCCCTAGTTTAATATTTCCTTTCAGCATCTGAAATATACCAATCCATTTTGAGATAATTTTCCTATTTGTACAAGCGATTCTACCAAATTACATGTTTTGGGGTGTTGAGGTGAGGTGTTCATGGTTCTGGTTTATGATTGGTATGAAGAAAGGGTGGGATGAGCTAGTTTCTGGCATGACTTATGGTGCGGGATGACACATAAAAAAAAGGAGAAGTGGTTTCCTCACACCCTTTTTCTCCCATGTACAACCCTGTTTATTTTGGGCCTTTGAATTGAATAAACCATAGGAGAATCAAGGGACAAAAATAAACAGGGGTGTCCGAAAATCATTTTGCAAGAAAAAGCGTATACATACAAAAACTAATGTAATTGAATTGGTAATTATATTTTAAATGCAATTAACTCTCTGTACATAAACTTAAACAAATTTAACATACATAATACTACTAAATTAAGAATATGCTTCTATATCTTGGAGCGATTGAGCTTGTTTTGAAGCGGAGAAAACCAAAGATATTTACAAAATAATAAAAGAAAATATCCTGTTGTAATGCGACAAGGCAAGAAATTCATGCTTGAAGGAAAATGAAACCCATTTATAAACTTTTTTGTGGGTAAGTTGTTGTCACAAATGGAGAATAATAGTGATTTACACGATCCTTCTATAAGGTGGCAAACTCATACATAAGCTTTTATTTTTAATACTTTGATTTGTTATGCAATGAGTTCACTCCAGTTCCAATTTATGCTGTCTAATTCTGATGGTTTTCCAGCTATCTCATGGACCCAATCAATGGGCAAATGAGTTTACTTCTGAACAAGAGCAGCATGGGTCAGTTGATGATCAGTGGGTCAATCAGTTTTCTAAGTTGCATGTCGATGACTGGGCAGAGGAATTTGGAAATCAGGTTGGTGAAGGACTCTTGGGGGACAGTTCTGCTGATACCTGGGCTAATGCATACAATGAGTAAGTCAAATCATTCTTTTTTGAAAAAAAAAAATTTGTTTTTCTACTTTATCAGATTTGTATCTACTTTGGAGAAGTTGGTATGATATATAATCCAATAGCTAATGAATTTGTGGCATATATTTGTAAAGTTACAGCAACAGTAACGTTTTGGTCACGTTTGGTGCCTAGGATTGGATTAAATCAGATAACTTACTAGATTCACGGTAGGTTGAAGTAAGAAATGAAGGCAAACTTCTAAATTTTTTCTAAGGTGAAAGAATTAGATGAATTAGTTACACGGTGTTGATATCCTTAACCTACCATTTTTTGGGGTATTGGAAGGGATAAGTTTCCTTCAATGACTTCCATCTGCCTTCAACTTGGACAAAAGTTGGAAGTTGGCCTCCATTTCTTCCTTCCATACCTTGAATCTAATGAGTTATTCAATCCAATCCCAGGCACTAAACGTGTCCCTTAAGTTTGCAGTTATTTCAACTAAGTGAAACGTGCATTTCTGTTGGTGGTTTTGGTCTGCACAATGACACCTACTGCTGAAACGAATGTATCTGATGGCTAAAGTACTGGAAATTCAAGTGATGTAATGTTCAAATATTGGTCCCCTTCATGCATCACTCAACTTTCTTTGTTGCAAAAAAGGGAAAGTTGAGTAATGAAGAGTGATTTCTGCAGTTCATGAGCATGGGCTGTGTGAGATTCCCCCCGCCTCCCATTTCTTATCAACTTGTACCCTATCGTTTCAGAATTCAGATACTAAAAAAAACTTGTATAGATACTTAAAATGGGTTTGTCAGGTTATTTGTCTGTCTGTTTAAGATAATTCGAGTAATTAATGTTGCTTCAAGTTCTCATTGATCAAAGGTGCTTGGAGGATGTTATGTTATTCCTCACCTTTTATGGTATTCATTATTTTCTTCCTTAAAGAAACTTGTTTGTCTTACTTGACAAGCAGGTACATGAATGAGCAAGTAGCTACTAAACAGCGTAATGATGCTGCAAGGGGAGTTTATGTATTTTCCGATATGAATCCTTATGTTGGTCATCCAAACCCACTAAAAGTAGGCCAGGAAATGTTCCACAAGGGTCTTTTGAGTGAAGCAGTGCTTGCATTAGAAGCTGAAGTTCTCAAGAACCCTGACAATGCTGAAGGTTGGAGGCTACTTGGAATAGCGCATGCAGAAAATGATGATGATCAGCAGGTAATCCTACTATCTTGATATTTACTATTTAGTGTTTACAAATTGTATATTTTTGGCATATTCCTTTTAAGTTTGTAACCCTATAGCATAGGTGGTCTCTCCATATAGTACGACTATGTGAACTCCTTGAAACATGTCCATAAGTTATGAAAATTTCATATAGCTGTACAACATGCTTTAAGTCAAAGAATTTCCTTATTTCAGCCTGTGTCTGACTCATACATGTGTGTAAGCTTGTGTTTACTTCATAGACAATTATTGTCCTTAATTGTAATCTTTGCAGGCTATAGCAGGTATGATGCGTGCACAGGAGGCTGATCCAACAAATCTCGAAGTGCTTCTTGCTCTTGGAGTGAGTCATACAAATGGTCAGTCGTTCTTTCTCCATGTATAAGTAAAATAGTAGAACTTCATTTGAGTACTCATTAGTTGAATGTTCTTTAAAGAATTGGTCGTTGTATTGAGTCAATGACACCCCTGAAGCACATAATTTGTATGAATTTATATGGTCGTTTTCTGTTTGCAAATGTTGTCTTTTTCTTTAGAAACAAACTCTAGGAAGCAGAGAAAATACTTCTCTGAAGTACTTAAAAACTGATAAAACTCTTCAAATTTGCAGAACTGGAGCAGGCGGCGGCTTTGAAGTATTTATATGGATGGTTACGCCACCACCAAAAGTACGGGGTGCTTGCCAAACCAGAGCTGTCTGATTCCTTGTACTATGCTGATGTAAGTGTTCACCTTTAGAATCTTTATGGTTTTGTGGGTCCTAATATTCCAAATATATTCAGCAGAGGATTTTTTTTTTCTCAAAATTGGTTTTTAGCGCATAATAGTTTCAGGTTTGGGTTGCTTACTGTCACCCCTCAACCTATAGGGTATGAATAAAGCCTTATTTCTAATGCACAGGTTGCTAGATTATTCAATGAAGCTGCTCAGATGTCACCCGATGATGCTGATGTGCACATAGTACTTGGTGTCCTTTACAACTTGTCAAGAGAATATGACAAAGCTATCGAGTCCTTCCGGACAGCTTTGAAACTAAAGCCACAAGATTACTCTCTGTGGAACAAGCTTGGAGCAACACAAGCAAACAGTGTTCAGAGTGCTGATGCGATATTGGCTTATCAACAGGTAATTTGTGTAATCAACCCTTATAATTCTTCTTTCTAACTTACCTTATATGTAAAATGCATATGAATCTTTGCATTCTGAAAGACTAAATGTAGGACGAAATAGTCACCTTAGCCACTGTAGCATATAATAATCTGTGTCTGCAATTATAATATTAAGATGCACTTTTTTTAGCGAGTTTTACTCAGATGCTTCTTGTACTAGCGGCTTTCCAACATTGTTCAAAAACGAGTTTATGATTTTCCTGCAGCCCTTATTGTCATTGCTTGAGAATAGAATGTAACAATGGTTTTATCTTTATCTTTCCTAATTTACAAAATAAACAATTCTGTAATTTTTATTTATAATCATTACTTACGTTCTTTTTGTTCCTTTCAATGGGTTTCAGTGCCTTTCAATAGATTAAACACACAGATACAAATATGCACACTATATTACATGATAGATTGTAGAATTTCATTTAATATAGGATGCATAGTTGTATTTCGTGAAAAGTTTATATTATCAACTTTGGACTAACTTTTGTTTTTGGTTCTTTCTCTGGGTGTACAGGCACTAGATTTGAAGCCTAACTATGTTCGTGCATGGGCAAATATGGGTATCAGTTATGCCAACCAGGTTTTTTCCTCCACTGATTCATGCTCATTATCACTTTGAAATTTTAGACGACGAATGAATTTTATTATTTTCTACCTTGTTTGGGTTTGAACAATGTTTTGGTTTCAAACTTCGATGCTGAGATAGAGTGCTATCAGTCCGTTAATTTAATTATTTATGTGGGCTTGAGTTTTGACTAGTTATTACTTGTTATTTGACTTTTGTTTAAGAAATCGACTCTTAGGATAGTGTCTCCCAGTGTCTTAAATTTGGGATCCACAACATTGTCTGACCAGTTTTTTTTTCTTCCCTTTTGTTTTGGTGTCTAGGGTATGTATGAGGATTCCATACGTTACTATGTCCGAGCACTGACCATGAATCCAAAGGCGGATAACGGTTGGCAATATTTAAGAATTTCTTTGAGGTATTGTTAATATCAAAGTTTAGAAAAAATCTTTAACCCTCCCTTTGCAATATACCAAATGCGTTTTTTTTTCTCGTCTTTGTTGCAGCTGCGCTTCTAGGAATGACATGTTAGAAGCTTGCGATTCTCGGAATCTAGATGTTCTCCAGAAAGAGTTTCCATTATAGAACATATATTTATTTCGGGTTGCTGGATGAAAAACCGAAATATGCAGCCTCAGGTGCTCCTGCCGAAGTGTGATTTTAGAGAACATTCACGTTTATGGTTCATCCTCTGGTGCTCCTTAGCAAAGTCTGCTGGTTTTGGTAAACATTATCCAACAGAGGCGGAACTCGAAAGAGCGAGTGGGGCCAATAAGAACTCATTAAAATGAAATAAGTTAAAGCGCTTCAAAAATAAATTGTCAAATGTGTAACGTTTCTTATGTATAACAGCAATCAGTCGTAGACACTGAAAAGGGGATAAATTAAAATGGAGTTGGGCCTTGTTTATGTCTGCTGTAGTTTTTTTGGCCATACTGTTGGAGCTCATGATTTGTCAATTTTTTTAAGAAAGTTCAAAGTATAAATTGAGAGTGCTCTGTTTTTTTTGCCGTTTTAAGAGTTTTTATTCTTGCACGAGAAGGTCCTGTGTTTGAATCCCTCTTCCCCAGTTTCTCTTGTATGTAAAAGTAAATAAATAAAAATTGAGATTACTCATGAACAAAAAGAGTTTGACAGGCTAGCCATTGATGTGTCCAACATTCTTTTTCTGATTTTAACAAATTGATCTCAATTTTTTATACCCCAAAGTTATTTAAAAGTGGACTTCTATGAATGAATCCAACTGTTAAAGTTTTTGGAATTCTTCGTAGCACATTTAGTCGGTTAAATTCAACAATATATGCTTTTCTAAAATTCAATGTGAATTCTTAGAAGGTCTCCATACAGGAATCTTTGTATCTAAATAAGTGACACAGCCATCAAAGACTCAAAGGGCCATTTTCGTCCACAATTTCCTAAAGATTCCTGCAGCAGCAGCAAAATAATACTTGGGGGAAACTAATGATTGTAGCAAATTTGTAAATCCCAAAATGCCATTTTTACTTTCGCATCTTGTAATTATGAGATATAGTCCGGTACTTCTACACTCCAATGACTAAGAAAAATGGTGATCATTCACAGTTAGATCTTAACAAGATAACACATAATTTGTTGTTCAGGACTTCCTTTATTAGGAAAAAGACTTACATGGAACGGATTCAGTCATGTGGTGTCCTTTGTCTAATAATGCATTGTCATGTGCAAGTTTTTCTCCACATAGCAATATTTTATTGGATCAAAACGCCACATGGCGGTGAATCTTTGTTGCTCTCCTCTGCTAGGCTACACAGCCTATACACTGAAATGTACTGCCCATGCCATGTCCTAATTGTGATTTGATATTCACACCTATCCATGGTCTAATGATCCATTGTTCCCCTTGCGTGTGTGCTGAAACCAAAGCCAACCCAATGCCAAGAGTGGTCTCTCTCACTCTAAATCAATCATTTGTGTTGGATAATGCAAGAGGATCTGAGTATGAATAAGGGAAGAGAGAAGTGCATGGCATTGGCAGCACTAACGATCCACAAATTCGTTTCAGACTGCTTTCGTAAAAAATACTTATGCTGGAAACATTTATTTTAGCAGCATTATTAATATAAGCATGTTGAAATTTTTATGAAAAATTTAAGTTTTTTTATGCAAAAGCACCTAACAGGTTTTCTTCAAAAAACACTTCTATAATAAAAATTATAGTTAAGTTTTTCTATCTAACGTACTCAGAAGTGTTTTTATTTGTCATATAACACATTTATGTCATTTCAAAAACAATCAAAAACAGGTTGTCGTTTTTCTCCAATGCAGTTAATTGCGCTGAAGTCAAAATTATGAATAGCATAAAACATATCATAAATTGAAAAGTCAAAACTATCGACAACCTATCAATCATGTATCAGTATAAAAGTACACTTAACCGGATGAGAGAAAAATTCTATACCATATTAAACAAAATGATTTAACAAAGAAAGAAGTAGAAACCAACCACACACACATGCACTGAAAACTCAACGCAGAGAGTGTCTGGTCTCTTCTCTTGGTTTAACTTGTTGTGCACGGCCAACCACAATATCCGTCCCTAGACCCTTTGGCATATCCCCTATAGAATTAGCCCCACCTACGTCCATCCCCATCCCACCATTAATTATTATCTACACTCCATCTTCGCTCTATACGTACGTACTACAAACCCTAAAGCAAACTACATATAATATTACAAAATATAAAAAAATTTGATAGCTCTGCTTGTTGTAATATTAATTGATTTCTATACATACATTCATACATACATACATACATACATACATATATATATATATATATAACGATTCTGGAGAATCTCGTCTGTCCCTCTTTAGCTGATCCTCGTCTCTTTCAGTAGTCGTACGGTCATACCTTGTATATACTTTCACTACCATCATTCCCCCCACGCTTCATTGATTCATCACCCTCCATAATTCCTTATATACAACTATCTCTCTCTCTCTAGTTGTAGGATGTTTGATGTGGGAGAAGAATCAGAGCACCATTCATTTCCTGAGCTTCAACAATTGCTATATATTATTATGTGAGATCTCCGTGGACAAGTAGATAGCTAGGGTTAATATATTCATGGTGATAAAGAAGGCCTATCCTGACATAATATACTACTCTCACTACTGGCATTCCCTGATGGTCCCCAATCTTCTATATGTGTGTGTATATCTGATCGAAAACTTGTATTATTGTACCATATGTGTTTTGAGAAAATAAAATAAAATAAATTTGTACCATGCATGCATCTCTTCAATGCACATCATTGCGACTTCCCTACCCAATATAAAAAAAAGAATGAAATTAAGGGAGATTTTCACGTATCATTTTTTGTTTCTCACATATCACTTTTTAATTATGGTTATCGGATTTAATAAATCAAATAAAAATAATGATTAATATTAAACAGAGATGTGTGCGAGGTTAAAAAGAATGTGTATTTATCATTTCCCTAAAACAAACCCTAATTCATTGAGAAAAAAAAAAGGAAAAAAATAGGGTGCGCATGTGGGAGAAGAATCAGGTAAAAATTCTCAGGAGCTACATGTATATATATGCTGTTGCTGTGGGATAATAGGTTAAAATTGTAATGTCTCAAATGGCACCCCATACCCAGGCGCAACTATATATTCAGTGTCTTATCGAAAAAAATAACTATATATTCAGTGGAAAGTGAGGTTGGGGACGATTTGACTATTGTCCATCAAGTTAATTAATGTAAGAAGTAGGTCAATATTCGTTGGAAATTGAAAACAAATTCTTAAAAAATTGGATGCATATATGGAATATTTATAAGAAGAAAGGCAAAGAGCTAGCCGGCAAATGCTGTAAATAAGTTGAAGTTATCCTTTCTTTCCGCTCTCAGCTTTCTCTCTCCGAATCACTTAACAGACACATGCATAGAATTGCTAATAAAACATATGCATATGGATAAGTGGTATACAATTTCGAGGCAAATATTGGACGCTTAATTTCGATTTGTGCAAAGTGTTTAGTATGTAGGTAATACGGAAGATACCCACTAACCATAGATCTTGTATATAAAAATAGGGAATATGCAATGCTCCACGAATTAGAGGCATTTTGTCCTTTGAATTTTCAAATTGGTTCTAAATCTTCAATTTGTGCTAATGTCTTTTCTGCGGTTAGTTTTATTTATATTAATTATCTCGTCAAAATGAGAATTATTTTCGTCTATTTTGTATATTAAAAGCCTTTGAGTTGATTATATATGTGTAAGTTTTAATTACTCTCACTAGTCAATATTATTAATTTTCTTATCATTGTAGCATTTTGTTCACTGTATGCCTCTGCATTACACATGATAAAATTAACAAAAAAAATGTAATAGAATTAACTTGGAGTGATATTTGCATGAATTGTAAGTTTAGGGTGCATTAAAATAGTTTTCCCAGTATTAATACTACTGTAGCACCAAAATTTGCATTTCCTTGGAACACACAACAAACATCTTAAATGTTTTAGCTATAAAAATTACATTATCTTCTAATTATTCACCAAAAATATAAAAGCAACTTTTTATTTTATGTTTTGGTTAGTTATTTGGGAATCAATATCATTCTTATGGAAACAAGTTAGGGATGTCATGAGTTTCACACTCTTTTTTCTGCATGTACACTTCTGTTTATTTATGATTTTTGTATTGAATAATCAAAATAGAATAGAAGAACAAAAATAAACATGAGTTTGCATGAAACAAAAAACAAAGAACGTTTGCGAAAATCATTTTCCTCTCAAGTTATAAACATGAAGGCATTTTAAACGGAAAAACTGGCATTTATAGCAAAATCCAGGGAAAAAAAAAGGAATATATAGTTCTTTTTTTTTAAATAATTAATATTTTGATGGTCCAAAATAACTAATATTTTCACAAAAGTTCTACGATATTTCGAAGTATAGAATACTCTTTAACTATTAGATCTTAATTTTTGTATTTTTGATCAAAGATCGAACCGTTAATTCATCCAAAGTATATATCCGATACTCTAGAGATAGAAAATTCCATATCTTCATGCCATCGTCATTATTATTAATTGGGTGAACTGTCGGTTTAGTCCCTGAATTATCATCTGAGTGAAAATTATGTCCCTAAATTATTTTTTTTGTAAATTAAGTCCCTAAATTCATTAAAAACTGCTAATTTCATCCCTACTATCATATTCAAAGCTATTTTATCCCATTTTTCATCAACTTAAGTCATGTGACACATTTTAGAGAGTAGTACCATTATTTTCTTGCCTACAAGGCATTAACATTGTATATATGTTGCAAATATAACATCTAATTTACTCTCCAAAGTTAACTCCATACACTATTTCTTTGAAAAAAAAAAATAAGTCCTTAATCTCATGAAAAACTATCAACTTACCCTTCAAAGTGTATCACATGCAAACCACTTGACTTAAATTGACGAAAAATTTAATAGAATAGCTTCGAATCTAATATTAAGAATGTAATTGACAAATTTTAATTAGTTAAATGACTGATTTTTTCAACAAAAAAAAATTTATAAACGTAATTTTTACTCAGATAATAACTCAAGTGATAAATCCACAATTCATTCTATTAATTTGGATGTGGAGTAGAGATGCTTAATTGAGAATTTTAGAGACGTGAGATGGTCGGGCATCAACTCCAAATATGTCAATAGGTAGCAATGGCTAAAAAAGGGGTTAAGTTTTGTTTTGTCCAAACAAACACAACACATTGGCCAAAAAAGGTTACGTCTGAATCGGATGGAAATTAAAGAAAAGATGGATGGATGTCTGTCAATGCCATGTTGCCACCAACCCTAGCTAGCCCTGAACCTGAACCTGATCCCTCATCACTCAGTCGTGTATATAAGCCCCAACACGCAAGCCCAACCTAAGGTAAGCAGCTCTTTGCGTTATTGCCATGCCTTGTAACCATCTTATCACTCATGTCAGAAAGCAACCAACCAAACTAGACATAATTAAACGTTTATATATATATATATATATATATGATTAAACATATCTAGCTATATAGAGCTTTATATTAGCAAACTATAGTTACCATATTAAATTAATTCTTTAATTAAGTGGAAGCTTCCATTATTTACATAAATTCTTTATATATATGTGTACATTTTTTTGTATGCATATACAGAAAGTTATATACGTACACGAATTTCGAGATTTTGCATTTGGAGATTACGCATTTACTCGTATTTCAGAAAATCTAAATCATTCAAACAATTCAACGACTTAACGTCAGCCACACATGAATTTCGAGATTCTGCATTTGGAGATTACGCATTTACCCGTATTTCAAAAAATCTAAATCATTCAAACAATTCAACAACTTAACGTCAGCCACACATGTACACACATCCTACGTACACACTTGTACGTAGATATAAAGAGAGATGGCAGAAAATTAATTAGGGCAACGTCTTTCTTACTAAGAAACATTAGGGCAGGGTTGAGGACTAAAAGAAATCTATATATTGAGGGAAAAGGTGGATATAGAAAGATAGCAAGCTCGAGGGAATTAATTTTAGGGTTAGATTAATTGAAATAACAAGGGCTGGCTAGCTAGAGGAGATCATATATTTTTGTGTAAATAATATGAAGAGATTAATTAAGTGGTCCTTAATACCAAAGAGAGGACAGGAGAGATCCCTAGCTAGGCAGGTGGGTTTTGGGATGTATGGTGATAGAGGAGGCAAAGGAGAGCATGATATGGTCTGTTTTGAGAATTTTGATGGTGATGTTGAGGGGACAGACGGCATAAATTAGGGCAAAAAATAGTGCAAAATCAAAAGACATCAACAGGTATATACGGTTACTTAGTGCTATGTATACATATGCTCTCATGCACCTCCATGCCCTTTTAATCAATCTCGTGAAAGCACAACAGCATTCATTGGAGGAAGGGAGACAAAGGAATTTTGGGGAACAAGGAGTGGTTATTTGCAATATTTTTACTACTTTAATTAAACAATGCCCCTCTTTTTATTATTTTTTATAATTTCTTGTTTACAAAAGAGAGAGAAGATTTTCAGGTGTCCAAGGTGGGAGTGCATGATAGATAACTAATCAAATCAAAGTATTTGTCATTTCATCCAAAAGTGAAGGTCATAATTGTTAATTAATTAGCATTGAAAAGAAGGCATCTAACCAAGTAGCATATAAATTAGAGGCAAAAATAGCTTAGTTGAAAGTTTTGAAAGAACATATATCATTTGACTATGGTTAGAAGTAGGTCAAAATACTTTTAGCCTTTTGGAGCTCACTAAAAATTAGTCTTATTCTTCCAAATGTGAGATATCTCAAACCGATAAAAAAAAAAAAAAAAAGCATATAAATTAGCTATATAGAGAGATATACAAGGAGACAAACAACCCTCTAGAAGAAAATGATGCTTAAAGGAGTTCAGATATTGAAACTAACAAATATATTATAAAAGTCAATACTCAATAAAAAGAGAGAATTAGATATGCTCCAATTAAGCCTTTGTTTGCTTCTAAATTAATGGCCAGGGAGGAATTGGTTACACAATTAATTAAATAATTACACTTAAGGAAAAAAAATCTTAATTAAAGGGATAAATTCCAAAAACAAATAATAAATTAAATAAACCAAATATTTATGAGATTCATATAACACAATAATTCATGATCAATTTCAGTCTCTAAAGAAAGAACAAACTGTGATATCTAAAGAAAGAACAAACTATGATATTGGAAAATCTAGTTGATCAGGAACTCCCTCTAGCGGTGTGTCTTCATTTCACATGCAACGTCCACAGAGATTCACCCTACTCTTTGCATGTATGCTTAGGCTGATCAGCTGAGTAACTAGTTAGGATTCTTAGGAATGTTTAATTAGAGATATATGACAGAAGAATAAGAGAGAAAAAAAGAGTACTCTTCTCTCTTTGAGTAGAACAATTCAGTGAGTTCTTGAAAATACCTTAATGGCAGCTCTTGCTTCTTAAATGCAGCTTTTTATAGATATAACTCTCTCTCTATATATATATATGTGTGTGTGTGTTTGTAATTAGTGCCAAGACGAAACCGAGAAAAGGGGACGATTCTGCCAACCTAAGAAAAAAGAGTCATTAAGAATCCTCAGCTGGTAACCCTCAGAAGGATAATGAAGCCGCAGCAGAAGCTTCGCCTGCGAAAGCGCAAACGGACTCAAAGCCACATTCTCAAACCCCGCCCTCCGCAGCACCACCTCCCAAAACGTTTCGTACCTCTCGTGCCGATGCTTCCTCTTTTCTCCTTCGACTCCCACCACGTCCTTAATCTCCCTCCCAAACCACTCCTCCTCCACCGCCAGCCTCTCCCGGCTGTTGGGCGGCAGCGTCGCCTCGAGGGACTCAAAGACGGCGCCGTAGTGGTCGAGAGCCTCCACGAAGCGGTTGAAAAAGAGAGGGTTGTTGTGGTTGGCTTCTTTGTTGGCGACAGTGAAGACTTTTGGGTTCAATGACTTGATCTTCTGGAGGAAGAGGAGGAGGTCACGTGAGTCGTCCGTGACTAGAGTGTGGAGGTAGAGGACGCAGTTGACGGCTAGGGCTTCGTTTTGGTGGAGGCCGAGGGTTGAGGGGGAGATTAAGTCCGAAGGACGGGCTGCGTTGTTTAGGACGAGGGGGTGGAATTGGAAGGCCAGGCCGAGTGACTGAGCGAATCTCAAGAGACGCTCGCCGGTTCGGAGGAGGAGGGCGAGGTCGCGGCCGGTGGCTGTGATTCGAAGCGTGGGAGGCGGGTGGAGTGGTGAGTTGTAGGAACGCTCAACGAGGGCCTGCATAAGTGGGGGCCACTGGACGCCGTGCATGATTTCGAAGTCGAGGATGTGGATTGAGAGATGAGATGCGTCTATGGCTTCGAGGATGGCTTGATTGGCCGTCAAGTGGCTAAACCGGATGAATGGGGTTATCTGGTTTAGGGTTAGGTAACACGAGTGGAGTGCCTCCTCATTGCCGTCCTCCTCCTCAAGTAACACTGGCGGAAACAAGTAGTTGGAGGAGGAGGACTCACTGGCGGCAGTTGTGAGCGCTGTCAGTGGGCCGATAGTAGTGGGAGAGTAATTAGGGTTTGTATTGAGGCGGAAAGAGAGGGCTTTGACAAAATGGTGGGTTAGTCTTTCGGTGGAGTCTCCGAAGGGGGAGGAGTTTGAGGATAAGAGAGAAATGAGGCGGTGGGCGGAAGGGAAGTCGAGGTGGGAAATGAGCTCGGCGCAGGTAATGAGTAAGTGGCGGAGGTGGGTTGGTGAAATGTTTGGAGATGTTGACATAATCAATGGAGGCTGATCAGAAATGTGGTGGTGGTGGTGGAGGTGGTGGTGGTATAGTTGTAGATCTGAGATATTGTTGTTGTTGTTTGCGTGGTTTTGAAGATCTTCCTGTTGTTGTTGGATATGGGAAGAATTGAATGAGCCCATGAGCATTCACTTCTTGGTGATGAGATCTTCACACAAATGATCACCAATTATATATTCTGTTTGATCAGATGAGATTTGAGCTTAGGTAGCTAGCTGCTGCTTTCTTCAATAACTTGTAATCTGCAGGCGCAGTCATATATAGCTGTGGCAATAAGTAGCAGCAGCAAACTGTGATACCAGGTATATTTGGGGAAACTGGTCTCTCTCTCCCCTCCTCTCCCTCTCCTCTCCTACACACAAATTAATATATATATATATATATATACATATTATTTAAATAGATATGTAAGAAATTAATTGCGAACTCAGGAAACCTGCTGGAGCCTAGCTCACAAGGGTTTGAAGAGAGAGATCATTTGTGATCATGGTTTGGAGAGAGTTATCATTATCAGTTATAGCGCTAATTAACCACTGGTATGAACTTGCTCCACAAAAGATATAAAAAATAAAAATGAAAAGTGAGATGAAAGAGAAAGAGATTGTTGGTGTCAAAACTTGAGAGTAGGCTACGGTGCTCGCAAGCATTGGATGCTTACACCGATCTCACCGTTAAAAAGAGGGAGGAGGGAGGAGAGAGGGGGGGGAGGAGGGTGAGATCGGTGTGAGCATCCAATGCTTGCAAGTACTGTAGCCAGTCCCCAAAACTTGTAGCTTTGATACTAGTTGTTCAACAAGTATTTATTTCGATTGTTGCTTTCGGTCTTGGTGCCACGAAATGGCTCGAGAGAAAGAGAGAATAGGTCTGCCTCTGTTGGAGGTTGCCAACAGACAATGTTTGTGTGTTGGGTGAAAGTGAAAGTGAGTTTGCGAGTAGAAATGACTTATAAACCAAACGATTGTGCGCCGAGTGGGACGCTGGTTCAGCTAGGTTCTTTTCGGTGACTCGAGCGAACGAAGACTTAAAATTTAGTGCGACTTTATGTATGCTTGCCTAAAAGTAAATGAAAGCGAAATAGAAACTAAATTGAGAACATGAATGTAATCATTTCACAATTGAGTCAAGATTACAAACGTTCATAAAGTAAAATTGAGCCCGAAGGGCCAAGCTACATAACTTAAAATGTAAATATTCGGAAATTTAAAGAAAGTTGTAAATTCTAGCAAGATTTAGGACATGAAGGGCAAGATAATGCTAAAAAAATTCATCGAGATCACTATCTTCGGACTGGACTTAGTACAAAATATACTCCTCAAAGAGGAAATCATATTGGTTGAAATTGCACATCAATCAAATCATACCACAGGGTGGCAGAGCTCTAACAGTTTTAGATCTCAGAGATCGTGCACATTGTTTGATTCGAAGGAAGGCTTTTGTGTTTGTAGTTGTAGAGTTGAGAGTTGGTTGCTAAAGAGCAATTGATTTTGTGCTGGAAAACAGTTCAATCGATTGAACAATCACTCAAGGTTTTTTTGTATATTCATATAGATTGAATTTGACGAAGGTCTGAGCTTGAGGGCCTCGATTGAACAATCACTCAAGGTTTTTTTGTATATTCATATAGATTGAATTTGACGAAGGTCTGAGCTTGAGGGCCTCTGGCTCTTTTTATATGCAATGCAGAAGAGCAACCTTGATCATATTGCTGAGCTAGGGTAGTGGTAGATTAGTCATTTGGTGCTAACAGTGACTGTAATTCCTGGTTGGTGGCCCTTAGTTGTATCTTGAGGCGGTTCACACTATCCTGAAAATGACATTAGCGTGTTGAATGACGCATCTATGTGCATTTAAGGAGGCGAGATATTTTCAGATTTTGGTCACCTGCGCCTTGGAGGGGAACCTGTCTAAGGGCTCGAACAAGTTGGGCAAAAATAAGATAGTCGTCCAAGCCCTGGTTTTGAGCTTCGAAGTTGGTGGACCGAAATCGTGCAACTTTTACATAAATAAAAATATATAGGCTCCATAGCAAGCCTTATTTTTATTTATGACCCAAACACAAATATATGTCATGATCAGATCCTACTCTAGGAAGGGTTTTTAATAAGATGTGATCTCATCATGTGTTATGCTGCTGGGAGCAGCTTTCTATGAGGAGGATTATCTACCAGAAACTGAAATGCTAGCAGTAGTCAGTAACAGTGTAACTGTACACTACATTACCTACTCTCTTTCAATTATTGCATAAACTTATTTTTGTTCTTAATATATGTAAAAGAGATTTTATGATATATATTGTACTTGCATATTACAAAGGTCCTTGTTCCTAACAAATCAACCGGCTAAGTCTATTACATCTACTGAGTAAACTATAGAATTGGTTCTTAAATTTACACTCTAATTTAAATTTAGGCTCTGAACTAAAAATCTGCTAATTAACATTCTTGAATTTTGTTTAACGTATGGTCATTCTGTTAGATTTTCTGTCAAAATCAAATTTTTTATTAAAAAAAATCTAAAAAGTTAAAATACAAATTAAAACAAATAAAAAAAGAAATAATTAAAATTTAAAAAAAAAAAAATCAATTCAGCTTATACGTACCTACAGCAAGTCGGAACCACCCCATGGTTACATCCCCCTAGCTACCTCCGTCCATCCACCTCACCCCACCCCTACCTCCAACCTCCCACATCCAGAGTCTTTTTTAATCTCTTTGGCCCTTTTAATTTCTGGCCGTTGATAACTATTTGATGGAAATACTTTACCCTTTCGTTGGAGAGAGATAGAAGAGTGAGATGAACTGTGAAGAGAAAAATGGTGGTGAGGGCCTCGGAAATAAAGGGGTCGCCGGAAGTGAGGGGGAGGGCGAGGAGAAAAGAGAGAGGTCGGGTGATTTTTTTTCTTTATATTTTTTAAGTTTTGAAATACTAGTTTTTTAATAAAGTAATTTTTTATTTTGAATCCAGGTGCTATGGAAGCACATTAACGAAAATTTAACGGAGTTAGGATGAAATGACCAATTCTCCATATTTTGGAGAATTCAAGGATGTTAACTAGGGTATAAGTTCAGAGACCAAATCTGTAGTTTACTCTACATATTTTAGATACTTGCACTGAGTACATTAGAATATATATATATATATATATATATATATGTATATCCATATTGATAATCCATATTGCAGCCTACTTAGTGTAACAATATGTTGAATAAACATTCCAACAATATTTATAAGTAATCTGTTTCTCTCTGACCAACAACAATGTACAAGATGTCTCTCTCAATGTTATCTATGACATTAACAATGCTGATCACATTGAGTACTCCATCCAACAATGGTGGGACATCCACAATATACTTAGAAAGTTAGTATTATTACAGGATGCATTATGTTCTTTTTATTAGATATTTGGCATTATGTCTATGGTGTCTAATGAACTTCATATTTAAATAAACTTCATTTGATTAAATTCATCAATAGGTGAACATGCAATCTAACAATGTAATACTATGTTTATCTGTAATTAATCAAAGATTCAAATGTTTAAACATGTGTACAATATTCATACATAAAGGGCATGTGAAATGGAGGAAAATACTGTTTCTCAAACCGTACATTGTCCAAATTGAATCTGGATCAAGGAGAATCAATCGTTGACTTGGGAAGTCAGTTTAGTCACTTGGATTATTAAATAAACAATCATGCTCCACAGCGGTTGCTAGCTCACTATTGTGCAAAAAAATCCGTGTAAGAAATTGACAAAAGAAAATACAATTTTTTTTTTTGTGGAATAGTAACGAATAATTCACTCTTAATAAAATTGAGATTTTTTGTGTTAAAATTGTTGAAAGTATTAATTCTACATTGATGAGACAAAGAACCTTGCATGGATTTATAAGTAAGTTGAGCTACTCTCCATATAGCCAATTAGTTTTATAGTGGAACCTCAACTTCCTTCAACTTCCTTCATGGTATTAGGGTCATGCTATCTCACGTGTGAAGCTCAACAGCCACACGTGCTCCACGTCATCCCGTTTGTATTCTCCATGTGTTAAGCTTGAAAATTCGCCACACATGAGGGGACGTGTTAACATTGAGAATGAATCTCACATTGATGTGAGGAGAAACCTTGCATGGGCTTATAAGTAAGTTAGACTATTCCTCATATTGCCAGTTAGTTTTATGGTGAAATCTTAACTTCAAAAATCTCGTACTTAATGCATTAGTGGTAAATGATAAGGTAGAAATTAAAAATAATATTAATGTGATTAGTAGTGAACCGCTAATTCGCCTCTTTGAAATTAATTCATTTATTGAAAGGGGTTGATCACATCTAAACTAAATTAAATTCAAAGTTTATACATGGAATAAGATAGAATCCTTAGCAACAATTTCCTAACAAATATGCACCCAGAGATTAACTGAAACCTTATTTGCTTTGTTTGGAAAACTACACTCACCTTGGGATTTGGGGAGCTGGAAATACAAGTTGCTTCCTCCCTGAAAAGTAATTGGATTGCAAAGATGGAAATTTAAATCCTCGTTATATTTTTTTGACCGATGAAGCCTCGTTATATAAAGTTTGGTATAATTAACCGTATTCACGGTTTATGATCAATAATAAATTAATCAGTTTCCGTGCAGAGAAGAATCTTTCTAGGGTTAGGAAAGATAATATCTTTCATTCATGGTAGGAGTAGTAGGACTGTCAATAGGAGCATGGCTTTCATTGAGGTTTTGAATCTTGACGAATTCTTCTACTAGCAGGTTGTCATGCATCCATTTGTAAATTATATATGCAATAAGAAAATCATATTTAAAGAATTCTTCTTATTTAAAAATGTATAAACATGCGATGTCTTTTTAAAGGTAATGTTACCATTTGTTTTGTTTTACTAAAATTATTAGAGGACGTCATCGTCGTTATTCATTTTCCAATCTCCTATTTGTATTTTTAACGATGTCATGAGGTTAACATCAACAGTTGATTTACAAGCAATGTAACGTTACCTATAATTGTCAAAATTAACTGTCCAAAGTTACATAATAATGATAAACTTCATTTCATATATGGATCGTCAACAACAGTCCTTGGCTAGATGGCTAGAGATTAATTTGTTATATAATTTCCCATAAGTTGATGAACCATGCCAGCATCTTGGAAAAGTTCTTCTGGCTTTCCGAACTTACAAAACTCTTGCATGAAAAGTGTTTTTAATTGATTCCAATTTGTGCATTTTCACCTGGTAATACTTGGCATGATCAATTGCACGATTGGCATCTTGAAAAAAAAAAATAATTAAAATTTCAATAGCAGCAGAAACAGGAGAAGGCTTCACCAAGATTCAAGGGGACACACAAAACAAAGCCTCTTCTCTCGATCTCCTTCTATTCCTCTTACTTTTAGTGGTTTCAATCAAGTGTGTTTTCCATATTAGATCTATGCATATTTCCCAAAGTGTTAATTTCGCAGATGGAAAAACACTTAGAAGGCTTCACCGTGCTGTCAAAATAGAAAATGCAACCCCATACTTTTTTCTTTACAAAACTCGTGAGAGGTAACGTAGCTAGTTGAGCCCCACGCACCACCACAAGAAGAAATGTCAGTGTGTTTGTACGAAAGACTTGCAAAATATCTTTATTTCTTAGTTCTACCCTCCGTTTACTAAAAAATCAACTCTATAAATGTTGTGGCTAAAAACAAATGGATCATTAGGGTAAACTTTAAGGTTTGTCCACGTATTTTGATGTTATTGTTATATGAACTCAGATTATAGTATTAATAAATATGTACACGTGTTAATAACAATAAGAAGATTGACATCATTATGTGGCTGTGTGACGGACACGCTAATATCTACTATCTATGTCATATGTCGGAATTGACCTAGACCTAATTAGTATACAGAGTCATAGATATACATTGTCTTTAACTTAACTGCTTATTAATAAGTGTGGACTTTACAAAATGTCTCAATGATATTAGGTGTGGACCACCCACATATAAGTTTAATATTTGGGACTATTCTCCAACAATGAGGTACAAGAATTGCTCTGTTTTCTCGAAAATTCTTCCATACTACGTAGTATGGAATACTACGAGCATTGAATGACGTGGATTGTTTTGGATGATATGGGTCCAGTGGGTCCCCGTGAATCCAAACCATCCAATGCTCGTTGTATTTCATACTACGTAGTATGGAAGTTGGACCCATGTTTTCCGACTGTTGTGAAAATCAGAAGTTAAACGATGATTGGTGTTCAAGTAACTACTCGCTTATACACTCTATCATTATTCTAAAATGAGCCATATGAATAATTCATGAGGTGGTACTGCTAATAACTTAAACTAAATAAACCGCCATGGAGATGCAGGAGATTTCTTTCAAAGTTATTATAGGGTGCGACTTAATAATTGAATCAGAATAAAAAAATTACACAAGTACAAGAGAGAGAGACTGTTGATCCTGCTGCTGCAAGTAAATAAAAATTGCAGTTGTATGTGAAATCAATAGTGCAAATGCATCATAAATGTGTACCGGTTCTGCAGGCCAATTGTGATATGAAAGAGCTAGAAATTTAATTCAGCAGATCGAGGAAACAAAAGAAGATAAAGAAGAAAAGAGAAGCATAGTAATGAGTGAAGTAGTAAGTAGGAAGGCGGAGAGAACTTTGCATGGCATAAAGTATACAATTATCGTGACGTTTTGTGTTAATTATACAATGTTAAAAGAAATTTACTCATGACACTTTATAATTAGTACAAAATATCACAATTATAGTATATCTATGTGTCCTTAGATTATGGAACTTGAGATCGGCGGGAAATGGAATTTTAGGGCAAAAATAAATGGATGGAGATGGAGCAGTATTTGTTACTTTTTCTTTTTCTTCTGGATCGATCTCTTTTCTGTAATTTCAACAACAACAACAACAACAAAGATTACACGCAAAGCCTTAAATGTGGAATAATATTATTGCTTTTACATGCTTGCTCTTGCTGCACATGTCACCAGCTTTGTCTAAACCCCGATCTTCGCTCAACGCTGACACCTGTGTTTTCCTTGTTTGTCTCTCTTTGTTGGATTCGCTGGGTCTTCGGCATCATCATGCATTCCCCATGTGGATGTGGCTGCCTTTTCACTTTTCAATATTATTCACTTGGTAAATAGTAAATATATATATATATATATACACTATTAAGGCTTATTTACACGTATACCCTCTAAACTCAACATTTTATTTATTTTGTTCTATGAAACTCAAAACATTTCACTTAACTTCTTAAATGTTTGTTTCGTTTCTCACTTTGCCATGTGCCATTAAATTCTGTTAAATTTTTTATTAGTGTGCTGAGATAGCATTCATGTGAGGCCCACACAATAAAAAAAAATGCTGCCAAGTGGATAAAATAAAAGAAATCTATTTATAAAAACCATTGAAAATAACTAAAAACAAATAGAAGTTGGACTGGAAAACAAAAAAAAAAAGAATTGGAAGAAAACATAAAGCCACCGACCCCTCACCCCTCCCCAAAACCCCAGCACAGCTTCCCCCCATCAGACCCCCACCTCTTTCCCCCACCATCCCAACCCAGATATCCAGCAAGAAGAAGACGAAGCCACAGTCGATCAGAATTCAATTTTGAATTTTGGGTACTTAGAAACTTACGGCTTTGTCGTAATTGCTTCTCGTTCTTGGAAGTGGATTGTTGGAATATGATTTTGAATTTTTTTTCTTATAACATTTCTGTAATGGTGATGTCTGGTAATAAAAAATCAAGTGAAAATTTTATACATTTCGTTAAGTCTTCTCATGATAATTAACTGTCATGTGATGCAAAAACGTCTGATTAAAATCTAATTAACAAAAATGTCTAATTAACTATCATGTGAGGCTTACATGAATGCTATGTCATCACACTAATAAAAATTTTAACAGAATTTAACAACACGGGGTAAAATGAGAGATAAAATAGACATTTAAAAAGTTAAATGAGACATTTTAAATTTCATGGAACAAAGTGAGAGAATAAAAATTTTAACAGAATTTAACAACACGGGGTAAAATGAGAGATAAAATAGACATTTAAAAAGTTAAATGAGACATTTTAAATTTCATGGAACAAAGTGAGAGAAAGGTTGAGGTTTAAAAGGTATGTGTAAATAAGCCATCTATTAAACACACACACATATATATGGATAAAAAATCATGATACACAAGTCAACAGAATGAAGGGTTAAAGCGGTTTAAGGTTCAAAGTATAGTTGGCACTTGGCAATGTAATGTTTATATAGTCAGAAATGAAACTAAAATCATATAAACATTCAGGTGAGAATCAGTGTCACATCTCGAACAATATCATGCTACGGCGGAGTTGGTCCGGGATGTGAAGTGAGTTTGAGTTAGAGCAATCCCAAGATGGGTGGGAAAGTTGCTTGTGAGTTCCCAAAAACAAAACCGTGAGGGCGTGGCCCAAAGCGGACAATATCGTGCTACGGCTGAGTCGGTCTGGGATGTGACAGAATGGTATCAGAGCCACTCTACCGTTCGGCACGGATGTGCTGGCGAAGACGCTGGGTTCTCCTTAAGTGGGGTGGATTGTGACATCCCACATCAACCAACAGAGAGGGGGTGATGTGCCTTATATGTACATGCCCACCTCTAATTAGCACAAGGCCTTTTGGGAGCTCACTGGTTTCAGATTCCATCGGAACTCCGAAGTTAAGCGAGTTTGGGCCAGATCAATCCAATGATGGGTGGCCCACAGGGAAGTTGCTCATGAGTTTTCAGAAACAAAGCAGTGAAGGCATGGCTCAAAGCGGACAATATCGTGCTACGGTGGAGCCGGTCTGGGACGTGACAATCGGAATGATCAATGTGTTCGTAATCAAAGTCTTGGTAACATCTATAAGCATCTTATGTTACAAAACAGTCTAATAGATAACATTTCTCAAAATTTAACATCTTACTAAACCACACTAGTAAGGTTATGTATCTTTTTCGATTGAAGAAATGGATATGCACAATCCAATGATGGGTGGCCCACTGGAAAGCTGCTCATGAGTTCCCAGAAACAAAGCCGTGAGGGCGTGGCCCAAAGCGGATAATATCGTGCTACGGCGGAGCCAGTCTGGGATGTGATAATCGGAATGATCAATGTGTTTGTAATCAAAGTCTTGGTAACATCTATAAGCATCTTATGTTACAAAATAGTCTGATAGATAACATTTCTCAAAATTTAACATCTTACTAAACCACACTAGTAAGGTTATGTATCTTTTTCGATTGAAGAAATGGATATGCAGATAGGCTAATATATGTATTCGACATGAGTATTGTACCTAGGACTTCCTCAGCCCTAATGAGAGAGACTTTTATTAAATGAGTTTACCATCACCAGACTTTCTGAACCATCATATGGAGAGAATCTTACAACCCGAAGCACTACGACTGTGATAAATCCTTTCCATATCTCTCTCCCCAACCGAGCGGCTATATGAAATTTAACCAGGTATTGAGATAGAAATTTAGAAGTCTCGCCCACTGACCCAACTACTCTTTGGTGTAGGGATGTCTACTTTGAACTATTTTGTATACATGCTTAAGATAAAAGGAAAACACAAAGATTGGAGAAGCAGAAGGAGAAAACCCGCACATACACACAGACTTTGAATCTAAAACAGGTGCAAGTTTTAAAGTTTATGCAAGAATCAACGTTATAATGGCAAACAGTGAAATATTTGAAGAGAACATCCAAATTTACCATCCAAAATAATTGAAGAGAGAACATCTCAACTCAGATAAAAGGAAAACACAAAGTTTGTACAAGCCAAAAGGAGAAAACCCCCACATAGCAAAAAAGTTCTGTCGAATCCATCCCTACAGGGGTGATGCAATCGATGCTCAAATTACTTGCTGGAGCTTGGAAGCCCATATATGCACCTATATATTTTCTGTCAGCAGTATCCAAAGGTACAGGGAGGCACAGAATCAGAAATGATCAATGATTTACACAAGCAATCCTTTCAACTCTTCTGTCCCAATGTGTCTTGTGTGGTCCTACTGCAAACCTTAGCACGTACGTGTGGGTATATATATATGGCTGTTTTCTTTTCTTTTTTTTTTTCTTTTAGATTTTTGCTGCTCTGCTAACATAATAAGATGGTCGTCATTAGATTAGATGGATCATCAGAATCTGCGCATGCAATAACAGTAGTGCTCAATCATGTTAACAAATTAATTAAATATAAAGAAAATTAATTAGAAAGAATGATAACAGTACCTTTGCGTATTGTCTTACGTACTATAATATAGGCCTTTTGTTTATTAAAACCCATTTTATGGATTTGTGGATAGATATAGTTGTCCCAACCACACATCAAACAAGAACACAATTACTTTGCATCCGAACATGCGCATGCAACATTACTGTTCAACGTCTAATTGTATAACTCTTATAATTTTGTTGATTAAAAACATTTACTTTTACACCCGAGATTATAAGTGTGATTTCTCTCTCCTCATTATCGTTAGTAAAGAAACATTATCCTAGTAATGGGCATGTTCGAGTAGTTTACACATTTATATTCATGTCGTCTTTATGCCAACTCACAAGTTGATCAAACACAAAATGATGTAAAAATAATATATAATAACACAATAACTTCATATTAGATTAACGAGAAAAATTATCATTTATTATATTAGTTGAACAACGTCAATCAATCGTGTATGCATCAAGTCTTATAATCGTGCAGGTTTTAAGTTGTATAACGTGTCATTTTTGAAATTCTCAGACTATCTAATTATGGGGTCCAACTTCAGTGGTACGTATCATTAAATAGTACGTACTGTTAAATGGCTAAGATTCATTTGGGGCCCACTGCAAATTAATCTGAACCATTCAATAGTCGTACCATTGAATGGTACGTACCACTTAAGATTTTTCCCTAATTATGTGACAAACTACACCAAAAATGTTCAAAATAAAAGAATCAACACATTTACTTATTATTATTGAAAGTTGTCAGACTATCAACACATCAAATAAGAATACACTTAATCAGCGGTTCACAAGTGAAATAACACATCAAGTTGTCAATCCCTCACAAGAAAAAAGATTCTATTTCGTTCATGGTTTCACCAGTTTACCATTATTCACTTTGCATCATGCATTTCAGAATGATATGCCAGCTGAGTTGAAAAGGCATCTAGGTTAGAAACAAATCACTAGAAAACAATAGTATTTAATATGCAGGCCAAAGATAGAAACACTTGCTCCCTACCCCTGTATGCACTATTTAGCTCTATCTGGAAATCAGTGTGGAAAATATGAATTGAGAGGTCCCTGAAGATCCTTTGTCTGCTCGCACAAGACGAGAGAAAATATTTCATAATTTGCAGCTTTTTTTCTCTCCAACTTTCATTCCCAGATATATATAGAAGGCACAAATACAGAACTCTTTTTATCCACATTTTCTATTGCCTTCACAGGGATTTGTTTTTTAATTAAAGTGCATTATACATAAATGTTCTCTTGATCACCAAATAATCAAGGAATGCTTGGTCACTTACTTTTTATTCTCGATCTTTAATATCAAATAAAATGGTGAGCGACTATAAATCTTTAGTTACTAAGGCCTCGTTTGGAGCTCGGACTGGACTGACTATTTCAATCGGATAGGATTATCTGTCATCGTATAGTACTGACTAAATTAGTCGGACATTTAGTGCAGTATCGGACTAAATATCGACTATTTATATGGTGTTGAATAAAGTGAAAAAAACCTCTCTATATCTGTCTCCTCCTCCTTGCTTCTCCCTCTCTCTCTCTCTCCATTTTTCTCCATCACCGCCGCATCTGAACAAAATCCCAACCCACCCCGACCTTGCCCAACCTTCCATGTCTGCAAATTCTTGCTCAAAACCATGGAATTCCAAACACCCACATCCCAAAATCCAGAAAATCCCCAATTTCTAGAAAATTTCATAAAATTCTGCATCCCAAACACCCATGTCTGCAAATTCTTGCTCAAAAGGTGGGTCGCGAGGTGGGCTAAATCGAGAGGTGGGTCGCGGTTGGATGGGGCAAGGTCGTTCGAAGTTGGACGGGAAGAAGAGAAGACTGGAGAATGGAGAGAGAGGGAGGAAACCGACTAATTATACAGAGGTTTTTGGAAATATAATTAGTCGGGCGTAAGGCGTACTAAATGGTGGGCCCGGTTTAATTAGTAGGGTGACTATTTTTCTACGGTGTGCACCAAATATCTGGGACCAGATTATTTATCCTATCCGGTCCCTTATATTGTGTGCCAAACGGGACCTAAGTGACTAAAAAAAGCGAGACTCATATATTATAATTACTACGAGTACATTTTTTTTCCTAACTTTAAGCTTCAGGGGGTATGCTTTGTCAAGTGCATGCCTTTCATGATTAATGAGTATATAGCATAAAATCATGTTCCCACCTGCAGAGGAATCTTCCGTCTTAACACTTTCGAGCACAGTACCAAACAGTAATAAACAAAGGATAAAACGAAGGTGGCAGCAGTGGAAAAACAAAAGAGCATCAAGGTTTAAAAGATACAAAGAAGAAAGAAGAAAGAAGAAAAAAGTAAAACCAACATATGGATCATCAACTATATACAGAGACCTTCTATCTCTCTTTCATTGTCTGTGGTTTTTCTTGATGACTAATCATTGTTATTTGTATACGTGGCGTGGACGTAGCCACATTGGCTAGAACAAATGTGTTCCTTCTTGTATATGAGTTTGAATTCTTTTTTCCGCAATTTAGATTAGTTCAAAACAAAAAATCGCTTGTATGAAATATAAAGTTATTGTTATTCTTATTATTTCCTTTCAAATCACAAAGGGTTTTGTCCAAGCTATATATAAAATGTGCTTTTAGTCTAAGTTTATATGGAAATATACACAAACGAAACTGTTTGCAAATTTTTAACAGAAAATGGAATGCAAGACGCCAATAAAAGGACACTAAATTAACCCTAATTTATATACAAATTATATTATGTTTAATGTTTCTCCTATTCCATTCTCGATTGAAAGTTCGTAATCAGTTTTATTCGTATATATTTTGTATTTCTCAAGTTTGAATGACCCCACCGCAACTCAATCAGAGTATGACCCACAATTGCAAATGAGTGAATTATTCTCCTCAACATAAAGGAGATGGACCATGGAATAAAACCCATAAATGGGCCTAACCCATTATCATCTTTGCTTCATTTAAGAGGCCTTTACTGCCCCAATACAAAAGGGGTGGGGGGTAATGGTGTGCCTCAACTGTGACTGAAAACAATAACTTGAGTTATGGCAACAACAATGGACATTTGACCTACCCTACCAAATAATCTTTCAGCCGAAATAAATGGCACCTCACCCCCCAGCAAGTATGGACGGTGAGGAGATGCTTCAATAGAGTCAATGCTCTCCAAGTGCATTAATGAAATCACCCAAAAACAACATATAATCAATTAATTCGAAAATTCTACTATGCTCCGGTATAGCATGTTCTTGATGAATGTAGAGTTGGATGCGCGACCCAAGATCCAACAACCAAAGATTCAATTGCCAAAGGTTCCGGTGTATAGTGCATGCTAGAAAACTCTATTAAATCGTGAAAATTCTACTATGCTCCGGGGTATGGCATGCACCGGATATCCACAAGCTGATTCTTGGAATGAAATAGTTAGAGAACGGGAACATCTCCTTCTCATTCGGTGAATTTCATAGAGTCCAAAGTCCCGTATTTAAACAAGAGGTTTGGGTCTAAATATGCAAGGAAATAACAAGGGGCAAAGATTAAAGAGCGAATGAAGGAGAGAAATAGGGATAAAATAAATCACGAAAACAAACGAGGAGAGCGTTGTGGTTCGCTATCTGTAGACAAGGTCGACTTTTAACAGAAATATCTTAACTTACAAACTATAGCATGAGAACTTTTCAAAGTCTGATTAAACATGTAAAATGCCAACAATGGGCTGCCTACTAATTGGGGATGAAAAATAAATAAAAATAAATCAAGGGTGAAGAGAATTGCACCAAGAAAGGGTGTGCAGATGGTGCTAACAATCTTCCCCTGCCAAATGAATCAAATTTATAGTGTATCTGAAGCAAAAATGTTGATAAATAAAATGACAAAGTGAAAAATAACACAAAACGACGGCTCGATTTCACTAGACTACAATGTAGTTGTTCATCCATATTCCAAAAGACAATATCACTAACAACATCTGCATGGCCACTAGTCAACAAAAATAGAGGCTGCTTAACATATAAAGGCTTACGGATACATCTAGGAATTGAGTGATACCTGTGTGATTACTGTATTTGGCAACCTGAAACCGCCCGATTCTCTTATTGTGAATCTGAACGATCAATTCTTTTGAGAAACAAATATAGCTGTGGAACAGGTATCATTTATGATCTTTTGTGCTGAGATTGAAATGGAAGGAGGGTGCTTTAGATGTTTCATAGCCACTTTTTTCTCCAACTGGCGGCTCTTTTGTCACCGGATAAGAGTCTGGGAAGGCTTAACAGACTGTTAACCCTGGTAATACCTTCCAAGGCTGACCAGTCCTCGTCCTCTTTTGTTGAAATGCATTCTGCTAAACTTCTTTTAGACTGGCCCTCGAACTTCGTTGGAAGCTTTTGTTCTGTTGAATCAGATATAGGCACAATCTCATCGGAGCTTCGTACAGTACCCGAATGCTCAAGAACAACAGCATGAGAACTACCAGTTTCTGAATCGTCAATATTCTCATCTGTTATTGCCATCCTCTTCATCGTGTCTTCGTTAATCTTCGTCTCTTCATTTCTCTTTGTCTCATCATTAATCTTCAGCTCTTCATTAACCTTCGTCTCTTCATTAATTTTCGTCATATCATTCTCTGTCACAGCATCATCAGCTGCAGACAACTGATCTAGAAAAAGGCATACAACAGCACAATCATCATTCTTGGAAGTAGGGTATTTGAGCCTCCAGGCTCTAACGGCACAGTCTACCAGAGCCCTGGCTGCTGTTGTATGACCAGGGGCAGAAGCTACAATTTCAACAGCCTCCTTGTTTGAAAGGACGTCCCAGACCTGTAGGATGTGCAATTTATTGAGCACTTTTAGGCCACAAGAAACCAAAAATACAAAAAGGAAAGAAGAAAGATACCCCATCAGTGGCAAGAATTATGAACTCATCTCTTTCAGTAAGATGGCGATAGTAAACATCAGGGACGGAAATTAAACCAAAATCCTTTAGACAGAAATCTCCAAAGGCTCTAGCCATTGCCAAACCAGGAGAATCATTATTCGGCAACCATACACGAGCAACCTCTGGCTCATCCTGCAAAGCAAATACCCTTCCTTTGCATTGATGGATCCTAGCAGATTCCGCTGAGTACAGAAGAAGAAATAAATTTTCATCAACGGATTTATTATTTATTATTTTTTGCAGTTAGTTATTAGTTTTTGTACATAAGATTTGTGAGAGAGAGAGATACCAGGAAGATCTGGCTTTAAGTCTACCGTCAATTGTACAGCAATCAGAGAGTTGTCACTGTCTCTCGTTGCTAGCACAGCCCTTGAATCCCCAACATTTCCAATTACAAGATTCTGACCCTGAAAAACCATACATCTACAAAATTAGGTTTTTCAACACTCATAGGAAATTTCATCGTCTTGGGAATGTCTAGTTCAGCCTTCGACTAAGACCACTTCAAATAACTCCAAGAAATTCCATTCTGATAAGAATTAAGAATGCCCATAAAACAAGAAATGGATTAACTTCAAAGAAAAGAAGAATATAATAGGGATGATTAATTCACCGTAATAATGATCAATAACTAAAATCACTTACCCAAGGATCACATTTCTTATTATTATATTACAGATTTACAGATTATGAAATACAAAGAAGAGATTTTGTGTAAAACTCTATAATCTCAAACTTTGCAGAAACCCATGATTAGAGAGTGTTAATGCTCAAATGACAAATCAAGTTTTAAATGCTTTTCCAAAGTTCTTGAGGTTACCCTTGATGACAAAAAGCATCAGCACATAAGCTTCTTAAAGCTTAGCTTTTTGCGCATTTTCTTCCTTTTTCGCAGGGGATGGTGTGAGGCTCTTTAATTTATCATCAACACAGAATAAGCATACAAGAATTAAGTTCTCCATTGATTCACACTATTTTCAACACTTCAAAATTTTGTTACTACCAAATATACGTGTATGCATGCATGTATGAACGCATGCAAGCACACAAAACACACAAATACACACGTCCTAGAAATATTGATGGGTATGTGTGTGACAGAAAAGCATTAGAGGATGTTTCATGAATAATCACCTGCTTTACCAATGTAACAGCAGTCGTCCCACTGCAGAAGCAATCGATTGTTGGATGCAATTTTAGTTCCTTATCCATTAACTTGAAAGCCTTTAAGAATGACTTTTTTAGTGGAAGATACATGTCAGGTAGTTTTTCATTTTCCTTAATCTCCAATGACTCGCACCATTCATCATCAATGCTTGGTGATACAGGTTCCTCAAAATTAGAGCTCCCATTCGCATTCTCAGCCTTATTGAGATTACTCAGGTCACCACTTGAATTAGATTTCCACTGGAGTGCATAGTATAAGAGGAAGAGAATCCTGAACTTCTTGGCCACCATGTGACCAAATGGACCGTGGCCGTCAAACACCCCACAAAATGTTGTATCACTTCTGTGGTGAAATTCTATAGCACAAACATTGTAAACAAATCAGCACAAATTGATCCCAAAAATTGACAACAGAAATAGAACATATTTCATATAAAGGAACAACCTTCAAAAATTAATTTGACTATACTAATTCAATGATTTGGCGGGAAATCAACCTTATGCTGACGAATCATTATGTTGTAAATGTAAAAATAACAAGGCTTTGCTTAAAAGTACTAAAACTATATAGATTCAGGTATATTCTTTATCTTTAATCAATAAAAAAATGTCTCCTTAGCCTCACACAGGTATGGAAGATTGAAGAAGGGTCCTTCCCAAAACCAGCTAAAAAGAACTGTAACATGGGCAACTAAGTACGGTATGCCTACATGCAGGGCATTCAAAGCAACATTCCTCACAAGGGTCATTCCAAAATCACACAAAGGTCAAACATAGTGGCATATGAGCTCAACTGGATTAGCAAAATCTTTGCTGTGAAGTGTGAACAAAGTTAAAAATAGACAATGTAATTCAAGTAATCCTGAATAAAATAGCACCAACAAAGTGACCCAGCAACTGTGCAAATTGACAACAACACCAATCCATTTCTATCTTTCTTCCCATTTCGTAAAACCCTTTAACTATTAATACCATCCTGCTAAAATATCAACCCACGTTTTCCAGTTTAAAAAGCTTCAAAAACATCCATTTTCTAATTAATCCTCCAAACCCAACTGCAAAAATACAGTAAATTTGCAGAAATGGGTTTGACATTGGGGTCGGATCACAGTCAAACATGTGGTCACAGCTGATTATAAAGCAGCAAAACAGCAGTAAAGTTAGAGAGAGAAAGTGAAGAGCAAACCAACCTCCCAGACAAGCATGGCGTCCTGATTGGTCCCTTTCTTTCCCTGCTGGGTATACAAGCAGGCGACTTTGTTGCCCATTGCCGATCAATCTTCCCGGAATGTCAATCTGATGGCCTAAATCTCTGCAACCCACTTGCTCAGCTCCTGGCTTCTTCCTCTTCCACCGTTTCGAGCCGCCTTGGCCTTCGGAGAAGGTCGTCGGCGTAATCCACTTTGCTCTGCTCCACCATATCATTCCTCTGCCCCAAGCTTCTGCGTCGAACAACACGAACCCATTTGGTAGTCGAATCTATTCGCTGATGCCCGAAACCCAGTTCGCCAAATCGGATCCGGGAGATTCTTTTGTCGCAGAGATTCAATTCAAAAAAATGGAGCACAGTGAGGTGTAGGTGCCCGCTTTGTCACAGAGTCACAGCAGAGCCATATAATTTTTAAATAAATTAAAACAGATAATATTACTATTAATACTAATAACTAAATAATTTATTTACACAACAATGACCCATTTGCAAGAATTTGTTGACCTTTCTTCAATCTTCTTCATTCACCTTATTTCTATTTTAATTCAAAGTGGTTGCCTTTTTTAATTTGTGCAAAAAAAAGAAGTATTTTTCCATTTCTTTAATTTCCACTTTTGGCAAGAACAAAGTATGAAGGAAATAAAATAAAGTTTTTTGAATAAATAGTTCATCTACTCCAACCGTCCATTGCATAACATTTAATAATCGGTTGGGTAACACGTGATACGCACGAGAGCATAATAATTATTCTAATTGTTACTACCCTACGGCAAAAAAATGAAATAAGAAATAAAAAATAGCCGTAAGAAAAAGTTAATGCAGGCAAATTCACTCACTGGGTTGGTTTCATAATTTAATTTAGTGTTTTGAGCCATTCAATGTTTAGGTCATCGGCCAAATTCATTCTTCCAAAATTTATCGAATCTTAAATTTGTTGGTCATTTGATTAATGGCATAATTATTTTTTATTATTTATCGACAACTTACGATTTTTCCTCAGATATGTGGTCATAGTTAAACAAACTCATCATTTCAAGAATGATCTTTGACGGGATCAAACTTCAAGTTTCGTGACGCATTCATTCACTTGTTAAGTTAACTACAAGATTCATTTCGTGCGCCTATCAGAAATTAACTTAATTCATTCAATAAACCGCATTCATCGAATTCGCACGACCACTCAACATTTTTCCTCGGGATTTACCCACTTTCAAAATAATCGATCTAGATTAGCATGAGTATTACAAAACGAATTAATGTTATTAACGCTATATTAACTTACTAACTAATTATTACTAATCAATAAATAAAAGTAACAAGATAAAAAAAGAATCCACTAACACTTAGGTAGTCGAAGGAATAACTTGATGACTTTGTTGGGAAATGAAATATGGAACTCTGAATTGTCTTTGTGTAAAGTGATGGTCTTTTTTTAGATTCCACATTTTGGCATTGTCATCTCCGTCACAACCGGAAGAGTTAACTTCTTCTTTCATGGACTGTCTAATCTAGTTGTGGGCAGTGACTAGGTGAGGGATAATAATATGACACTTTTTTTTTATTGACATGGATTTTGTTTTGTGCTTTTGTTGAGCAAATCACTTTGACAATGAAGGCAGCTCGATGCACGAGAAACCTTGCAGTCTTTTTGTAGACTTTGATCGCGTGAGAGCAAAAATTTTTAGTGATCTTGAGTATTAGAGCTTTTAATCAAGTATTTTGTATTTTTAAATAAAAATCTAACGATTAAATTACTTCTTAGAGCACCCAAAAAACTCCGATGAGAGAGACATAAAATTATAAAGGTGTAAGTTATTATTACTCATGTAGAAAAATCATATGATAAGAGATGCTTAAGTGAGTTGCATGTAATCATCGTGAGAAAAGTGAAGGACAAAGTCTCACATGGGTGGTGAAACGCCTATATTGCTAATTAGTTTTTATAAGAGTAATCAAATTTCAAGGTTTCGCAGTGCACACGTTGGCCTATACATAAAATCCAAATCCATCACACGTGGTTCTATGCCACCACCTGGGTTGCTTTACGCCAGTCTGAAGAGATGGTTTATGTCCCGTACGTATTACGCGACAAGTTGCATGTAGCGATGCTTATGGGGAATAATTGTACTCCACATATGCATCTATGAGCTGGCATATTCTATAAAGCATGGGTTGGGAAGGACTCTACCAAACAAGCACACCACATAGGAAATTCCATATTATACACCTATTGTCACACCTAATCAATCAATTTTCTTTGCTTTGTCTTATTTCAATGATGCTTCAAAGATGAGGCACAAACCCAATCACAACTTTAATTTGAAGATGTCCCCTCCTTATAGAACAAGTAGTAGTTACTTGGAACAAAAGGAATCAAATTAAACAGTTACACTAAAGCATCACCCTTACACTTTATCTTAGTTTTGGTTTCATTTGTATATAAGGTGATGTTTGATCGTCTGAAAGGAACAAAATGTGGAATGAGAAATGGAAATGTAATCGATCCATCTGCTTGATTGATAACGGTATTAGTAAAAGAATCAATGCTCAATTGCATTCCATTGTTTGGTTAACCATCTTGATAGAATCACATAATCAAGAACTTGTGGCTTGACTTCTCGGTCGTATTTCTAGGCTTTTAGTTTCGTGTTCACAAATCTTGGTTTACGAGGTTTGGATCAGACGTCTGTTCCTTATTCATTCAAAAGTTTTGGATTTTTGTGTTGGAATTTTTGATTAGGTATTTCAAAATACAACTCATTAGTCAAAGCTTCATTGGTTACTTAATACTCATTCTTAATAATTTCATTTAATCCTATTTTCAATTTTGTTTGAAAACCAAAACCGATGTTTTTATTATATCATGACGCTGGGGTTATAATGACATTTGATCGCAGCAATAATACTTTTGAATTCCCATTAATGACCAACGCCTTTGTGATTAGACCTATATATTACTATTGTGTAAATAAAAAGTTTAAAAAAAATGTATCTATCAGTCCTCTTTACTTTCTACGCCTTCAATTTCTCATTTCATCGCTCACTATATCAAAGGAAAGAATCAGCCGTTTACTCGATCTAAGTATCAAGTAAGTGCACGCTACAAAAATCATAGGTTGTTGTATCCTGGAGCGCAGTGGTGCCATAACCGCTACACCAAGACATTGTCTCCGAGGGGCGTAAATTCCACTTTAAGGACAAAGTGAACTTACACGCCTCAACCTAATATCTTATTCTACTAAAGATATTGGAGATCGAAATATTCACTACAAAACGATAAGTATTTCCTCATCGCTATTACATTAATTTTATCTTTTTTTTAATATTTCAATGCGAATGAATATTTACTAATATTTATCTCATGTGATTTATTGTAGGAGAAGTAGCATTCGTGACGGGGCTATGATTTTCAACAATCTTAAGAGTAGATTTGCTGCTAGTCCTACTATTTCTCAATCACATATAGTTGTTCATACAATTTTATTTGTTGAACTAATTCTTAAAGGCTTATGAGTTTTAAGATTATCAACATTGTGAATTTCTCGACCGATCAAATGTCGCCATAGTAGCGAAGTTAGTTATGGACTCGTGACGAACTATTGAAACCCTGAGAAAACTCTCTAGTATAAAACGGTTTGAGTAATGTTTGATTTAATTTTTGGCATGATGTTTTGGAGTCGTAAATTTATATGTTGCATAGCTGGTATGATTATTAATTAAGCAAGAACCTGGTATACGTTGAATATATAGTTTGAAATGACTTGTATGCTTTCCTGAATATTATTGTTGGTTATGAGTTGATATATTAGTTATCTTCACTGATCAATTTTTTGCAGGTTAACTAGTGGTGAAAGACATTAAAGATTCAATTTTTAAATTCTAATGGAATGTTATTCGCCACTTGTGTCTTCTTCAACTTGTCTGTAATATCCATTAATGGGGATCTCAATTTCTTGTATGCAATCTCTTTAGTTTCTTCACTTATTTGCTGGAGTTCTTTCTCTCTTCTTCCAGACTATAAAGTTATACAATCATGTACCATTAATTTGATACTTGAAATTTATTTTGATTTCAAATCTGTATGGAACTAATGATATTGTTGTTGAGTTTTTGTGATGCGTTAATCAGAGCTCTACCATAAAGGAGAGGATGGTACAATTTCTGTTGACCCTTATGATAATTCACGTCGAGAAGGTTCCATTTCATCAGATAGAGCAATGCTTAAACACTTCAGGGAAGACATTGACTCAAAGTTATATATTAGTACAACTTAATTTGTAGCTATTTATGTTTAAAGCCTATCATATTGACCTATTATTAGTGCGTGAGAATTATTTTGATCAACTCTTGCAGGTTCAGATTTGCTCCAGCAATTGCTACTAACAATATTTGTTGAACTGATTCAATAAAGGGGTTATAACACTGGGGCTTTCAATTACATTTGTAATGCCACCTTAATCACCTATTTATTTGGCCAACTAATTCATTTCTTGAGGTCTTATCTTTTCTTAGCTTCTTTTTTCTCTATTGCTCTAGTCTATTTTTTTTTTTTTTTCCTCTCCACTCTTGTCTGATCGGTCATTCTTGGATAGTGGCTATTATATTGTTTATTTTCTTTACCAAAGAAATGAATCGATCCTCGGTATCAAGGAAGTTAGCACGCTATATGCTTACCCATATGGCTGTCAGATCCCTGGGAGTAAAAGGCCATAATCGTTGCCACACCGAGAGACAATGTCTCCGAGGGGCTAAATCTACTTTAAGCATTACTAACTTACACGCTCAACCTTTAACGTAGTCATATTCAAGCATCGACGAAGAGTGGTTCCACATTTTATAAGATAAGTATTTTGAAGTTATTTTGTAGAGTTTATTTAATTTGTTATTGTAATGAAAATTGTAAACATACTAATATTTATCTTATGTGATTTTATAGAAGAAGTAGCATCCTCACCGCCACATATTTCCAACATTTTGGACTCCTTGGTCGAAGGTCCTAGGTACGTAGGTTCATAGTCCTTGATTTGATTTCTTAGGCTGACATTCGAGTCATGTGCATGATTTGGAGGTATTAAGTTATGAGATCATGAATCTAGGGTATTAAGTTATGGGGTCGTTTCTTTGGGATTCACATATGAGATCTTGAATCTAGTTATGAGATTCTAGTTTTTAGTTCAATATAAAGTTTTATTTTTGGTGATGTTATTGGCATTTAAATGTCATCGTACACTCACTTCATTTATATAAATTCGGTTTGCCGAACGACAAATTTAGGAAATTACAATAATAATTCTCTTTTTCTTTTTTGATAAATAAAATATATTAAAGAGAAGCATCGGTACAAAAATAAGGACAAAATAACCAAAAAACAAACACAAGCTACCAAAATTACATCAACGCAACAACAAAAGAAGAGCAAAACAAGCTCTGAAGAAGAGGGCAAAACAAGCCCAAAAAAAGGGCAAGAAACAAGCATACTAACTACAAATGAGAGCTTTCTAAATTCTACAAAATAGAGTCACAGCAGTTGAATATGCAATTTTAGGAAACTCAAACCAAAGTCTAATAGTGAAGTTAATTAAGTTGAAAACCACGACAACGGGCTGATAAGAATTCTTCAGTCTACGATTGTTCCACTCCTTCCAAAATAACAAATTGCATTAGCAAGACACAACATCAACATTTTGTAAGGATTATCCCTTCCAAGGGCCAGCAACTCATACCAAAAGAGACCAAATGAGCCTTAAACAAAGTGAAGAGGCTACTGGCCGCAAATATCAATACTATCACCGATCTCCCTCCTTCCCCCCCTCCCCTCTCTCCCCAAGCAAAGATTCAACGCCATGAAGATCGTCAGCCCGCCTCTAAACAGCTGACTAAACTTGAAAAGGCACCAAAATCAAATACTCCTCGATAAAAGGGGACTCAAAAAGAGGATCATAGGCACGAATAAGATAACCTTAAATTCAACCCTTTAAATAGTTATGATGAAAATTTCATCATCGTAAAAATATTGAGCTAACTTATAGAAGTGGGATATAAATTAGTAAATCACCAACTAGATTGACTCTAATGAGATTAACTAACTAAAAAGTAAAAAGTAGTGACTTTCACATAAGTTGCACTCATTTTCTTGTCTTTGCACTTCTTTGATTTTCCTTTCAAATACTGAGTTAATAATTACAAATGATTTTCATAAAATACAAGTGCATATAAAAAAGCTTATTTTTTTGCGACATTTATTGGAACTCTAATTCAATCTTTCTTTTTTTTTTTTTAAACAAAATATTGTCACTTTACACCATAAAATTTAATTTTTATTCCACTTTACCTGTTACGCCGTCTATTCTGTTAAACTGAGGTTAAAATGTGCTGACATATAAGAGTAATACGATAATTTCATCCTAGTTGGCACTATTGACCACCAAAGTTGTTAGAACAACTAACCAAAAGCTGCCACGTGGTTTCCTTTACATGTCCTAACAAGTAACAACCACGCGTCCCTTCGGTTGAGGGTTGGACTGGCGGTGCTGGTGAGCAGCAAGGAGTAAGAAGAGTAAAGCACCTTCATCTTCTGATCCCTCTTATCCTCTTAAAAATTGTATACTTTTATTTATAGAATATACAGATAGCTATTCAAAGAAAATAAGAAAGGTAAAGCTAATTCTGTAATAACGTATCTCTATCCTATACCAACACAAAAGCAAACACAAAAATGTAAAACAAAGAAAATAATCAAATACACCCACTACATGCAGCACAATCCATCATCCTCCGGTCTTCAATTTCCTTTACAATCCTTATCGGTTTTCACAATTCCTTAATCTAACTAACTATAAGTGTTGAAATATTTTGCACTATCATTGAAATTGCACAGAGGCTAAATTACTAAACCGATGAGGAAATGCAAAGGAATCAGAGCACCAATAAGAATTTTATTGCATGTGGTGGATGTAAAATACGATTATCACAGATTAAATCTGTGCAGGCAAAACAAACATAAGATTTAATTTCCAAAGCCAAACAAGTAATTTACCATGTACCAACATACAATCTAAAAGTTAACTAAAACAAATATTGCGCACAAAACTAAAACAAATATTATTGTCAAAATAATCTGGTACCTAAAAATGTATAGAATAGTAAAACAAATAAGAGATTGAAGAAAACATTGTTAATCATAACTATTCTTCTAAATTTTCATTATCATGTATGAATCTTTGTAAATGGGGTTGTGTATTATTTCATTTTATTTCATGTATGAATCTGCTCTTTACATGATATTTAAATGTTATTCAAATGCTATTTGCAAGTGTTTTAGTACAATTTCAGCATTCAAGGATTGTACACTGAAAGAAACAAATAAATAGTGTTATCTCGGCTCAGTTTTTAGTAGCTTTATAATTTATTAGAACTTACAAAATGTAGAAAAATGAGAAAATATGTATATATTGCTAATTTTATTGAAATAATCAAGTTATCAAACACAAGGTATATAAATCTCCGGCTGTACATAAAAACAACTAAAAACCAATAAACCACTTTAAAAGGAAACTTAAAAAGTTAATTTGAGAGAGAGGCTTTGTACTAAGCAAGTTGTAAAATCTCCAAAAAAAAAGTTGCAAAACCCCGTGATGTATAAAAACACATAAGTCACAAAAATGAATCAATTTGATAGACCCAGATGGATTTTTGGCGTAAAAGAACATATAGTGGGCAAAAGTGAAAGACGAATATTAATAACTCCAAACAAAACAAAAAGAGGCACCAAAGCAGTAAAATGTATATAATTCAAATCAATATAACTAAAAGCAATATAAGCCAATTGCATGCGGGTGCATCTTTCATAATCTCCGCTCAAACTCAATCGTTGACAATATGATATTTGAATTATTCAAATACTTCTATTGGTACCAACAATCCTAATGTGATATGAATCTAGATATATATATATATATATATACATATATTGTACAAAGAACCTAATTCTTAGATGCAAAACAATCCAAATTTCAGGAAAATCCCAAAAAGGGTAACTTGGGAAAGAGTGTGGCACACAAATTTGTCTGAGGTGGGGAATTCAAAGGAAAAACAGCAGTGATTCCAAAGTCATCGGGGGTAACTAGAGACTGAAAGAGAATTTGGAGGTTCTGAATTCCAGCTGAGCGAGGAAGACATGCAGCTCATCTACAGCATAGACAGGAAATATCGTACCAGTCTACCTTCCTTCCAAGTCTTGGGGCTTAGATGTGTATGCATAAGCGTGCAATTCAAAAACCTCCGAATTGCTCCTTCCGCAACTTCTTCCAAGAGTGTTAAATGGAAGCGAAATGGAAACTATCGTGGAATCTTTCTTACAATAAGCTGAGCTTTGTGTAATTTTCCGGCTCATCTATCTGCTAGTTTGAAAACTTCATTATTCGATTTTGCATTGGGCCTTGCAAAGGAAAATATATAATAATGAAGGCCATTGTAATTTTTTTGGTATTACTAAATGAGTGATTAAAGAAAATCATGTATAGTTTGGTGTAACTAATTACATAATGCATAACTATTTGTTGCTTACTTGTTCATTTGAATCGAACAGTGGGGAGTCGCAGTAAAGCTTACACTCAATCACCTTTGCACTAGCTTTTGTAAGTTTGCGCTTTAGAATACAAATGGTATAATGGCTATACGTTTCTTGGGATAACTTTCAAATTTCTGAGGTACCACCTATGTGTTTCCGCTGCCAATACTAAGTTTGACACCTGAAACACACCAAATAAGAGAGTAAAGCACACGGACAAATAAGTTTACTTTAGAAGAAATCTGTTCAGAAAAGGCGGCGCACACTCTTGTGTGTGCATTTTATATACGTATATAGTTTCAGCACAAAAATCATACCAAATCCAAAGTAACCAGATTGTGAGATCTGTCTTCCACTACGGTAATTACAAGGCCAGCGATATAACCTTCATCATCATCAAAAGAACAATTTAACATATAACCAAGACTGAAAGAGTTTAAAGTTATTCATGACAAAAGAATTTTCCTTAAGCAGGCAGTGAAGGAATCATGAGCCTACTATCTCAGCCAGATAGTGAGGAGATGAAACAATTTCAAACCAATCACCGTGAGGAATCACATATTCATCATTTTGTTCACTGTGTTCTCGTAATGAGCCCTGTTATAATATTTCACATGTCAGGAACTGTATATAAGTAAATGCAAGGAAGATCGAGCTAAGAAACACAATAATATTCATGTTCCCCTAATTCAGCTGTATGAAATGAAACAGTAACTATATATGTATTCCTGCAGCATCTCATGGATATCAATCATTCAATTTTGCTTTATATAATGCTTAAAACCACTTAAAATGCATGCTTAATCAGGGATAAATGCATGTTATTTGAGAGAGAGGGAGAGGGGAGGGCGACACTGAGACATACAAGAATTGCATGACATTGGCGCTGATGGATCCAACCCCAAAAATATAGCTGCACCAATCCACTGGAGCCAACCAAGCTTCAAAAGAGAATTCCCAAAATCCAACCAATCAAATTCCACTTCTCGTATGCTACTCTTGCCTTTGACAATGAACTCAGCCACTCCATTTATCGAAAATTTATAAACCTCCAGAACATTATTGCAGTAAAGTGGACAGCGAAGCAAGGTGTAGAAGCTAACGTCAAAGAACATAAATCAGTAAAAATCTTCATTACGTATTTTTAAAACGTCAAATACATGGGGAAAACTGAGAGTTATATGTAATAGTCATGTTTAACATTATCATTCCAAAAACACATAGGATAGTCGGTTATGACCTCCAATAAATATACATGACTACGTACTCTACACCTTTGCATACTGAAGCAAAGTCTCATATCTTAGAAGAAAGAAGAAACTCATAGACATTTTAACTAGGCTTAACCTATTGGAAATCAGTTGTAGCAGTTATAGAAAATAAGAATTGCAACCAGCTTTCTTACTCTATACCATTACAGAATTTTTAGTGAGTTTAATTCTGTTCATATTGAAAGCCAAATGGAAATTATTAAATTGAATGCTAAACAACCTTGAGTTACAAATAGAGCCTTTAGCATTGATACATACTAATTTCCCATAGGCAATTCATCAAACAACGCATGTGTCATCTCCGTTAAAACCGAATTTCATATATTGAAAACTTAATTTCCCACATTCTCAAATCAATCAAGATTCAAAATCAAATCTAGAATCAAAGCAGTAATAAGATGCACGCCTATATCAATATAGATGCACTCTGGAAATAACTTACAAGAGGCCAGTCAGATATCCGAAATGTGCATCCGAGCAGAGGAGCTTATAGCTGAATACATATATTGTCTCAAAGAGGCGCCTCAAGACCTGAACTTCCATCAATAAAAGCAGAAGGACCGAACGCCAAATGCTATATCTATAACTGATAGGAACCGAATGAGACTTGTGCCATGAAAGATATGTGAACCCGGTGAAGTGGCTGGCGATCAGGTTGACAAAAGCAACGATTCTGAAACCAATGGCACCGTTTTATACGCATACATCAAAGTTGCAACGAGCAGTAGCGTTGTCCATGCTACAGCCACCAAATAGAAATGGCAGAAGAACTTTGAGGAACTGTGAACTTCTACAATTCAAGAAAAGAAAACAAATTTCAGTAGTATTAAAATGGGGGAAAAAAAATCATGTAAATGAACAAAACAACAAAACTAGATAGAGAAGAATTTATAAGGACTTGTAGCTCGGTTGGTTAACAACATCATCCTTGCACCCCGAGGTCCCGACTATGATTACCCTCTGTCTCAATATCGCTTGTATCCCCTTGGAAAATATACAAAACAAATAAAAATTTGCATTCTCCAAAACACATGACAATTGAACAGTTAAACCCTTGTTTCCCATTTTCTTCAACTTTCTCACCAACCAAACAGACCATAACCCAAAATACACCATCAAATACGCGCCAAAAGTCAAAACCCTTACCTGAGAGGACGATTGCATGATCTTGCCTCTTGGCGAACCCCAGAACAGCTCCATGGAACGAGGTCAGCCAAGAACAAGGTACGGCGGCTATGAGTATAGGCAGAGTCACTGCAATCCATGCTGTTCTAAGCAACCCAACAACACCAACCTCCATTAGAGCGAATACCCAGATCAGAAAAAGAGCTTAACGATTTGGGAAAGGCTAGAACCTGTGAAATTTAAGCACTTTCTCAGCTGGGTCTTTTAAAAGTCTGCGCCATTTTTGCAGATAAAAGGCGCATGCAAATGCACATAAAAATAAAAATAAAAAAGGACAGAAAATCTGGAGGCAATTTATTGTAGAAATGAATGCAATCACGGGAGGAGGGCACGAGTCGTCAAGTTGAGGAGGAGATACTAATACCGGGCGTGACGTGAGGTTTTGGGATAGAAGAACAGAGTGCAAATCTGCTGTGCCCAAAGCCCCTCTGCCCACCCTCTGCCTGATTAGTGTGCTGACAAGTGTCCTAACACTTAACAACAGACAAACTCTGTTAACTTGACATAAAATTAAAAAATGAAAACTTAAGCGACATCAGCTGACCTTCCAATTGAAGCCACTTCTAGTTGTATCTCCTCGCCACTTCTAGTTGTATCTCCCTGCCCCAACGGTTTCGCCCATCGCTTCTCGACTCGAAGGCCACGGCCTTTGCGGCCTCCGCGCCTTCGTTGTCCTCAATGTCAGCCTCGTGGTCAACGACCGGCCATCTTTCTTCAATTTGGTCAAACATCAAAGCCTCCAACTTATTGGCCTCCCTGTTTTATATAGCCTATGGGGCGAGTCCATGACGGCGCTATTTGGCGACGAAGTGGCGCCTCCTCATCCACTTCGTCGCCCAGGAGGCGTTCCAAGGCGTGACTTGGTCGATCCCATGTTTAAAATCTCCACAAAGTAAAACCTGTGATAGATGATTCCGCATATTCGGACGTTCGTGGCGTGGTTGCTGCCGAGATTGGCGTTCGTCCCCACCGCCAACCCGATGCGGAAGTCGGTGAAGGTGGAGGAGGAGAAGATTGGGGCGGATATGAATCCTGCGAGGTAGCTCGGAAGCTGAGGCTAGGGACGGTGGTGGAGCTTCTGAGAGGACGAATCACGTGAGTGACAGAGATTGCGAGGGAAGGGAGAGGCAGCGGGAGAGGAAAATAGTGTTTTTTTAATGATTTATTATTCTTTACTAAAAATAGCAGACTTGACAGAGTTAACCTCTATAAACTGAGAAAGACAGATGTCACATGGAGGATGCAGGTAACGGGTGGCAGAAGCTTTATGGGTACAGCAAATCTGAACTCAGAAGAACAGTCCCCGAGCTTTATGTGGGATTGCAGCGAGATTCAGATACGTTAATGAAACCATTTTTTGCAAATGGAAATAATTAAGAAAAAAAATATTTATTAAGCCATTTCGGTAATTCTTCAGCCACACGTACATTTAACAAGACGGCCATCGAATTCGGCCCGTATTAATTACAAGGCCCCAAATGCATCTTAAACTGATTCAACAAAGACGTTACTCATTAAATTCGCACGTACTAACGTTTAATTCCGTGTACCATTTTCTTTTTGCATTGGATTCATCCAAAATCACCCAGATAACAATGATTAACAAATTCAGCCAAAACACCAATACTTGCGCAGAATCAGTCCAATAGTAGCCATGAGTGCAATCACACAAAATTCATAATTATATATATCTCCACAATATATACTTACATACTACGTAGAAGATTAAATACTACGAAGATCTACTTCGCTGCATTCACTTTAATCTACCTTAACCTCATAATCATCCAAAACAATCAACGTTATCCCACGTCAGTAGCGATTCCATACCACGTAGCACAAGAATTTTCGTGATATACGCTGTGATATGTTCTCTTAAATTTTCTCTCCTATATTAAAAATAAAATTCATAAAAAATAAAATTCTTTCACGTTAGTTTCTTTCTCCTAGAAATGCAACATTCACCCAAAACAGCACTACAACCAAAAATCCAACAAGGAACTCCAAATGAAAATGATTAATTAATTACAGCATGATTGGAGAGAGAGGTGATTACGTGAGAATTGAGCTTGCTGGGGGCATGGCTGAGTTGAACAAGATAATATCTAGAAAAGAAAAAAAAGGAAGAGAAAAAAAAGTCATGGCTGGGTGCATAAGATAATTAATTAATTTTGTTATTATTTTTCCGCATCTCCCCGCAACTCAAAAGGTTCCTACTCCCTCCCACTTTCTCTCTACCCAAAATCAACTCAAATTTTCAAACTCATACACAATTTCTTTTCTAAAGGCTCCCGATCTTACTATAATTTTCAAATAATATCTAAATAATTGAAATTAAGATAAAAGCTGGACTCCAGTAGATATGCAGATGCCGTACCTTGAAGTCAGCCAAGTAGGGTTTTTTGCCTGAGTTGTCGTTGTCCACTTTGAAGTCGCCGTGAATCAACGATATGGTGTAAACCATCTCGATGGCCCAAGCCATCGCAGATAAATGATAGACTCCTGATCCATCGACGAGCTTGCACGCTAATGAAAAGGTAAAGGAGGAAGAGGATGTTGGAAATAAATAACAACAATCAATGATAATTTTATTTATGCTAATAATTAAATACAACCTAACAATTGCAAGATATAAAACAATACGAAATAAATTTAAGAAAAACGAAGATCGAGGCTTCACAGATCACAGAATGTCCTTGAAATGCACCTTCGCCCCTACTCGCGCTTGTAGTTCATTGGATCAGCTTTCACCAAGATTCGAACATCTAAGCCAAAATTCCAAAGACCGAAAATCGACTTCCTCGCGAATATAGAATGGTTCTCTACTTGGATGGTTCGTTTTCGTGATGAATGCGACTCGATGCTTAAATGCCATGCAAATGGATGAATATATAGAGTACGGATATCTGTCGCAACAGTACGAATGGGATGTGACTCCGGCCGGGAGGTATCGTCAAATCATAAGCTGTAGCGCTTCTTTTCAACCCGCATCTTCATCTAAAAAGATGAGTCTGTTGGAAGAACAAAATTTAAATCCTAAATTTAAAATAATAATTAATTAATGGATTTAATTATTAAAGCTCAAGGTCTATCTTTCGACAATTAATTAATATTAATTATATATATTAATTATTAATTAATTTTCACACCCCAAAGTCCAAATCCGTCAGCTCCAATTTTCTCCATGGTTTCATTACTCCAATCACTTTGTAAGAGGTACAAAGCCTTATAAAGTGGTAGGAACTTCTTTTTGGTGGTGACCAATGTGGGACAAAGTTTGAAATGGTATTAATACTCAAACATCTCCAACAAGACCGTATGAGAGAGAGTGGAACGGCGGAGAAAAGAGGCAAGGAAGAGACTCGTGAGAGAGTATGAAATTTACCCTTTGTCAAAGCGAAGAGTGCTCGAGCAAGACGAGTCCGTGTGTAATGCACTGTGTTTGTATCTAATGCCATGGAAGTATTTCCAGAAAGCTGCAACCGTGGTTTCCGCAGGCACATCATGGAGTTTGTATGTATCATATAACCGGCAAATACGAGGAATAAATTTGTGATACGAAACAATGTTTAAGTTATATTACTATTATACAAAAAATACCTTGAAGGCCGCAGTTTAACGTTGTTGGCGGACTGATATTCGGGCAAATCAAAGATGGAAAAGTAGGAAAATATCTCAAGAAATCGTATCATAGGACGGGTTGTGTGGCACATTTCAATGAAAAACGATACAACATGATGACAACCAACATTGCCAAATCCATGAATGCGAAACCTGGCCGTGATGCTCGAAAGTTTCCTATCATCGCTTCTGCAATGATCACCTCGCAGTGGTGCTCCAAGAGGGTTCAACGAACGTCGAACACAGCAAGCTCCCATGAACTCACTCCTACAAACAAGAGGGAAAAGTGCACACGAATCAAAATAGAGGCTTGCGTATGTCGGTATGTATGATTCGTTAACATTTTTATGTATATATTGTTAGTATTGTCTAATTTTCATTTTTCTGTTTAACCTCTCTTTCATTTTTTGTTTAAATGCCATAATGGTTTCTAATAATTAAACTGTCATGTTTCAATGGTCTGGAACCACTCTTAGTTCCTAAATTTCATATCTCAAATTGTCACATAGTGCCACACACACACACATACATATATTTAATGTTCCTTGCTTTGACATGGTTGAATAACTATGTAGGTATCTTCCATTAATCACTATGCATTGCAAGTACGTGAGGGAGACTTATATCATATAGTTGACCTAAATGCCAAGACATGCACGTGCCGAAGGTTTGATCTCAACCAACTTCCATGTGTCCATGCAACTGCTGCATGTCGAATTCGCAACACATCAGTATACAAGATGTACTCTCAGTTCTACACAGCCAATGCAATTGTGCTAGCATATGCGGAGCCCATTTGGCCGGTTGGGAACAAGAGTGAATGAAGTGTGCCAGAAGAAGTGCAGAGTAGAGTTGTCCTACCTCCAATTAGACAAGTGGTTTATGGAAGACGCAAGACAAACATAATTCCATCTCAAGGGGAGGGAAAGATAACGAAGAAATGCAAGCGATGTGGCGAGATAAGCCACTGTCCCCAAACTTGCAAGAATTCAAATGGACTATATTCCAGAGCATGATTGTGAGATGGCTTATTTATTTTTTTAGAATTTATTACTTAATTGACTTTTATATCAGAACAAAAGATGCAAAGAGTTTATATGATATTTTGGTAGTTTGACATATTAACTTTCAAAGTTTTGTGTTTTCTAATTATTCATGCAGTAGTGTTCAATATTATTGGTCAAATAGTACATGAATTATGTGGCAAGTATGTTTGGAAAAGAAAGACAATTGGAATTTGGGGATGCAAGAATTGTGGAAAAGTGAAGCTATAGTGTTTTCATGGTTAAGAGTAAAGGAGAAAATTTGTAGGGTTAACTGCATTTTACACCACAAGGTTTGAGGGTGATTTGCAAAATGAGCCACAAGGTTTCAATTTTTGCATTTTACACCATGTGGTTTTTGAATTGCACCAATTTAACATCTCCGTCAATTTCACCGTCTAATTAGACGTTAAGTGATGATGTGACATTGACTTGGCTCACATTTTAAGCACTTGTTGACCATCAATTTCAATATTTAGTACTTTACTTTTTTAATCATTTTAAGAAATTGATGGTCAACGAGTGCTTAAAATGTGGGTCAAGTCTATGCCACGTCACCACTTAACGTCTAATTAGACGGTGAAATTGACGGAGATGTTAAATTAGTGCAATTCGGAAACTATGTAGTGTAAAATGCAAAAATTGAAACTTTGTGGCTCATTTTTGCAAATCACCTCCAAACCTTGTAGTGTAAATAGCAGTTTATCCAAGTTTTTAATCATTAATACTTTTATATCAACTTTTGGTTATAATTATCATAAACTAAAAAAAGTGGCTATAATTCTATATGAGGTTCAAATTTTGGTTATTTTTCCAAATTTTCCCTTTCCCTCCCCATACACACCACACTAGTTTCGTAGCTTTCTCTCCTCGTATACATCGTTTTAGTTTTGTAACCATTAGATTGAAGAATTAAAGTATAATTAACAGTCAAAACTAACATAATGTGCATAAAGTAAAAAATGGTGTGTTGAATTCACAAACTTTTTCTAAGTTTTTTTAATAATAAATATAAAATAGGAGAACTTGACCAAAATATCCATCTCATTTATGCCACATGGACGCCACATCAACAAATTTGACGGAATAAACATAAAATCACTAAAGTGGTGCAAAAATTAAATTCAAGTTCCAAGGTAGATTGCAAAAAATAAGCCTAAAAAAATCCAATTCGGAATTGATGTTATATTTTTGCTTTTTTTTTTAGGAGTACAATATTCATTTATGGATAATTCTCACTTTCAATTATCATGATATTCATTTAGGAGTACAATATCCTGACACGCCAGGTGTCGGGAAGTGCTGGTCGACACGTGTTAAGTGACGAAAGCCAATTATGCATGTAAATGTGAAAAAGTGAGTAGATAAAGAGTGGTGAAGGGTAAAACCCATTTTTACAGGTGCATAACAGTCAGAGCATAGTAAATAGTGCCTAGAATTAAAAACATTCACATCCTCGTGAGGATGGATAAGTAGAAGTTAACTAAAAGTAGGAGCAAATCCTACATAGTATGGAGAGAGTGTTAAAACCACCAACCACAGCCAAAGCAAGCCCTCGTGTCACTGGTAAACGTATCCGCCTCTAAGTCCTAGAGGGGCGCAAAACATAAAAAGGTGAGTGGGTCAAAAAGCAAAGTTTGATAAAATCTTTGTTTTCAATAGCATACTATCCCTTCGCTGAAAAACATGTATAGTTTTTGAAAAATACGTCATACTTCTTGGTATGATCCTCAAAATACTATAACAATAATACAGGTGCTCCCCGAAAATCTGACTGACTGCTCATCTATATGTAAACACACAAGCCCAAGTAGATAAGCTACGATGAACAGGCTAGGTATCTAAGAAATACACTGAGTACTCCAATGACGCGAGTCTAAAGCTAATCGCTGTGCACAAAGTGCGTCACATAAGTTCGAGTTGCCTAGTGCAACCTAGAACATGCTAGTACCTACAATGGATCCAAAGTTGCTTAGCGGTACTGATAGTGACATCTCCAAACGTCAAGGCTAGTCCTGCCCATAGGACTGAGTACTGATACCCGGGGTGTTCTACATCTACTGATGAGCAACCGTATAGAAAAATATATGGCAAATATAATACGAATGTTCTACCTCCAACAATCGTATATGATATGAATCATGCAAACAAATTGAAGAAAGCATTGAAAACCATACATAATAGTATATTTATCAAAACAAAGACCCACTCACTCACTTGTAAGTAGCCGGGTCGTAGCCCCCTGGTCCTGGGTAGCCGGGGTAATCCTCTGGATAAGTCTCACCTATATGAGATATCACTATAGTAATGATTAAACTCATAAAGGTTACTAATTAAACTAATTAATTAAACCTATCCATTGTTTGCTCAATATGAAGGTCCGAAACACTCTGAAAAATATCATACGTACTGCTCCTAGGTAGTACGCGTCGTCACGAGTCGCCTTGAATTGACGGAATTGAAAAATATGGTCCCACGAGCGGCTTACGAGAGGCTCCACGCGTGGCTCACGCGCTAAGTCAGCGCGCCGGTCAAACTAACGGCGTCAACTGACGTCGTTAGATCTAACGGAATATTCCAACATCTCCGTTAAATTTAACGGAATATTCCTAACGCCGTTAAAAGGAATATTCTCCGCTTGCTTACGTCACTGGCATGACTAGACCGGTTGCTGACGTCAGCGCCGGTTGTCGCTTCAACTGCTCCGGTCGCCGGTGCCGCCGTCCACCGCCGGAATTTTGGCCAGTTTCTGGAGAATTTTTCAAATCTTCATAACTTCTTCATTTCTTGGCCAAATTTCACATTCTTTATGTCAAAATGAAGCTAGAGAGGAGTAGAATGACGGTGTACCTTTGGTTTAGTTGTACAAGCTCGGAAAATGGCCTGAAATTGCCTCGAAAGGTCGCGGCTACCGTAGCTTTGTCGAACTACGTCAAAACTCATCCAAATCAAGCAAATGACATATGAAAATTCATCTACTCAACGAGAGGAATCCATTGGTGGTAGTTAGAAACCTCATCTTGGTCTAGAATTGTGAGTAAATCGCCGGGAAGGTCCGGTTCTTTCGTGAGCTTTTCCCGTCAAACGGTCCGGAGTTGGACGAACGGTTTGTACCATTGAGTCCAGGGCGTCGAGACGAAGATTATGGTGATTTTAGTTCGTCTCGGTTCGACAATTTTCGTTGACGTTCACAAACGGTGTGAAAAGAGCGAGAGAGAGAAAGAAAATGAAAAAAATAAGATAAGGGAGAAGTCTGCAGGACAAATGACAGGGAAGAAGAGAAGAAAAAAGATAATTTTGAGTTTTTGGGGTATTGTGCACCCACCAAAACAGTAAAATTATACGATCCCGTGTACAAAATAATCATACACGTGTCTAAAATATCCTCTGGGAAATATTTTATAACAAACTTTTTACGGGATGTTACATCTGCCATGTCATCAGTTAACGGAGCACTTGATGGATAGACTAACGAACGTATAAAGTGTCAGAAAAATCAAACTTTAAGTATGAAAGTGAGACAAAAAAACTAAAAGTAACAAAGTGTAAATTTCAAGACACGTGACGTGAGGGTACTAAAATGAGAATTACCCTTCATTTATTGAAGAAATGATATTACAAATTCATCAGCTCAAAATAGTCTTTGCAAATTTAATTTAAAAAATTACAATAAAATATGATCAAATGATGAACAAACTTCAAACACTTGTAAAAATTTGAACTCATAAAAAACAACAAGAATACAGTAATCAATAAAACCGTTCAATTTCATGTTACACGGATTACATGTGAGATCTCAAATTGTCAAATCATGTGAGAAATGGTGTTACATTTTTGTTAAAAGAGAAAAAAATCCAAAAGAAATTTAAAAATTTAAAAAGTACAACAAAAAAAAAAGCAATTTTAAAAAGAATACAGTAACCGTTAATTTAATCCGGAAAAAAGAACAACCGTTAGATGACTTCAGATTGGCGCCTTTTCAGACGCGTGTCAGAGAGAAAGTGGTTAACGTGACCTAACGGTTTACTTTATCCATTACAAACGCCGTTAGAGCACCCAATGCCTGAGCAGCTTCAGGTGGCATAAGAAGTTAAAAACTAGGTCTCAAGGCTACAGGTCTCCTCCATCTCTATCTGAAAGCCGAAGAAAATTTGCAGCTGCCCTTCTCTCTCTCTCTCTGGTAATTTTGTCTCTCTAACACCACCTTCTTCTTCTTCAACCTTTTGCTAGCTTACCAAATCTTATCTGTAACTTCCATGGCTGAAATAAATCATTGGTTGATCATTTCTGTAGTTCTCTTCATTCAGTAAAGATTGAAACTTTATTATGATAGATCAAAAAATCTCCAGTATCTTTCCATTTTTCTATTTTTTGAAAGAAATTAAATTTTGGGTTTGATATAGTTAGTGAATTTATCTGATCGAATCAAGTGTTTATTTGCTTATTGTAATCCCACATCGGAGAAGGATTGGTAGTGGGTATGTATATGTGTGTGTGTGTATATATACATATATGTATATGAACTGTTGGGAACTTTCTACTGCAAGCTGGTATTTTCAGTGGAAAGTTCTATCTTGGGATTTATTCATTATTAATTAATTTGGAGATTAGAAAATTTTGGATCTCTCTTTTATCAGCTTGTCAAAAGCACTTTGTGAAGATTTTGACTTTGACAAGTTTTTCTATTGAAAAGAAAAGTCTTGATTGCATTGAATTCGTATGGAAGTTTTTAGAAATTTGATTTTAATAGTCAAGCTTACTTCTAACCAAATCCATCAAACTCTAGACTTTAGATTGACTGCTACACCCTTGAAGCTCTAAAGTGCTTAATAGATTAGTAGATTTGGGAAGTGCTTATTTTGGTTTATGGTGCTCAACGCAATTCCATTTGTGGGGTGTTTGGCTTCCAAGAAACTACCTTAGTTATTTTAATATTCCTTAAATTTTTGGTTCATTAAGTTTTAGCTATATCATGGTAGTATGAGATCTAAGTATTTGATGTATGGGAATGCAAAGCCAAAAAAGTAAGACCAATCAACGAATATAAAACGAACCAAATACTATGCTGATTGATACTAATTAAATAGAGTAATTTCATTGTGACGAGAATCATTCATCCGTTGAGGCTAACTAACGTTATGAATATAACCTGTCTCTCAAACAGGTAAAATGCAAGGAGCACTTAAAGCTTTTACATCACATGGAAGCATTGTGAAAAATGGAGTTTTGCGACACATCCGTCTTGTGAATCCCCTGATTCAGCCTGTTGCATTCTCACGCTTTGAGTCTGCTACGCCTGCCAGTGCCCACATAGAAGAGCATGGTTTTGAAAGCACCAGAATTGCAGATGTCTTGAATGCAAAAGGTAAAGGAGCTGATGGTTCCTGGCTCTGGTGCACTACTGATGACTCTGTCTATGATGCTGTCAAGTCGGTAAGCATACTTCTTGTAAAATTCGTATTCTCGCAATGATTTGACCATCTTTGGCATGAGGATTTAAGTCATTAATCTTTCCTTTGCAGATGACCCAGCACAATGTTGGAGCCTTAGTTGTTGTGAAACCTGGAGAGCAAAAGTCTCTTGCAGGAATCATAACAGAGAGAGGTACTTTTACATTAAGGCCTATGTAATCTACTGATATGTACCGTGCCATGCTTGTTTGAGATCATGATATGAATGGTCTTTGTAGTGGGAGCTTGATTTCCGTCTTCTATGACCGTACGGATATTTTAGTATGAAATTTGTTAGATTCTACAATGTATGCATTTCAATTTGAAATGTTTCAGCAGCTCCCTAGGGAAGCTTGTTTAGATTCTACAATCGTTAACACCAATAGAAATTCATTCTTCATCTATTCTACAATTTGATATTGAGCCTTACTCTTGAAAGTAGGAACAATTTCATAAGTTAAAGGTTGAAGAAAAGCACTGGGCAGAATGAATGAGCTCATTACATGCACTTCTTGCTGTACAATAATGTAAAACGGAATGGTAAATTTGGCGAGCACGAATAGTTGGGCAAACATTTGGGAAAGTTTGAAGGATAATCACTGTGTATAGGTTTGATTACGTCATATGCCAAGAACAATTACTGCTCAGAAGCAACTTGTTTTTTGATTGGCCTCAAGGGGTTTGTATGATCAACTAGAGTCTTGGCGGGTAAATTATAAATGTTATCTGATTTGCATGTTCACTTCTATGTGTAATTGGGGTACACTATTGGCTGTACATGCTGCTCTAACAATGAAAGGAAGGTACATTTGGGTTCTCCATAATTAATTGTTTTTCTGTTTGGCGGATAATTTTCAGATTATCTCAGGAAGATCATAGTTCAGGGAAGATCATCCAAGTCAACTAAGGTTGGGGATATCATGACTGAGGAGGTATAACTTGTTAAAAGTTTCGTCCTCCTTTTACAGGAAACTTTGTGCCATCTTACTAGGATTTACATCCCTTTACATTTGTTCAAGTTTCATGAATGTTTAACAACATCTGATTGAAAATGCTAAAACGCGGTGACTGCAGAACAAGCTTATCACTGTCACCCCTGACACCAAAGTTTTGCGGGCAATGCAACTTATGACAGGTATTATCTTCTGCTTCTTGTTACAGAATTTTCTAACTTAATGCTCCTTCTTTTCGTTATATTTTCCTTCGATGCAAGGAAGTTGTTTTAAACTTGAAATTTGGGTGTATTATGTGTAGATAACCGAATCAGGCACATTCCAGTAATAGACAACGGGGGAATGATTGGAATGGTGTCCATTGGTGACGTGGTTCGTGCTGTGGTGAGTGAGCACCGGGAGGAGCTAGACCGCTTGAATGCTTTTATTCAAGGTGGTTACTAGATAATGATGATGACGAAGATGTGAGACGCTGTCTTAGTTGACGTGCCGGGATGACAAACCGTAATAAGCCTGAGTGCTTGTATATATCGTGTGTTCGTTTGTGCATCGCCGGTTGTTGTTTGGTTCTGTACTTCCAGTTACTGTCTAATTACAAACCTGTGGGACTATCAAGTACTTAACAATAAGCAATGTTATGTTTTGCTTAAATCCTCTTTATCTTTCTCTGGTAGATGGTAGCGCGTGCGTAACACGTGTTTTATGTCTCACACGTTCATATCGAAACCATAATCTTGAATGTCGTTGTGGATTAGAAACGTCATTAGATTTGTTAATGTGGTGTTTAAGCATGCAAACCAAGCTAGTGTTCAAACACACTCGTTTCAAAAGGAAGATGCTACAAAGTTTAAATTTTTGTGTTTACTTCAATTTTTTTCCCAATTTTTTCACATGAAGGGAAAACCTTGTGTATCTTCACGTGATCCATTACCATTGCATGTGAATCTACTCGTGTGACTAGTGAGTGAGAAAGCTTGGAGTAACATTTACTCATGTAAAAAGAATTAAGTTTTCTCATGAAATAACCGAAATTGAATTTTACTATGTAAAAGAGGCTAAATGTAGTCGTCCGCGTGAGTATTAATGATTGTCAACTGTTAATGCATAATGACACTCATGTGCACAAATTGATGACAACACAACTACGTGTTGGAGCAATCATCCTTGGACTTTCTTATTAAAAATGGGATATTCAATAATTATTTTTAGTAACAATTTAGAAGGGGTGTGCATGGATCACGTGATAAAAATAATTCAATAACCATTTTTCACATGAATTGATGACATGACGACTCAGGGCTCACTTCCAAAATAGCCTCTTGTGTGTATATTTTGAATGGATAATAAGTTTGGAGGGTGATTTCCTAACAATTACGTTAGCAGTTAATGGTTGACTAGACGATCAATCTAACAAAAGGCGTAAATTGATCAAATGTCAAAATACCAGTGTGTAATGTAAGAAAAATTGATGACATGGCGATACGGGACTCACTTTAAAAATAGTCTCCTTGTGTTATATTTTGAATGGTTAGTAGGTTTGAATGATGGTTTTCTAACAGTTACGTCAAGAATTAATAGTGGATTAGACGGTCAATTTAACAAAAGACGTAAATTGGTCGAATGTCAAAATACCAGAGTGTACTGACCCAAAGCTAAATAGTGTGAAATAAGCTGAAGCCCTAAAAGTAACAAACGGGAAACAAAGACAGATAATTTTGATAGCGTCTTCAAGAGACAGAGTAGAGAGTAGTATCGATCAATAGAACAAAACAATAATGTCAATAAATGTAACAAACCCTACATATACAATACAAGTACAACAACGTCAAAACTCGAAACGCGTCATCTCGCTCGCTCCCCTGGACGTGGACAAGGACAACCATACGGCAAACAATCCCACCGTTTCCAAACTACTTATACTTGTCTTTAACCTTTTATTAATTAATTAATTATGCTTATTTTTATGCTTTGAGAATCAAAACCCACCACAGGCCACGAAAGCGCACAAAATTAGAAAATATTGCATAAAACTCCAAAATCCAATTTCCATTTGCTCATCTCTTTGCTCTTCCCCGCCCGCACTCAAGACTCTTCAGCTAATATCTGGTACCCTTTAATCCTTACTCAATGAATATTATATGGTTTTTTATATATATTTTCTTCTTTTACTGTTGTTTTTGTGGTCTTTGTTTGACTGGCTGGTCCTTCCTCTAACTCTTGATTTCTATCTGGAAAAAGCAGAAGGTTTTTCTGCTTCTGCTTCAGCTTCTGAGTTCTAAAAAGCGCTTATTAACCTGGAATTGGAGTTAATGTAAGTTGTTTTCAAAAGGGTTCTTCTCTTTTCGTTCAATCTTTTGAAAGTTGAAAGCTTTTTGTCAAATTGGTTTCTTTGCTATCAAGAAAGAGGAGGATGCTTGCATTTTTGTGGTCTTTGTTTGACTGGCTGGTCTTTCCTCCTGATTTCTATCTGGAAAATCTGCTTCTGAGTTCAGAAGCGATTATAAACTTGAAATTGGAGTTAATGTAAGTTGTTTTCAAAAGGGTTCTTTTCTTTTTGTTCAATCTTTTGAAATCTGAAAGCTTTTGAGTCAAATTGGTTTCTTTGTTATCAAGAAAAAGGAGTCTCCTTGCATTTTTGTTGTGTTTGTGAAAGAGGGTTTGATCTGGAATATATTTTTGGGTATTTTTTGAACAGTGTGAGTGTTTAATCCAACAAGGAAGAAGTATGGTGGGATTTTCTTTTCCCTTTGGTTTAGTATCCATCTCTGGCTATCTTGCCCCTGAGAAAGAATTTCACTTGCTGGCATCTGCCTTCTTTGGCATCGTTCTCTGCAATATTGTAAGTTCCAATCTTTAATTTAGTTGTTTATTGTGGGACTGAAAGTTTTCTTTAAACCACTTTGCTTGATAGTTGGGGCAGTTCCTGAAACGTGTTATCCGTAGTCAAAAGTAAACTAATATTTGGGGTTGAATTTTTCTATTACTGCCCTTCAAATCCATTTGCACTAGTAGTTTTCGGAACTAGTTCCTAATTTTGGTTTTTGTTGGAATATAGAAAGCACTTCAATGAGCTTTTCGAGGAGTATTTCTTAGTGTCTTTGTTTTGGCTGTTTAAAGTAAACTTTGGTGTCGTTTCTTTAAGGATTATATAAGAAATCATGATTCATGAACATGCACCTTTAGTACATTTAATGTAGACCCGAGTAGCCGTTTAAGGTTTGGTATGGAGAATGAAAATGAAAACAAGTTTTGCAAGAGTCTTTTGGATAGAAAGTCTTAATGTGAGTGCTCTAAGAGAGGATAGATTAATACCGGATGTTCTTTGTTGATGGCTCCAAAACTATGTTCTTTTTGTTAAGTTGTAGTTATTTTGGTCTATTCTGTATTGTAATCGTTTTCTCCTTTTTTTACCCGTCAAATTTTCATTTTCATCTGAATTTTGGCATTTTCTTATAATTTTTTACTCTCTGAAATTGAACTTCTCAAAATGAATTATCTGAACTGTGAAAAGTTAAGTTCTTTCTTTTTGGTAGTTTTGAACTTGATGAAATTTCGATTTTGAAGGTTTACAGATTAACGCAGCTTATTAGCCTTCTTAGCGTCGAGGGATATGACAAACTCACCAAAGCAGAAAAAGTTGAATGGAACAACCGGTAAATATCTTCTGCATGTCGCATATTGAGTTTCTTGATTTCCTTCGAGAAGACAAGTGTTGATTCTTTTTTCTTCTTTTCCTGTACAGGGGGTTCTCAACTGTTCATGCTATTGCCGTAGCATTTACATCTTTTTACCTTGTAGTGCTGTCAGATACTTTTCATGAGGATCATCGTGATGAGCCAATCATTAGTAGAAGATCTACCTTTTCAGATACAACATTGGGGGTAAGCAAAATTTTATGTCTCTTCGCTTATGAATTTGAATCGATTTGACTGTGGTGCAACATGTCAATTACTCTTCTGATACAGCTGGTTTCATTGACTGTCAAATATGTTGTATAGTAGGCCAAAACCAATGAGCTAAATTATTTCTCTTAAATTTTGCATCTGCGACTCTGTGTCTACCCGTACTATCCTTGTGTGAAGTTTCCTTTGCATCCTTTTTCCACCCGAATTGATTACTTTGAGCTAAATTAAACTAACCCAAAAAAACTTTACTCAATTGTTTTCACTAATGCAGAATTTTTTTACATTTTACTCTGCATACGCATGTTTTTGCAAATGTGCAAGTGCACACCTACATGCACATGGGTTAAACATCTGAACATTAACATCTTATGTCAATTATATATGCTGGGTTGTTTAACTCAAATTAAACCTAAATACAATCAGACCAACGATGAACCTGATAATGGAAGATTGGTTTGAGTGTAGTTTTCAGTTTGTATAAAAAACTGCAGCTCCTATTCTTCATGTTTCATGTTCATTTCTATGCACGATGACAGTTTCCTCAATCAATAAGTGACTTTCAAATGCCGCTACCGTAATTTACAATTTTCTGGGTGCAGACACTTATTATTGTAACTAATATTATTGGGTACTTATTGCAGATCTCCATTGGATATTTTCTGTCAGACTTGGGAATGATCTTTTGGCATTTTCCTGCTTTAGGTGGACTGGAGTATGTGAGTACATAGATGAAGGATATTGCCTGTTTGATACACATAACATTCTCTTATAAGCTATTTTTATTAAAACCTTAAACCATATATTTTGGTTCTAAAATTAACTTGGTGAAGTTTGGTAAAAAAAAGTTGCATTTTAATACATTAATTGAATGAGTATCGTGGTTTGATAATTTCTGGAGGTTGGTTATCATACCATTCAAGTTTGAATATGCAAGTCAAAGTCTGCATAAACTGGTACGATGATGTTCATCTGTTTCATCTTGTTTAGGTTTTGCATCATGCACTTTCTATGTACTCAATCTTTCTCGCCCTTTTAAGTGGAAAAGGCCAGATTTACATACTAATGGTTCTGTTCTCCGAGAGCACGACTCCTTTCGTAAACATGAGATGGTGAGTGTAACGTTTAGTAATCCCTTAAATCTCCTGTTCTTGGTTGTCATTTTTGGATGATTCATGTGATTGCGTACTCAGGTACTTGGATGTTGCTGGTAAGAAGAGCTCTAACCTGTACGTCTTCAATGGCGTAGCATTGTTCCTGGGGTGGCTGGTAATGTCTAACTAACTCAATATGCTGGTTCCCTTCAATTGTCACGCATTGTTATGAATACGTATTGAATTTACTTCTTTTGTGTCATGTAACATAATTTATTGCGTCTGACAATTTACTTCCTTGGTTCCTCCAATGCATTCAGGTTGCAAGGATTCTTTTGTTCATGTACTTTTTCGTCCACATGTTTATCCATTTTGATCAAGTGAGTTCGTTCTGCATACCCGTTCATCTTGCTTGTTAACAGAACAACTTAAGATGAGAACCTAGGAAAAATGTACTTATTATCTCAGCATTGTTTCAGGTCAAGACAATCTTCCCTCTAGGATTTTACAGCTTGCTCCTGGTGCCTCCAATGTTGGCTATAATGAATCTCATTTGGTTTTGGAAGATTACGAAAGGTTTGATCAAAACTGTTTCTAAGGCCAAACACAGTCAGTGATCCTTCTATCTCGAAAGGCGGGAAATTCGAGTTACTCAAACGTACATTAGTCGTACGTCTTCTTCCCTTGTTTCTTGATTGAATGTGAAAAGTGAATATAACAACTACTAGATGTGGATAAATTGATGGTACATAAATTTCTATCACAAAGTTCAGTGGATTTGCTTGGTTCTCAAATCTTCAAAGTCCAGTAAACTTTTATTTCGTTTTTTGGTACTATTGGAGATTAAACTCGAAAATTAGACTTGACAAAATCATACACCACACGAAGCGTTCGGGTCCATATCGAAGGCTTTCATCCTTTGCAGAACTTGAAATGTGATTTGACTTCAAGTTATTTGAATGAGTTGTGCCAAAATCTTTGTCCTTTATTTATTGTGTTTTTGTGGTCAAATGTTAGTTTAATTAGGATCTTAGGCATGCGTATTATAGAACTACCCTCGCACTTAATCCTAAAGCAAAGTCCATTGGCTCAAAAACAATTAGAAAGAATCAGATCCAAATATTTGATTATATATATATGTTTCGGATCACATTGTTTATAAAGGTAAGACTTTTGATATGTATGGGTTATGATTTGGAGACACATTTTTGACACATTTTGGCACATGTTTTTGTGAGACCTACTTTGTAATGTATTTCAACGATTCAACCATCTATCATTTATGTCTTCCCTCAAATATCATTCTTACAAAAAATCACCCAAATTCAAATCCAAAGCCATATCCAAAGTCATATGACCGTTGGATTAAATTTAGTATTTCTTTGTAGAATCATATTTGTCTATTTTCTTCACTGCAAATGATTGTCTTAATGATTTTGGATTTATCTAATCTTTTGCAAGGATGATTTATGAATGATGAAAATATAGACAGTTCGAATTCTTGAAAAAAGTTATGGAATGAGAACTATAAAAACGTGTGTATACGCAAGTGGGATTGGCTGATCATCTGTAGAAAAAGAAATTTGAAAGATAAGATTTTTGCAGTTTGCGCACTTAGTGGAATATGTTTCCTTCCTTGAACAGAGAGAGTTATTGGGTATGAGATCAACTACTCCTAATTTATTTAATTATTACTTGTTCAAATATTGAATTACGGATTGTAACGTAAAACTTATACTTTTTGATTTTGAATGTGTTAATAAATGCTCGGAAGTCAAAAATTAGAATGATTCCAATATCAATTTCGAATAAGTAAGCGGCTAACAACGTTTGTTCTTGTAAAGACGTCCTCCTTTTTCGATCTCGTCCTTTTTTATTATGACTCGTACATGAAGAAAAATGATAAACACACACATTTTTTAGCCCCGTATACTTTTATTTAATCTTGTTCGTTGTTTCTGTTTGATTTATTCAATTTGATGTCAAAAAAAAAAAAAATAGTGTGAAAAACTAAAATAGTGTGTAAAAATCATTTATCCTAAATAGCTTCTCTTCAGCTATATGTAATACAACATTACTTACCATTTTTTTTTTGTAATGCTAGGGAGACTATCTATTTAAACCAAATTTTGTAAGCCACGTGACGTGGATGTTAATGATTAGATTATTACTTAAGTGCTTGATTAATGAGCTTACTTTCTATTGGTGATACATCATATGGTCTATAAATATAGTATAGATAGATTATCTCCCTAACATTACCCCTTTAGAGAGACCATCTATTTAAGGAAAGTGTTAAAGAAAAGAGGTTATTGGGTTAGATCTTTTCAAACTAAGATTTGGAAAAAGTTGGCAATAAACTGGAAAAATCTTGGGTGATACGTACCATTCAAAAACTCAGTCATTGAATGGTCTCAGATTAATTTGCGGTGGATCTCAAATTAATATTGAACCATTAAATGGTAGGACCATTGATTGGTACATACCATAGAAAAATTTGATCCAATGATCGAACCATTGAATGATACGTAACCAAAACGAAAAGGGTAAGTCATTGTCGGAAAGAGAAAGTCGGTTTCTTGCAAACGCAGCGTTATAATGGGCAATAAAAGCAGAGCCCACCCACCCCCAAAAACCCAAAACCCAGAGAGAAAAAAAAAGGACGAAACTTCTTGGCAATTAAGTGAGTGGGGAGATGAAGCTCCCAACTTTCCATACCTCCCACTCCGTCAATTAACTCCAAAATTTCCCAATTCCGATTTGGGTAAAGTCAAAAGTCAAACATTTTCAGTGTGCCTTGTGTATGTGAGGAGAGTGGTGGCCGAGGAGGCTGTTAGTTGGAGTAGGAACGTTGAATCCTAGAGAGGGAGAGAAAGAAAGAGAGAAGAGGAGAGAGAGAGAGAGCCCTATTGGCTATAGCTATATTTATCCACACACCAACCAAAGGACAAAGAAAATAAAGAGCAAGCCAATTTTTGAGGGGGTATTTATTTTCTCCTCCTTTTTGTATCGGGAGAAACATATGAACCAACGTAGTTGGCGGTCCGTTTTTGCGTCCTTGCCTTGTAAACTGCAGTGTTTTTGCCTCCTCCTATTATTTATTCAACTTTCCCTCTTTCCTTTCTGATCCTCCCATGGCTTAAAGATTGCTCCTTTCTTTCCCTTTTCGATTCCAAATCGCTCAATTCCCAAAGCCCATTTCTCCAAATCCGTAAAGGATTCATGGGTAGGCGTAAATTTGCAAGCTTTCAATAGGAAATAGGGTTCTTATATCTATATATATAGAGAGTGAGAGAGGGGAGCTGTGAGTCACAGACAGGTGAGGTGAGTGGGAAGTTTTGAAGGTTTGGGCAGAATGTGGAGATGGTGTAAGAGCAGTCGTGTGTTGGTGAGACAATGGGGGGTGGGGAAGCCCGACTGCCCCAACCCATGTTTTGGATTCAAGGGTTTTGCTAAACAGGAATGTGGGTTGTTGAATTTTCCTGCAACTTCGTCTTTGGCGCTGATTCCAAGGAGGAGAATGTCGACTTCTGATGATTTCAGCGGCGGCGGAGTGGGAGGTGCAGAGCTGAGCAGAGGAGTAGGAGAGACGATATCGTTTGCGGAGGCCAAGAGGCTGATGAGGTTGGTGAATGTGGAGGCTTTGAAGGCGAGGCTTGGGACTGAGGGGAAAGAGGCAATACCGTATTCTGATCTTCTGGAGGCATGCCAGAGCATTGGGGTTGCCAGATCTCCAGAGGAGGCTGCCGCTTTTGCTCGGGTTCTCGATGAGGCCGGTGTCATCCTTCTGTTCCGAGACAAGGTCCTCCTGCATCCTAATAGGGTATGAATCCTCCTCCCTCTAACTTCTTATTGTTCTTAGCATAATGTTATTTCGCTTTTGTGTTTTGACGATATTCTAAACTACTCTAATTTACGCGGAGGAGGGGGATTCGAACTCGGGTGCAAAATGTTTGTTTTTGGGACATGTTTATCTCCTTTTCCTTTTTGTGGCCCTATCTGGATGGCCCCTCCCTCCATTGTTATTGTTATTCCCTTCACTTTCTGTTGTTTTTCACTGCCTGCTTTAAATTTTAATTCTAAAATCATGGGATTAACAAGTTGTTGAGGATCACATGTTTTCTTGGCTTCCAAATTGAAGGGAGAGGAAATTAAGTTAAAATTGTTTTCAGAGATGGAAACTTTGGCAAGTTTCTCTGGTAATTACTTACCATCTGTGGGAGGAGATACACCGGGAATCCGGGATTTCATGTTAGTTACTCCCTGTTAAGTCTTCGTTACGCCATTAAACAGCTTAAATAAGTTTGTTACTACATGGAGGTCCCTTTGTTTTTTTCCTTGTGCTTCAGAATTTGGTTAGATCCCATAAACCTGTCTTTTTTTACTGCTTGCTGAGTTGTTATGTATTTACTTTTCACATGGCAATGAAGGTTTCTAGTTCTTCCAAAACTAATGATCCAAATGCAGCAGAGGATTTCGATATTTCTTTTGTTGAATCTAGTTGCTTTTAGCTTCTGTTGTTTTTCGTTCGTGATTTCTATTGTTTTTCTTTCGTAATTGTGAATGTGATAAGTAATAGCACCATTAGTGTCGGTTGTTTTTATTGCTGTGACATGTGCTTCTTGCATTGGATAAGAATTTAGAACTTTAGCTAGTTATGACTCATGAGAGCTTTCTCGAACACAATTATATATGTTTAGAGGCCGTACATTACATTGACTCATACCGCTGCATTTCATTCTTAACTTCCAGGTTGTGGAGCTAGTTCGAAAAGCAGTACCCCTTGCTCTGACTCCGGAAGATGACCCCTTGTGGGAGGAGTTAAAACAGCTGCAGCAGAAGAAGGAAGAAATCGATGTGTTGGCACATAAGCAGGTCCGGCGCATTCTCTGGTCTGGTCTGGGGGTGGTCCTGGCACAGCTCGGCCTCTTTTTCAGGCTAACATATTGGGACTTCTCATGGGACGTAGTGGAACCACTCGCGTACTTCACAACAACAACTTGCATTGGCATAGGCTATGCCTACTTCTTGATCACGTCAAGAGATCCGACTTACCAAGATCTGATGAAGAGGCTCTTTCTCAGGAGGCAGAGGAAACTGATCAAGCGTCATAATTTTGATGTCGAGAAGTTCAAGGAGATCCAGAGAAAATGCGGCATACCTCTACACGCCAGTGCCTCGCTTAAGAATCGGGTAGGCCTGGAAATAGAGCTCGACGACTCTTTACATAGAGATTAACACTTTCAACTTTATACTTTTGGCCGGGGTTGGGGAAAAGGCAGGAGGTTAACTCAGACTCCTGTTTTGTTACAATCTGGCCCCTCCTGGTTTTATGTAGGTAGGGCCCAGAAATTTTTGGTTTTAACATGTTGCTTCTGACCTACCTTTCAAATTTTGGCACAAATACTTAATTTCATGCAGACCTGCTTTTGACTTAGGAAAAATGCTATGAACGTTGCTTTGCCTCATCACTTTCTACCATTATATTTCTAATTGTCTCATCTTTTCGGAAAATCAAAACCCTCGGCGGAAGGCGTTTCAGTTCGAAAGTAGAATCAGAATCGCACATCATAGGCAACCGAAACCAATCTATTCAAATTTTACCTTACTGTCTCTCAATCATTCGGCTTAGTTGTTAATCAGTCCTAAAATTTCAGGGTTTCACAAATGCCGTACGAACAGTTTACTCTTTTCCGACAGCGGGTAGTAAACTTCAGATTATTGTGTTATTTTCATACAGAATTCATCGACATTTTCATCTCTATATCAAGTGAGAGAAAAAGGGAAGGAAAAAAAAAACAGATATTGTTAACATCGAATCATGACTCTATTAAATATAATCAACCATGTTTTAACACGCGAATTCTATTCAGCAACTTGCAGCCTACTCTTTTACAATTAGATGATCATATACAAGTTGTTCTTTTTATATATTAGAAAGTCTACTTCAAGGGAGCTAAGTATATCAATCACAGATTGTTCTTCAGATCCGCTGAAGTGCTCCAAAATCTCAGCGGGAGAGACCTGCAAAACATCCGAGTTTTGTAATTTGTTAGGCTTTACCTTGTCGAAGTGAGGATAATAAAGCTTTCCATTTCACTACACTATACTTACCCCGTCTTGGGTCCTAAGCCAATCATATATGGAACTCTCCGTTGCCTTCACTGCAACAGAACTTTCGTCATCTGGACTACTGAGTTTTTGGCGTTTCGTTGGGAGTGAATCCTCTAAATGTGCTTCGGGATGCTTTACTCCTTGTCCCCCGGTCAAGGGAAGAGAAGCGGTTTCTTCATTTTTGCCCGAGCTTGCAACTGAATTTTGGACCAAGGCTTTATCTTCAAGAGGTTCTTCCATGGGGGATTTACGAGCAGAACATGGTGACGATTCTGTTTCCCTGTTCGGAAGTTGACCAGCTTCTTGTGCATCATGGGGGCTAGATGGAGTCGCTTCCAGAGGCACTCCAAGCTTTTGCATTGCCAGGCAAGTCTTGATGTGTGCATAACTTATCTGGCATTGTAAAACATGTTCAATCAGATAAAAGATAACTGCACGTAAATGGCCCGTCTATATGAGTCTTAAGCACATATAAAATATAGATTCACGTACATTGCGGATATACACACTTAATTAGACAGACACATTAATAGCACAATTAAACATGAACTCCCAAAACAGGGCAAAGGTTTTGAAGCTCACATCTTCTGGCAATTCGTCTTTGATAGGCTTTAACCTTTCAGTAGGGCCAACCTTTGAAATGGCACACTGAATATCTGAGAGAACTTTATGCGTTAGTCCAACCTCGTTGCATAGCCTGATCCAATCAACTTCACATCCTTCTTGAGCAGCTTCTACCAGATAATCAAGAACAGTCTGCTCTTTAATAGGAGCAGATCTACCAGGGAAGTTCTATGATTAAAAACGATTTAAGTTACATAAGAATTGAAGTATAAGAAAAAAAAAATCCATAGTAAATACTGAATATTGAAAAACATACGGCAATTTTCTGAATCGACACACCCTCTACATGCCACAATTTCCAAGCTTCAAACTTTGCTGGTGTTAACTTTTTTGGTTGGTTGGGTAGTGGATAGACTTTTCTCGTAATAGCAGTAGTTTGTACGGTTGCCTCTCCATCCAATGGAAGATTTAGTCCTTGTGATAGATCCCGAATGATCCGAAGAAAATTGTTTCCATGTGTCACTACAAGGTGCTACAACATATATAAAGATGACATTTAGCCTTCATATATTTAGAAAAGTTAAAACAGCAGGAAAAATTATATGAGACAACGAAAAAGATTATTTATACTTTGTTAGGATAAGCCATTGAAGCTTCAGTTACATATAAAAATTACTGGATGCACTATGTTGTGACTTGGTGGAATGAGAACCCCAGCCAACTGTTTGTTCAGTGAAGGAAGCAGATCCGGGATATTGTTAAGGACCAGCAAAAGGTAGTGCAGATTATATGCTATCTTGGTTAAAAGTAAATTTGTTTCCTATATTTGATCTCCCTTGAGGCATTTGACAAGCATTCAGCCATTATAAAATCAACATTTACGGAAAGAATGCTTCTATTGTCGTGAATTATGGTGTGTGGAAAGGCACTGTCATGTTCAATCCTGCAACGAATTTTTGACCAGTTACTTGTGCCTAGGTCCAGTAAATATTCTGGATAGCACTGGAAGCCATCAGTAAGTAAAAAGTGTGTGCTTGAGAATCGTGAACCAGGTATTGATCAGTACATATTCAAGCTCCTTGGCCGACTGAAGAAGGACATGATTACTACAAACAGATTATATTCAGTCAGAAAAACTCAAAAGACGTATCAGCGTCAAACTTGTTTCACATAAATGCAATGTATCAAATCCTTGTCGTTAAGAACTAAAGATTTTGGGAAGAAAATTTTTAACTACTAGTAAACTACGAGGGTTTAGTTGGTTTGCCGATTATAGTTAAGATCCTAGTTAAATATCACAATGGAGAATGGAGATATATATACAGAAAGTTTTTCTATTGCCCTCTGAAAGACATACCTGGTTGACGCCATCAATGTTTGCTAGCCTTGCTTTGGTAGATGGTCTTGCTAAAGCAATTTTTTTGATTGTTTGATCACCACAAATAGCATATCTGCAAAGAGTAAAATTTGAATGAAACTCAATGTTTTGGATAAATATTTGGAATTGGTGGTCTTGACTATATAATTAAAAAGAGATCCTACGGAGCAGTTCCAAGGCTTCTTGCGAGCTTCCTTCTCTCTTCTAAAAGCATGTGGTAGAGTTGTTTCTCCGCCTGAGAGAAAATGAAGATGATAAAAAAGGTAAGACACTGAACAAACTTTCATCAATAACCGAAGATCAACTGTAACAAACTTTACGTAGATTTCTCAAATCAAACGATGGCTAAGTGGTTCAGTCATCAACTTATTAAGGGAAGCTGAAGGGAAGGAAAAACTAATAAATAAAACTTAACAAAAGAGAAAAAGAAACAGCAATGATGATTTATACCATCTGTAAAGAAAATAGATGATTTTTCAAACTTTCCACATAAAAGGTTGTAAAAGTAATTTAAAACTAGCTACAGCTTGGGGCTTTCCAACCTTTTGCCACTTATAGTCTCAGTGACTCAGTTATACAGTAAATTTTGATAACATACGACGGATAAAACATTGAGTAACTATGGTGAATAAACACAATAATCCTTAAATTGCCAACCTCTGAGAATCCTTCACATTCCGGAGTAGCCAAACTCTTAATTTCTCCAACTTCACCTGATGCGTGTTTATTGTCTTCATCATCAACCATTTCACTGGTCACAGGCAAGACTAGTGGTGGTTGATGATCGGGTCCAGCAGAACTAAGAAATTGATACGCTTTTGGACTAAGACTGATGCACGAAAAAACAAATTCCATCGATTCCATTTTTGAGTAGTGTAAATGAAATTTAAGAAAAAAGAAAAAGGACCTATTAGAGAATGGTCATTTTCTGATGGTATCTAGTATCAATAGAATAATACAAATAGTGTACCTTACAGTTCTGTATATGTCATTTACGATCTCCATCAAATATCCTGTATGAGATATCAAGTATCAAAACACGTCAGTCATACAGCCAATAAACCTTATTTCATGGGGCAAGTAAAACCTAAATTCGGGAAATTTTCAACTAAACAATAGCATTACCCAATGGAACTCGCCAACTAAAAATTTTGTGATTAGAGACTAGGTTCAATATGTTTTCAAAATATATTTTAATCAGGGTACAAAATGCAATTCAGGGTACAGTAACAAATAGATTGAAGGCATAACGCACTAATATGAACCTTATAGTAGGGTCCACATTGTACTGGTAGATAGTTCATGACAAGCTACACTCCTAGGCAATGTGGCTCAACACACGGTTAACACCTGATGATTTAACTTATCAAACTACCACTAGGCATAATACGTAAGCATTGGCCAACTTCTTAAGCATTCATATGCCTCCGGCATTAAAGTGTCAAACATAATACTCAGAGCAAGGAGACCAGCTGATAGAATACTAAAATATAGTAAAAACATTCTTGTGCATTAATTACAGTTCACTATAAATAAAAAGTGTCCCTTATATACCAGAAGAGATTAATTGGTAACCAAGTGCTTTCCACCAATTTGAAGAGTAGTCTTTCCCAAGCCCATGCAGTGGAAGCTTGTCATATTGGGCATCGATAATTTTTTTAGCCTGTATGCCACAAGAATAGATCACCATGAGTAACACAACGACGAAGTTGAAAAAAACAACAGCAACTGAAGAATGACAGATTTAAGAACTTTAGGGCCAGGAGCTTTCAGAAAGAAGAGAGTTTAACAGAAGCTAACTGTATAAAACAATTAAATTCTAGGAATTCTTATCGATTTTTTTTGAGCTACAACTTTCAGCTTCTATCACTCACATGTTGTTTATATCATTAAGTTAATTCGAATTTCCTCCTTTCAATGTTAGCAAGAACATAAATGTCTTTTGAAGACTGCAAACAGAGACATCACTTGAGCTAAAACACAAGGCTAAAGATTCACATTTTCCCCTTGAACAATGCCTAATGTAGAGAGAGAGAGAGAGAAGAATGAATCCAGGGGAAAGCAACTTTTGTTCATACAGTTCAACTCTTTGGATCCCCAGATCATTGAATGCTAAACATTCACATTTTAGATTCTCGTAGTAATTACTTATGCACCTTTTATCAATGATAAACATGGTATACTGTGTTTCTATATTGAAATGCATCAAAACTTACTCGAGAGCCACGAAGAATGTCTACTGGCATATTGAGACCCCATTTACCCCTACACGACTGAATGCAGGCCATTAGAAGAAATGCTTCTCTAGACATGTCCCGCTCCCTCTTTGTGGAAATACAGTTATCACAATTACCTACAAACACAGCATCAAAAGCTAGCAGTGAGTAAATTAGGCAGCTGATTGAACTACAGTACATGGATGCAGTTTGAAACTTCAACACTAAAATTAAGGGAGACTGAACTCAGGAATTCCAATAAAGAAAGCAGATCCATACCACATTTATCAGCAGGAAAATTTTCCCCAAAGTGACCAAGCAAGAACTTCCTTCTACAAGTTGTCAGTAAGCAATACTGTTGTGCTGCCATCAATGACTCTACAACAGCCTTACGTTGACTTTCCTGGTGATTAGAAGCGCACAAAAACTCATGAGGCAGAAAAATAGTTCCAAATGCCCAAAAAAAAAAAAAATGCTTCAAATGCAATTAACCAACAAATTCAGTTAAATAACCTGCTCATATATTGCACTGAAGAAAAATTGAGATATAATAAAGCAAATCCTTTATAATATATTTAGCCACATCCTACAACAGAAACAACATAAGCACTTACAGTTTGTAGCTCTCCAACGTAAAAGTCAGCTTTTGCAAAGTCACTTCTAGTGTAATAAAGCCAGCAGACAGATGCAATACCATCTCTACCGCATCGTCCGCTTTCCTGGTAATAAGATTCCAAACTCTTTGGGCAACCATAATGTATCACTTGCCTTATGTTTGGCTTATCAATACCCATTCCAAAAGCAATTGTAGCAACCATGACATCAAGTTCATCTCTTATAAACAATCTGATGAAAAAGAGTAATAAGCATCAGGTCAAATCTGATGCAATGCAAGGCTAAGAAATGGAAGGGTGCTGTACTCAACAATTACATTGATAGCACAAGGAGCAACTATAAATGCTATTTCAAATACACATGGAATAGGGTGAGAACCTATGGGACTCCGCACGAGCTCTATTGTCCATTTGACCATGATAGATTCCAGCCTTAATACCTACCCCCTTGAGTGACTCGAATACCTAGTGAAGGTAATGAAAAGCATTAAAAGAATGTAAGCCAAGTTCTTCAGAAAATTACATTCATAAATAAAATAAGACATTGATAGAACCTATCATACACATGATATAATGCGGACAATAAGTTATACAGATACAGTACATACATAAAAATACATATGTTAATAAGTGATAATCCTTTACCAACAAAATGTTGGGACAAAATAGCATTGCTATCTCACATTTTTATCATATTTTGGATTTTATGCTAAAAATTTAAAATTAAGTTATTTTGCCTTATGAGGACACTTCACTCTTTTGAAACTTTTAATCTATATTCATAAAAAATAGAAACATATTAAGAAAAGAATCCTTGAAATTTTATAGTGAACCATGAATCTAACATTGTTTCTTAGGTTAGGAACACCATGGTAGGTGCATTATCCCATATTATATTGGGAGAACTAATAAAAAGTCCCTCACGAAACTTTGTTTTATTGAAAAACACTTAGACCACTTTTCTTATTATTAAGGACATTTTTTGTATTATAAGGACAAAAAATAAAAAAGGAGTCACACTTCATGAGGGTTTTGAATTTAAAAAAAAAATGTCTTAATTAAAGAAAGTGTCCTTAATAATAAAAATATGTGCCCTTAATAATAAAGAAAGTTGTCTAAGAGTTTTTGAATAAGAAAAATTTTTACGAAGGGCTTTTATTAATTTTCTATATTATATTTGGACAATTGGACCACATAGGGTACTCGGAAAACTTTGAAGTGTCCATGTAGCGTAAGGTCTACCAACAGATACATCATTGCCTTAGGTAGACAATTAGTATGAGTCCAATTCAACAAAACTAACTCAACTAAGCTTTGTAAATTAAATTGAATCATGCTCAAAACAACAAAGGATGCAACTGTTACTTTTCCTTTTTTCTTTTAGTCCTAAGTTTGCAGTCTTTGGATAATAGATAATAAAGGGTTATTAAGGACCCACCTGTCCCATGTTGAAGTACACAAGTCAAGACTAACAGAAGGCATTTAAAGAGCGTACCTGTTCAACATCTTTAATTGTCGTGCAGTAAATGATAGTTGAACCATCTGATTGCACAAATTTTGAAACTTCTTGGATGAGCTCCTGAACAAATGACTGACCACGATTGAATGACTTGACACCATAGAACAGATTTGTCCGGTCAAATGAGCCTATGGCAACATATGGGTTTTTCATCTTCAAGGAATTAACAATGTCCATTCGAACCCTGGAATATGAATACGAGAAAAGATGAATTACTGAAGTCTTCCTAACAGAAAAAAAAATTCAAAGCAAACCAAAGTAAATAATTAAGGGTCTCCGGATTATTACAGTTTTCACCTATTCGAAAGAGATATATAGTCATATATGTCAAGTTACAAAATATCATAAGAGTAGGGGTCAAGTAACTAATAGTTCTCTGCCACTGTTCTCTAGGGTCTAGCAAACATCAAAACTATTAGACGACATTCACTTAGCTCACTTCCTAGTTCCTACAGTTGTTCTGCTAAGTTATAATGTTCCAAGGGTATTGCATAAACAGCAAACAAACAGAGTCCAAGAAACAAAGAGATTTCTGTTGCAATATAAGGTACCGAAAGCAGATAATACAAGCTCCCTACAGAAATAGAGAATGTTGTAAATTTTATCAGTTGAATTCTGAAGATGTTAAGCAAAAGGAAGTAATAATCGAATAGAACACCAGAATCCCACAGAGAGAGAGAGAGAGAGAGAGATACTTTTCAGTAGCAGTTGCAGTTAAGGCAATAAATGGAACATCAACAAGAAGGCCACGTAACTTGTCTAATTTCTTGTATTCCACCCTGTAGAGTCCACAACGAGAAATGGTCAGATTTAGATATACAACGGAACATTAAGGCAATTATAGGCATAAAACAATGTAAGAAATAGATATACAAGGAACAAAACCAGAACATGAACCTCTAGGAGATGACTGAGAAGACACTTTTGCACGAAGATGCATTAAAATGGTAATTTGGAAACAAGAAACTAGCCCTAGTGCCTCCACCCAGAGACTAGGAAACTTTAGTTTACAACTGAAGTAGGATCAGTAACAAGAAACATAAACTTAAGAAATTTTGTTGATCTCAATCCTGTTTTAGCAAGAAACGTTGGAGAGAATGATGCCAAAACAAATTTCACAGGCCAAAGTCCTAACATTTCATAAACCAAGACTACAAAAAATCAAGCCATTAAGATTAAGAACCACGAAATATCAGTAACCTGAAATCATGGCCCCACTCCGATATGCAATGTGCTTCATCAACAGCAAACAAACATAGTCCAACACTAAGCAAATTGGACCAGAAACTGCAAAGAAGACATAAGAGTTAGGATACCAATTTCTGTAAGAAAAATAAATAAACTAGAATAATATTATCATAATATCCAGTAAAATACTTCCATATGCCAAAAAAAAAAATCTTGATACTGGGCATACTATAAAGTTCTCATCCAAAATTATCCTACATCCAAGACCGTAGTAGTCCCAGTTCACTAGTCCAAACTCCCAGCTCATGTGTAATATAGCACACAAGTACGCGTGCACAATATAACAGAAAACTTGAAGCCGATAAATGGCAAACAAAAGTAGCAATGTACCTAGCAGGAACCAAACATGCCTTTTCCGGGGTCATGTACAAGATATCAAATTGACCCCTCTCAGCTCTGCTCTGGACAGTGGAATCAGTCTGACTACTTCCCATAAACTCGGCTCTAATTCCTCGTTGCTTCAAAGACATTACCTTTAAACAAAACATCATAAAATTAAATTAATTTCAGACGACACACAATTACCGATTACTAATCTTCAACACAAAAAGGACTAAATTACATGATTATAAACCATTATTCAACAAAAAAAAAGAAAAACCCAACAAAAATAAACAATCTTTGGTTCACCTGATCTTGCATTAAGGATATAAGAGGGCTCACAACGACACCGGTCTTTCCGACGACCAATGGAGGCACCTGATAGCTGTCAACAAAAACAACCCAATAAATGAAAACACCTCTAAAACCCTACTACTCAAACGAAACGACAGAGAAAGGAAAGGAAGAAGCTTTTACCACAACGACTTGCCGCTTCCGGTGGCCATCACAATCAACGAGTCATTTCCCTCTATGATTTTCTCAATCACTTCCTTTTGGTACGGCCGAAACGAAGAAAACCCAAAATATTTCTACACCCAAAAAATTGAAAAAAATAAGACTACAAATCGAAGAAAAGGAAACAAGGAGCTGAAGAAGATAAGGTCCTTCACCTTGAGAATGGACTGCATTTCTGTTGAGACGATCGGTTGGCAAGGATTCTTTGGAGGAAAGGAAAGCACTTTTGAGTTTTGAAGTTTTGAGAAATGTTTTTTTTTTTTTTTCACATTAAGCAGGGAAAAAGCAGATAATATATAGCGTCAGAAATCCCCAACTTCTCCCGCCATTTCTTTGAGGAAGAAAACTTCGGCGCCCCAAAGGCCCAAATAAACCAACCATTGCAGCCCCCGGCCCATACACACAAGATTTTTTTTTTTGTTTTGAGAATAGCAATAACCTTAGTGGGTTAAATAGTTAGTTGTCAGGAAAAGGAGAATCGGTGGAGATCGAATCTACAGCATGGTGCATATGCATGATTGTTTTCCGTCACTATAGTAAAGAGTCATCTACCATACACACAATATCATACTTTTAACTGATGTAAAGTGCATAAAGAGATATTTGAACTCGGGTTCATGGAGGTGAGCATATGTGTGCTTGACAATGTGGCTTTGCGCATGTCTGCAAGTTTGTTCCTTTATCTTTGGTTGTTAAAACTGTAATTTCAAAACTTGTGTCATTTGGACCGATAAGTCACGTACCATTGGAAAAATAGAATCGAACCTATCTATCCTTGTGTCATTCTAATTGTGGAATTCCATTGGTGTTACAATGTAAAATGAATTTTTGTACAAAAGTTAAGCATGTTGTGTAATGGTCCTTTGTTCCATGCTTTGGTCGTGAATGTGATTACTTTTGAAATGGTGTATATTCAAGAGGGATTTTAATTGTTTTTATAAATTCAGGGGTATTCAATTAGAATTTTAATTAATTCTCTGAAAGTTTAGCTGTATTCAATCAGGATTTTAAGAGAGTTTATTAAAATCCACATAAATCTAGGTGCATTCAATTAGAGTTTTAAATGAATTTATAACATTTCAGGTATATTCAATTAAAAATTGATTTTAAAGAATTTTAAAAAATTAAGGAATTTAAGGGAATTTGAGAGATTTCATAGTGTATTTTAAGTTTTCACAAACCTCACCTCTCCTTGAGAATTTGAGGAAACTCACTTAAATTTTACATGAAATCTCTAGAAATCAATTAAACTCCATCAAAATCTATGGATTCGTAAATCCATTAAAATCTCTCAAATTACCAGCTAAGAAAAAATTTTGTTGAATCTGTTTGGAATGTACTGTTGCCAAATAACATAAACAAATGAGTATAAACCGGGATCCGACTCACGTTAGCACAACGATCAAGCTCCGACTCTAAAATCCAGCCACAATTATAGTAAACCATCCAAATACACTGGAAACATCCAGTGAGAAAAAAATTACATATTTTCCTGCATATCGGAACATCTACATTCTAAAACAACTTTTTGTAGTCTTCGGCTTCTTGTTCCATTTCCTCGAGGCTTCTGTCCTTCCTTTCCTTGTCTAAATCAAGCTTTTCCTTTAATTCCTTCTCCTTTTCATCTAGCTATAGCATTGAACACAGAAAAAGTAAATACTCGAGGCTAAAACATACAAATTAGTAGGTGTTAATAAAACCCGAAATAGATGTTCCGAACTTACTGCATCATAAACTTCATCATTCTTCTCAAAGTCGCCACCTTTCCGTGGGAGGATATGGATATGAACATGGGGTACAGTCTGTCCGGCTTGGGGTCCATCCTAAGGTTCAAACAATGAGGACAAAGTTGGCTTCGGGGGGCATAAAACCATTACAATGTGCAGCAACAGAAATTTCAGAGCCTAAGATATGAACTTGAGCATTAAGGACCGTCTCCCAACAAACATCATAAAGCAAAATTGTTGCCATTGAATACCACACGAAAAGTAGGTAACCCGCTCTGCCTCAAATAACGAGTTCAAAGCATAATTGCTAGGTGATATGGAAGTGAAAAGAAACCTAAAAGCTTGGAGGAAGGTTTGAAGTATGACCAAAATAAAAATATGCGTACGCATAAAGAAATAAATATCTAGATACATCCACTCTTGGATTAATGATCTAAGTTGTACGCTTTATGTGTCGATAAACAGGAACGACTTACGAATACAAGGCATTAAGCGATCACTTCGTAAATAGTAACATCATTAACAGATCTCAAGGGCAAAATAACTGACTGCAAACCAGGCCAAACACAGAAAAATTGTTCACTAATAAAAAAAAGTTAAAAGGTCTAAATTCTTACTTGAATAGCAAGTGTGAGAGATGATGCTTTGTGGTAACTCTCAAGCCGACTACCAACCTTTTGCGCGGTGATCCAAAGATCACTGGTCTCATCAGTAGTGAGATCAACAAAGCGCTTCACTTCACGCCTTGGGCAGACAAGCACATGTACATGATGTCAAGTCAAGCAAGATTGAATCGAGCATATTATAGTTCCACAATAAAATGGGTATAATTTGCACACATAGTTACACGTAAAAGAGGATCAATCTGGATAATTGGGGGTCATATAGGCGTGCAAGTGCAACAATATAAATACACACGATTGCTTGGTCATCCTTCTGCCAGTGTCTTTCAACGTATGCAGATGAGATAGGCAGTTAGGCACACATGGTCCATGATAAACTATATACAGAGCCGTGGATCAGGCTCTTCCGAAAGAAACCAGACAATACCTAATAATAAAAAAGGGTGCACTTTAATCTACTATCTGCTGCTTACATTTCGGTGCCACAGAAAACCATTTTTCGGACCCAAAATCAAGCCGGACAAAAAGACTCTTCCTTTTCGGGTCCAGAACGAAAAACCAACACCCTTTCCCTTGACATCCATACTCATTGCTCACTAGTATGATCCAATCAATCAGTAATAAAAATTATATGCCGCCTTAATTCTCCAAGCAAGAAAAAGGGCACTAACACAAGGAAAGATGACTCTTTACCGTAGTGGCGGAAATCAATCATGCCTATGCCCCTGATCGTTCGATCCCCACCGATTCCCTTCCCCAGTTCCTCTAACAACTAACTATTTAAAGCACTAACGCAATCACTACTAAAAGAAGGGAATTTCCCAACTTTTTTTTCTTATATAACAAATTAACAATGCATTTATTCACCGATCCCAAAACAAAATTTAATTTCAAAGCAAATAAAAGGATATGACCTGCAAAGAAAAAGGAGAATTGGGTCATCAAATTTGCAATTTTTACATTCAATTGTCATGCTTTGATTCAGTGTATAGAGTGAGAAAAGTACCAGGAACAAGAGGGCGCAGGTTAACCATGGCGTAGGATAGGTGGGTGGAGTAGAACACTTCCCTCCTGTCGATCTCATACGGACCGAACTTGAAGCTCTCCGAAGCCATCTGTCTGCGATTTGAATTCAATAGCAAATAAATGGCGGCGGCGGAGGAGGTTGGAATTGGTGGTTTCTTGGCGAAGGTGGACAAGGAGGAAGGAGGAGGGAAGGCGGCTCTGGCGACGGAGGTCAAGGAAGAAGAAAGGGTTGGAATTGGTGGTTTCTTGGCGGAGGTGGACAAGGAGGAAGGAGGAGGGAAGGCGGCTCTGGCGACGGAGGACGATCGTGTAATGAGGGATCTGACAGTGGAAGCCACCGTTGAGAACGGCATTTCACGCTTTTGAGTTGAGCTAATATGCTAATTTTTTTATTTGCAAAAGTCAACCCTTCCGGGTAACCGGATGACTCATAATCGCATTTCAGGCTTTTTTGACCACCAACATCAAAAATCGAATTCAAGACGAGTCCTGTGGAACATGAGTCTGAAATTCGTCACAATAACTTAGTCATCCTATGGTGTTTCTTTTCACTTCGATTTGAAAATCAAGAATTACAATTTTCTTTTTGGATCTCAGTTTTCACTTTGGGCCATGTGTTTAAATTTTAATTATGAATGGGCTTGAATTACAAGGCTCAGGCTCAATGGACTTGAACTAAATGGGAATTCATCTCGGTCTCTCTGTCTCAAGTTTTTTTTCGAATTGTTATTTGAAATTTTACGTGAGGTGCAATTTACCACCTGAGAAAGATTTGAAGCAATGTGTCACCTGAATTAATGTTAATCGAGTCTGTTAAAAATGTAGTACATGCAATGGAGCGTGACCTTTCTGAGTAAGTTATCAATGAGGAAAGTGCATTATGTCGTTTTTTGGGTAAATTTTCTATTGACATTTTTATGTTGTATTTGGAGCGTTGTTTTTTATTGGAATAAAGAACTCAATTCCTCAACTTAACCTAAACAACTGATAAATTACTAAAAGCAGGTCATTTGCGTCACACACGCTTCATTTATTAACGGAACATTTGAATGAAATAACAATAGTGTAGCAAATTACTGAGTAATTATTAATTTAGGTGACACCACTTAAACACAATTTCAGCACAAACACTGGCACTAGTGAACTTGTTGCTGTTGGGCATAAAATGCATTCTGTTCTTTACAAGGCGCAACAATTGAGAACTATGTTTCTGAAGTCTAGCTAAAAATGGATGGCAACCAGTCCCACATCGCCCACGGAGGAGATAGCAAACATGGAAGAGCTACTACATAAAGCCTATTCAGCTACTGTTGCAAGCCACGTAGCCCTGCGATGAGCACAGAGCAAACTATTCTTTCGCCTTTTACTAAAGAATACCGTGTGCGCGCCGCATATTGGGGCATACGCCTATTTTTGAAGGGTTGTTCAATTTTTGTTGAGCCCTATAACACGAGTAAAAAGGTTTTGGGTGTGGAAATTGTTACAAAAGTAGAGTAGAGGAGTGCATAAGGGAAAAACGGAAGTGCGGAAATTATCAATGACCAAACTTAACATTTATATGATGGATTGATGGAATTGTTTTAGCTTTTATTCTTGTTCTTGAATTCTCTTGGGCACTTTTGTCTACCTTGCTGGAACAGAATTTATCAGCTTAGAAATGTTTTACGACAATTGACAATGGCGCACGCTCTACTTTTTGCCAATGCCGCACACTTCGCCGCTCCTTAAACACGGTCGTATCAAAACTAGCTGAGCCAGGTCAAGTGCAATTAGAAAGTACATTGATAAGATGATCACATTGGCAAAGGATGGAAACTAGCACTTCGTTAAGAGGAGGCCCGATCTCGGCTTTATCTTCGAGAAGCAGATTGTACATTCCTTGTTTGCAGAGGTTCCGGACAGATATGGGGAGAGCAATTGGAGGATTTGAGAGAATTATTCGAATTCTGCCAAGGAGAGACGATAATGCGCCTATGGCGTACATTGTCTAGCTATTGACTACAATTCTGCGAGTCCTTTTCCTGCATTCAAACAATCTTTTGTATTGCTTGTTAGTTTCTGGGATGTTGCAGCTCCATTCTTTTAGCTCCTCCCGGCATTTTTCGCTGTAATTGGTGATCGGCTTAATGCATCTTCTTCCTCTCGTGTGTCCATTCAGACACAAATCATAATCGGCTTGTTATTTGTGTAAGATTTCGAAGAAATTTCAATGCTTAAATTGGACGAAATGTCTGTTCTACTTGCACACAGTTGATTTTTTGAACTTCGCATACAAAGAGAAGACACATGCATTAGCTGGTTGCTGGGTTGATCATGGAGTTTTGTTAAGGGAGAAGAAAGAGAGAAAAGAGAGCGTTCCCATATTTCTTGCAATCCAAACCAAATGAATTGAGGGAAGAAAGATAAAGGTTAGAAGACAAAGATGGAATGAATGAGACAGTTCAATCATAAAATATGGTCACTTTTTTGTCTTGTGGGGAAAATTTTAGATAGTTTGAATGTGACAATAATCAACATAGCATGTACACATTATTCATTAAATTATGTAACGTGCAAATGTGGTACAAAAATATGATTTTTTTTCAGTATTACTGAAAGGACATTAGGCCACCTCAAAAATGAATTTTTTTTACAAATGTCACTCGAACTTTAGGGGTATTGGAACTTTAGGCATTGTTAGAAAATCCCAATTATAAAGACAATTGAAGAAATGTGTCATTTCAAGAAGAGTGTGTACCGATAATTCAAACGTTAAAACACTTTTCAAAAGAATCACATGCAATTGAGCGAAACTTTTTAAACGACATTTCAGATGTCAAAACACCATTTAAAGAGAAATAGCACGTTGCAACAAAATTTTAATAGGCGGCATATCATATTGCTTCAATTTTTTTTCTTCAAAGAAATTCCAAATTGGAACAAAGCCTATTCCAATTCCATGTGCCATGAGAAGGACTTTCACATAAATTGTGTCGTTTTGTGTCAATAATACAACAAATACATATGAATATTTTGCTCACATGATGTTTGTATTATTACTATGAAACGTTACAATAGCAGTGTGTCCATGCCATATAAGTTGCTTCCTATGTCTAATTTTTTTGAAAATAAAAACATATAATATGTATTTGTATAATGAAAAAGATAAGTAATGTAGATAACACTAGATAAGGCTGGCTCTTCTTATTATATCGAAGGAAGACACAAGGAAGAAGAAGAAGAAGAAGAAGAAGCAGAAGGAGAAATGTCAGCCGCGGCAACTCTCGGTCAGGCATGCTGGGCTGCCGCCGCCGTGAAATCGAAACCAAACACTGCCATTTCCCAAACCCATGTCCAAAACCCAAAACCCAAATCTTTAGCTCTTCCTCTCTCGGCCAATTCCAGCTGCAACCACTTCTTCTCCTTCTTCAATCCCAAAACCACCCTCAAATCCTCCTCCTCCTCCTTCCGTACATCCGTCGCTGCCGTCGAATCCGACCAGCTCAGCTCCTCCGACTCCGCCGATAAGGTTCAATTCTCTCTCTAACCCATAAATTCTTTTCATTTTTAATTTTGAATTTCTCATCCAAGACTGTAAATTTTCCATTTTTTTGTTTCTGAATGCAGGAAAAGCCGAGCAGGTACTACTTCGTTGTTGCGAATGCGAAGTTTATGCTCGATGACGAGGAGCATTTCCAGGAGCAGTTGTGCGAGCGGCTTCGATACTATGGAGAGAAGAACAAAGAGCAGGACTTTTGGCTTGTGATCGAGCCTAAGTTCTTGGAGAAGTTTCCTAACATTACTAAGAGATTAGGAAGGCCTGCCGTTGCTCTGGTTTCGACCAACGGTCCTTGGATTACGTAAGTAAAACCTTTTACTCCCTAAATTCAGCACCACTTTCGAGCTTGCTAGTTTCAATCTATTGTGGTTTTCTGATTGCTGTTTTGTTGGAGCTTCTTTCGTTTCGTGATCAAAATTTACATTGAAATTTGAAGTTGCAAGGTACATTTGTTTTGTTAGTTAAGTAGTGATGTAGCAGAGTCAGAGGTTGAATCAATTGCGATTTTCTGTTGTATGTTGGAGTCCAATTCTGTCATGACAAAGTTTGATGATGTTAAGATTCGACACTCGATCGATCACTATGGTAGAACACATTGTTAGATAGAATCCAAAAGCATAAGTTGTTAAAGATGAGTCGAAAATTGTGCAACCAAGTAACACCGTCTCTAGTGTGCAGCCCTATCCGGCACGTGGAGAGGCGGACGTAGAGATTCTACATGTGCATCTTCACCCTTGCATCGTTTGAGTTAAAAAATAAGTGATGGAAAGGGTGGTTTAGAGTGGTTTTTGAATCAAGTATCTCCTTCAACTAGAGCTACGATATGATATAGAAAACCAGTAATCCCCGAAACTTGAAGCTTCTTCAGAATGATTGCATTGTCTACCAAGCTAGCAACCATGTAAATTTGAGATTTTACACGATTGAAGTGTATGCTTACACCATTAGATATACTAACAACAATTCCTTCTCAGCTAAACAAATTACATGACCTGATGTTTTGATATAAGGAATATCTTCTCGTGTTTGTACATAAGTAGAAATATGAAAATTGTGACCCTTACAATGGTGGCAGTGTCTCTGAATCCGATCATGTTTTGCGGCTGCAGGTTTATGAAGCTGAGACTGGACAGAGTGTTAGCAGAAAGTTTCGAAGCCGAGAGTCTAGAAGAAGCGTTAGCCTCCAATCCAACCAATATCGAGTTTGAGAAGCCACAGAAATGGGTAGCACCTTATTCCAAGTATGAATCCGGGTGGTGGGGGCCCTTCTTGCCGCCAGGATCGAAAGAGGAGGCCAAAGCGTAAATCACTTTTTTTGCCTTGTCCTTTCAGTTTTATCAACGTGGATTTCGCCGTCTGTTACTAACTAGAGTTGAAGTTGATGCGTGTAGCTAATGTGTAGTTTTGGGAGGTTAGCACCTCATCATGTAATAAACTTTTGTAGCTGCCTATTAATGCGTGAAGAGAGTATATTCAAGACGTTGTGTCTGTCCAAAAAGGATGAAGAAATTTGCTCGTGTCATGCACGATTAATGTAATAGCTTTCGATTTCATTGACATCAGAAACCGAAATATGAACAATTACATTTTCTTCAATCAAACAAGGAAGATGAATGGTTACTTTTCTTGATCAATACTCCTCAAGGAAAACTAAAAAAGGCTACTAGTGAAACACATGCCTTGATCAGAAAAAAACCGAGGGAACGAAACGAGCAAGCCAAATATGAACTGTACCGACTATATGAAGAGGAAGAATCTAGTTGAACCTCAAAAATAGTTAGACAGGCAAATAATTAGGATTGCTTTCTGTTTTTGTAAGAAATTACTTTTTTTTTTAGTTTCTGCAGAACTTTTTCATCCAACACTGCATATTGCTTCTTTATTTCAATCAGTGCTTTCTCTGCAATGCTGTCCACGCTATCCTCAAGATTCTCATACAACGCCGGCACGATCATCAGTATCACAAACACTGCACCAACCGAAACGAAAGATTCAGTACTCGTCTTGGGAACATAATAAGCAGATAACTAACGACCAACTAGCTATTAGTCTAATGGTACTTTTCTTCACCATGTCTAGAAGATGTCCCAAGTTCTGTTCCACCTTCCTCCGTGGATTCAATAAATAAGCATACAACTAACGAGAGAAGCAACGACGATGAGCAAATTCTCAGGCGAAAAATGATGTATGCACAACATTGCTTGCAAGAAGTAGACTGAATGGAAACAATCGACTCAAAGAGCGAACAAACACAAAAGAATCATACGAAACAAAACCAACCTTGTCATTTTACCTAGTCAGATTAGTGAACAAATGTTTCGATGCAACAGGAAGATGTTAATTGTAACAAATAGGCAAAACATAAATCGAGGATCAACTAAGCCTTCTGGGGGACTTGTTTAAGAATCGGAAAGAGGAATCTGATGTAAACATTGCAAACAATATCAATGGCAGTAAAAGTTGATGATCATAGAGAACTAAAAGCTCAATAGTAGGGATGAAACAGCTGGAGCTGATGCAAACCTAAGTAAAGGAAGCTCAAGAAACTGCACCGGCTTCCGACAACAGAGAGAACCCACAAAGTTGCCGCCACCTGCAAACGAGTTCATCACGTCAAATTTGAAAAATTCAATCAAAACTTACTATTCTTGCAGCATAAACAAAGCCTAGAAGCAGATAAAAATGTCAGTACCGCGAGGAAATCTCTTATGTCTCTCCCAAAAACTACTTGCCCAAATGATCTTAATGCTTGATTATATGTAGTTGTCAAGGAAATAGCAGTCCTCATAAACAGGTGCTGCGGTACTACAATCTCTGGAATTTCTGGTGCAGACCTGTTTCATGATCATATTCTACCCAGAAATCATAACACAGACACATGAAAAAACCAATTCAAAAAAAGGGGAAAATGCACAAATAGAACTGCTTACAAACTCTTAATAAAAACTAGAACCGGAGAAACCCTAAACATACAATAAATGGGCATTAAAACGTGGTTTATATACAGCTTATTGTGTGTTCAGCGTTATTTTTGTTATATTTAGTATTTATGATCAAAACTTTGTAATCGGTTCTATTTGTGCATATTTCCCGTTAAGAATCCATTTAATTTAAAGAAAAGTAATAGGAGCTCACACATGGATGAAGGAACCAAAATTGGACCACAAGAACAAGGCTGTCAAGGAAAGCAATGAAGCATGGCAAAAAAACACAACCAAATTATAACCTAATCTCTCAAATAGAAGCCATGTCAGTGTTGCACCCATAAAAATGTAGGCTGAGATCTGCTTGTTTCTCCAAAGGATAATATCAGCAGCTGAAAAAAATTAATTAATTGCACTTTGAGGTTAATAAAAGTATGAAATTTACAGCAACCAGAAGAAGAAAAAGTTACAATTACAATTTACGTACATACACCAGCGCCGAGGACAACATGGAGAGGCTTCTGGCGACCAAACAATCGGTTCTTGCACGTAAAAGCCAAGCAGTAATTATCAATGTCGGAGTCGGAAGAGTCATCTGGATCTGATTGGTTGGTGAGAAAATCAGAATCTGCAATATCCACATCCACCGGATCCAGCATTTTATGTGTACGTTTAATGTTTCTATGCATGTAAATTGTAATTACATTAATCACTCTCTTAATCACTTAACCTGTAATGCATGTCACCATAAAAAACAGATTAAGAATTGCATGCAAAAATCACATCAAACTACCTTCCTTCAACTCATTCTTTTTCTCTCTCTTAAATCTGAATCCCTACTTAAATACGAGGAACAGGAAGGCGTTGATCTTCTGGTGTGGTGCATGTTTCTCTACCCTCCAAACACCTCTTGTCTCTTGTCGCCACGTGTTTTTGGAAAGCAGTTGTGTGATATTTCTTTTGATAGAAGAGATGTACGTTGGGGAAGGGAGTTATTGAACATTGGAGTTTGTGTGCATAAAAAAATATGAGGGTTGCTATACCCATTACAGTGTCTTATTTTTTTATCCACCTTACATTACCGTCGATCATAAAAAGTGAAAAAAAATCTAATCCTCTCTTCCCATGCACCCATTGTTATTCCTAAAATATCTCTAATTGTGTTAGTTTTTAAAATTTAAACAAAAATTGAAAAAGGAGCCAAAATTTTTCTCCCTTTCTCGTCTTCTATCTTCCTCTTTCCCCATACTAAATCCAAATATATAGACTGCAAATATCAAGAACTATGACATTTCAAACTTTTGAAGATTCTTGTCAAGAATTGAAGTTCCTCAACATCTCTGTTACAAATCTTCTCCAACTATAAGTCATAGAGATAGAGCTAATTTAGAAGGAAAGGAAAAGAGGGAAGGGGGTTGAAAGAGAGAGAAATGGGGAAGGAAGAGAATTAAAGGTATGTTGTTCTTGACTCTTCGGTTTATTTCTTTTTCTTTTTTTTTTTTTCATTTTGTTCTTATGACTTTTTATGCTTTTTATTAGAGTTTAAAAGACATTTTACTGAAGGTTAAATATGTCATTAAATTTTTTATTAAAAAGTGAGTGGGGAAATAAGACACTTTGGTGGCTTTAGCAGCACTCAAAAATATTTGAAGTATTTTAGATACAACTTCTTACTGTTAATTCTTTTTAATTAAACTGTAAAAAGATTAGGCGATATTAGCTATTCAGTAATAGTCGTTAGAAGCCAAACAAGAATGGCGCAAGAATCACTTTCCATCCAAAAACAATTTCAATTCCGGAAATAGAAGCATATAAAATATCAACTTCGTCATTCAATAGTAAGTTAAACATGAGTACAAATACTAGTGATATTCTTCCTTTTACTGATACCATAACTTCTTGAACCTCGAGAACAAATAAAATATACACCCCGTACTCTGGGATTTAAGCCAACTCATATGTTGCAAACACAAGGAGATGTCCAATTACAATTGAAAAAAAAGCAATACACATTATTCAAGATACATTATTTTTACAAAAGGGAACAAGATTGACCCAAAAACATAAAATACCATAGGGAACAAGCAATACGGGCTAAAACAAGTGAACAACTAAAATGCACATCAGCTAACCCAAACTCTAGAATTTCTTTTTTTTTTTTCATAAAAAGAAAATGCCAAGCCATTATTCCCTTCATATCATTCAAGGAGAAGCTTTACAGCTTCCTGACCAAAAGACGAACTCCATGTTCTGCCTCTATAACCAATCTCAGAGAAGGTTTGTGAATGTAATTTGGAGAAAGCGAGAAGGAAAACTTTGACAATATGAGAGATATGAGAACCTTGAGTTCAGCCATAGCGAAATTCTGTCCTATACACAGTCGTGGTCCGACCCCGAATGGCATGTACAACTGAGGACGCTTGCAGGCACCTGCAATTCCATTTTCAAATCTCTCCGGGTTGAATGTATACGAATCTGGTCCCCAAATCTCCGGATCAGTGTGTAGTGTCAGCATCACAGTCCAAACATTGACACCCTTTGGAACAATAATGTCCCCAAATTTCATGTCCGCGAAAGCCTCCCTTGATACCACAGTAGTCGGGGGATAAAGGCGCATTGATTCATGGATCACCATTGTTAGCTGAACGTTGCAAAAATTAGACTAATGATTTAGACATGACGAGCTGGTGAAAAGAACAACAATATACTCACAGAGAAACCGTCCTATTGCTTCCTTACTAATGGGTAGACAAAAGTACCGTGCTAATATCACTTCAACTGATTTTTTTTATTTTTAGACACGGTTTCCTGTCACTAATATCCACTTACAGAAAAATAGTAACAGTTTCTGTGGCTATTGCTGTTTTTTCTGCAGTGACTACAAGAAGTTCATATAATTGAATGACATGATTTATAACTAGTTAGTAAACATATATACCTGTTTCATCTTAAGAAGCATATCAGCATCTGGCATGCGACCCTGGCAAACCTCAAGGACCTCTGCTCGAACACGTTCTTGCCATTTTGGATTCGAAGCCAACAGCATGAGAGTCCATGTGGCGGAAATTGCTGTGGTTTCATAGCCGGCGAAGTAGATGTTTTTACAGTTATCAGAAATGAATTGGTCTGTTGCTTCTCGACCAAGGCCATTATTTTTAGCACCTTCAAGAATCATTTGCATAAGGTCTTTTTCGTGTCCAGCTGCTTGTCTCTCCTTTACAGCCTTCAGTATCAAATTGGCAATCTCCTTTTCTAATGCCCAAGCTTCTCTATTGCTCTTTGTAGGAAGGTAGCTACAACAAATAAGATAGCAATTGACATTACCCTATAGTAATGTAACATGTAACACTTTTATTGACCACATCTTTACATTTCGATCTTGATTAATTGATGCGATACAAATAGATTTATCGAGATAGTCTTTACATTTTGGTACATGTAAAACATTTACTAACTACAATGTGCATTGATGAGATACAAATATAGTTTTATTCAGATTTATATATTTGGGAAGCCCCGGTAAAAAATACCTCATTCCAGGAATTCCAGTAAAGAAAACTTTCTTGGACATACTATGCTGGAGCTTGCCTAGTTTTTGAAATATTTGTTCTCCTTTGGAATAATTGCTGCCGAAACAAGCTCTTGATATAGCATCACCAGAGAATCTTCTCATATAGTTGTCAATTTTTATGTCTGCAGTTCCTCCTCCTTCCTCAATTCTACTATTCCACGAGTTTAACAGAATAACTGAACAGTCTGTAATTATGTTAAACATTCCCTACAAGGATTACCAACCTTAGCATTATTGGAGATGTCAATTGAAAAACTATTGAATGTTTATTTGATGGCATAGTTGACAATTTGACATATTTTCCCCTTAAATAAATCTCCTTCATATGATTATCAATAAAAGTACGTGTACTATAAACTATTTTTTTGGTTAACAAAACGCCAAATAAGGAGAGATTACTAAACTATACTATTTTTTTTGTCTCGTATGTATCTAGGGCATGTTTACCTAACCGATCGAAATTAAGAGAAGGAAGAAGAAGGAATCGGAGGACTAAAATATAGGAGAAGTAAGGAAAAAGAATTAGATCAACTAGTCTCCTAGTCGATCTGATTCCTGATTTTTAAATATTTGATTACGGATTTCATAGAATAATTTATCCTTTTTTTATTTCTTACGTGTAAGTAAACGCAAAGAAAAGTTAGGGAGTGAAATGATTCCCTTACCCCAATTTTTAGGTATTTGATTACAGCTTTTGAGGAAAAATTTATAATTTTCTGATTTCTTACGTGTAAGTAAACGTAGGAGTGAAATGATTTTCTTACCTATTCCTTGTAAGTAAACATACTTACTATAATAGTTAATTACAAATATAGGCAAATAATTATCAATAATAAGAAAGAAATGTTGAATTGCATGTATACAAAAGTTTTTTTTTTTAAATAAAAGGATGATAATGGATTAGGCGAGTCGAACTACACATAAGGCTTGGTCATATTGGTCTACCAAAGTAGCCTTACTCTCTAAACCCCCACAAGACGGTAAGAAAGAACCAAGACCCAGGGATTTAGCCATCAACTACAAAGTAGGCTACTTCATTCCCGCTCAGAGCGATTAGAGAGGGTTAACTCCCCGATAGAAAAAAAGTCCAAATATTATGAATATTTCGAAATTACAAAAGTTTGAAAATATCAAAAAACTTGTAAATGAAGAAAGTCTGAATTATGCTTCAAAATTTTGAGATAACACTGATTTTAAAATTTCTGAAAAATAGTCCAAATATTATGAATATTTCGAAATTAGAAAGAAAGTTTTATCTGAACTTTTTTGAATTGGAGTTGAAAAGTTTGTTTCTAATCGTCCCAAAGTCAACACTAGCTCTACGTGTTTCGGGCACATTGAAAATTATGATTTAGGAGAAATTTTTATAAATACTAAATCACAAATCACGTGATGTATAATTTTACGTGTTATAATAAAGAGTGAACGGTATAGATATGTCCAACTTCTAACTAAGGTATATTATTGAAAAACAATTCCACGTATTATAGTTTGAGTGGCATAATCACTTGGCCGTATTTTGGACAAACTGAAAATTATTCGTCATATGACATCTAGGGTGGAGATTATTTACCTTAACCTTGGCCATGTATAGCTCAGGAGCAATGAGTTTGCGCTGGTGGGCCCACCAGGCGCCATTTGAGGTTACAATACCCCGGCCGAACAAGGGACCTCGGTCTTTCTGTTGGTATGTAGGCTTCCCAAAGTCCCAAGATGTGCATGTTACCATCTCCTTCACCACCTCGTGTTTGTTCACATACAATATTGGTGTGTTGCCAAGTGAAAACGAAAACACTTCACCTGTACATAAATATTACTACTTCATTTTAGTACAGAGGAAAAAAATGCAAATTATTAGGGCAAAAATTAGTCTGGCATATATACTATTATCATCTCCATCTCGCCGGATAATCAATGATCCCATCAGATTTTCGTGACACATTTTTCCGGGAGTTTTTAGTTTAAATACCAAATTCAAAATAACATTAAGTTAAAATACCATAGTTTTAGTTTAGGTACTATTTGAAAAGTCAAACTAATTTGCTAGGTAAAATGACAATAATGTCCAACCCTACCATCACAAAGTTATAGCCATTAATTTTCCCAATGAATTGTAACTAACAAGCATGAGTATGAATTTTTTTAGAAGAAAATTTTTTTTATTACGTTAATCGCTTAGGGCGTAGGGTCTAGTTCCCGGATTTTGGGCTTCGCCCAAAACCTGAGACCTACACCCTAAGCCCTAAGCTCCTCCCAAGGACATTCTAAAACCCTAAACCCAAAATGATCAACCCCAAACCTTGACCGACCTTTTAAAACCATAAACCTTCAAAGTTAACCCCGAACTCTAAAGGCCTTATAAAATTATGAAAGAAATAAACTTGAGGATAATATGGTAATCTCTCATATCTTTTATTTAGTCATAGGATCACTTGCAATAAAGTTTGTGGCTTATCATAAAATATTTAATTAGACTTGGTATTTTTCCTTAAATATGATATTTTTCCTTAAAGCCTATACCCAACTTGGTATTTAATATGAGTTTACCTAAAAAGGTACTAAAGAAATCAGTTATTATTTTGACTTCTATAATTATCAAGTGATGTGACAGTTGAGTTAAAGACTTGTAAAATTAAAATATATAGTTACTGATTCTAAGTATTATTACTCCTATGGTATTTACCATATTGCTTCCTCCACTGCTCAAAAATGGGATAAAGAATAGCTGCGTTGTTATGCAAGGTGGAGGCTTCCATGGTGGGAGCCTTGATGCCACCGGAGCTGGAACATGCCTTGTTGATCTGCATGACATTTCCCAAAAAAAACCGAGGTGGAGGACCGCTGATGCCTTGGTTGGTCAGTCGTGATCTCAGCCTTCTCGGCTTCATCACAAGTGCATTGTAGAAATGGGCCAGCAATGTTACAAATAGCAAAGTAACAAGAGACATTACCATTAATTTTACATCAAATTGGAGGAGCTCCATAATAAATGCCTACTATTGAAAGCTTTTCTTTGTTGGTGATCTTCACCTGGCACCATCAAAATATATAGAGTGATCGAGGTGAAGGTGGACTGACCTGTACGTTTAGACAACTATCATCTATACCACAAGTCAAAATCTTGACTATGGTTGAACTATTTGGCCATGGTTAAGTTAGAGCCTTGAATTTGGTGACTACAGGTGCGAGCGGTGGGGTAATTATACTACCAAGCAAAAACACATGTCCAGCGGGCCACAATTGCAAAGGGCAAAGGTGGGCCCAACCATGCCCAACCTGTCAAGGCGGCGATTTTCGCGGCATTGCCCACGAGCGACGTCGTGACCTTTTTTTTAAATTAATTTAAAAAAAAATTTAAAATACCCCCAATCATCTTCTTCATTCCTCAATATTTTTTTATACCCCAATCACATTACAACTCAATATTTTGCTTTTATATCAACTAACATATTTGTTTTTCACCTTTCAAATCCTTATTTTGTAAAAAATAAAAATTTATTTTTTAAAGATAATAACAAATTTGTTGGTGGTGGAGTGTGTCGGTGGGATAGTTAAGTAAATCGAATAAATTTTTTTTTTTTTTTTTTTTTTTGAGGTGGAAATTGTCGATGGAATATTTAAGGCCAACCAAAATAAAAAAAATCACTTGCTGCACCTCCACCAACGGGTGGAGTTGCCTGAAGCAAGCAGCATTCCTGAGGAGGACAATCGCGCCCTTGCCCTTGCCCTCCACCTTGGGTGGAATTGCTCTTAGTATCACTCACTTGGGTGACCAAGTCGTTCATTATTTTTCTTTTTTAAAACAAGCTATATAATATTGATTCTAGAAGACCTAGCAATATAATACAAAAATAAGAAATAAATCTGTAAAAAGTTGTACAGTAAACTCAAAATTTTGGCTTGTTGGGAAGGCTTATGACCAATTATAAATAGAATAATAGAACTCCATACAATTATTATACGTAAATTGTCGTTATGTGAGTTAAAAACTTGAGGCATCTCGGCTTACAAGTGAATAGAATACTAGTTGGTGAGAAAATATAAATATGTTAGGTTGGGCGTGAGGCATGGCGGCTACTGTCCATTTATATAAACAATGGATATGTATAGTTTTAGAAAAATATTAGAAAGACAACATTTTATAAACCACATTTAAAATAATTTATCTAATAAAAATGAAGCTTATTTGTATTGGGGACTTTATCTCTGTTAGAGAAATAGTTTACTGTGGCACGTGCCTTACGCTTTCAGTCCAACATACCCATCCCTTTTTGGGGTGATTGTGTCCTCACTATTGTATACCTTATCAATCATTTGCCTTCACCCTCCTTTCCAACAAATCACCTTTTGAGTTATTATACAAACGTTCACCATCTCTTGAACATTTAAAAGTTTTGGTTTTCCGGTTACGCCCTAACATTTGTACATCCTATACACAAATTTGAACCCAGCTAAACGGTGCGTTTCGTTAGTTATCCCCCAGGCCACAAAGGTTATAAACTTTACAATTTGGGCACTAAACAGTTTTAATCCCAGCCGTGATGTCAAATTTAGACTGAACAGTTGAATGATGATGCAAGCGTTGTAGGTTCTTTTTTTATTTTTTTAAACGCAGTTTTTTAATAAGATGAAATTTTACACGGAGACACTGAGCAGCCAGCCTTTTTCTCTAGTTCACCATGTACTGATTCTCCCATTCCCACTCACCGGACCCCATCATTATCTCACCCTTTTCTCCTTTGCCCACACACACAACAGCTCCACCTACACCTACCACTTCTGACACCCCTCCTCATCTCCCCATCTATTTCCTTTATCTGTATCGATTATCACTCCCTTATCTGATTCTACCCTCTTCCCACTAGCCTTTCCATGCTCCATTCTCTACTGACCTTCCTTCCTCCCTACCCCACAGCCCCATGTCTTTCCCCCTCACATGCCTACACCACCCCACTTGACTTCCAATCCTCCACGTGATCCTGTTTCGTCTTTCCCCCTCTTCCTCAATTATTCTTCCCTGGCACCACGTTCTGCAAAAGGTGCTCCGCTATCCATCTCTGATTTTCTTTCTCCTCTCGTTTCTCTTCAGCCCACTGTTGTTTTTAGCTAACATTTTCTTTCTCCTCTCGTTTCTCTTCCAGCCCACCATCTCTGATTTTCTTTCTCACTCTCGTTTCTCTTCAGCCCACTGTTGTTTTTAGCTAACATTACAGGTCCATCTGAGCCCACCACCTATGCTGAAGCTATCCTTGATCCTAATTGGCAACAGGCAATGCAAACAGAATAGCCTAATTTAGGATTGAGGTGATTAAAAAAACTCTAGGATTGAAAAAAAGCTGAAGGAGCTTTTAAGTATTGTAGAATTTTAAAGCTGACTTTTAAGAGCAAGCTGTTTTGATCTAAAAGTGAAGTTTGCAAATAGCAGCTTCTCAAAAACAGAAATACCTTCCAAAACACGGGTGAACAGTACCCGTCTCTCTCGACTCCCAGTCCCAGCCTTCCGATTGATTCGCCAAAGGTATCATTTAAACCTGCCCGGCATAACGTAACGGTTGCCCATCCATACTCAACTGAAATTACTCTCTCTCTCCCTCCATACAATACTGAGATTACTGTATTGTTTTGTGCTGCACATTTTTATTGTGCTTGATCTATCTTTTAGCATTGTATTTATTTTGTCGATTGTTCATTTTCTTTTCCAAATGTAAAGATTACTGGAAGTTATGTTTCGTTAGATACTGAAATAATGCTCCACACTCTAGTATAATTTCATGTTTGTTTTCATCCCTTTTCAAGTTTAAAGTTTCATTCTGGGCATTTGCTGTTGGGTGTTTATTTCTGATTTTACTTTACCTCACTTGAAGAAATGCAAGGACAATCCGTCAATATGGCAAATTTCTATTCTTTGTTTCATTGCTCTAAATCTCTTCTTATCAACTAACTTGTTGTAGGGGTTACTGATTATCATATGATTCAATATGAACTTTTAGGATCTCGAAACTACGAACAAGAGGAATGAGTATTATCTAGTACATACTTCGGTAACATAGACGTAATATATTGGTGATAAATGGGGCATATGCATGTGGTTATTCAGATGATGATTTTCTTTTTACAAATCTTTTGTTAGATACTATGCTAATGTAATGCACTCTATTGACAGCACAACCTGAATGTAATGTTACGCCTGGTTCCCTCTTGTACTGCGAATAGCTCACGTACAACCCCTACACCCTCGCCCTCCTCCTCTCTTGATTTTTCAGTGCATTTGCTGTCAGCGCGCTTGGCAGAACGCCAACAAGGCAGCAAGGAGGCGACCAACGTTATTTCTCCGGGGGTCAAATGCGTCGACGTCGAGCCTAACCTCTCCATATGGAGGTGCAAGAAAGAGATGGGGAAGGGTCTCATGGTGGCTAAGGAGCTCAAGAGGCTCCGCTCTCAGCCTCTCCGCCTCGACCTCTTCATACGCTCACATGTATCCCTTGCTCAAGTCCGATCCCCTCGCTGTTCTCGCAGGAGTTCAGAGACAAGACCAGGTCTTTCTCTCTATCAAGGTTTGTTTTCTTCTTCATCTTCTTCTTTTTCTCTTTTATTTATTTATTATTTTAATTTTCATAATGTCTAGTGTTATTATCACTACATTAAGGTTCTGTTTGTTGGGTTGCTGAAGAAATGTGGCTTTTGTTTGGTTTCCTAGAAAATTCAGGATTGGAAATGCTAAATTAATCAGTTTTATAGCTAATCTCTAATGAATGTAGAATGTAGAATTGTTTGGGCTCTTATGTGTTTGGAGGGCGAAGACCTGTGAGAAACAATTCACAGTTACCCTAACCATCTTCCTCTTGTGGCTAGCAGCATTTCGATATACCAAGTATCTATGCCGAGTTAAAAAGAAAGAAGAGCGTAATCCTATTGCTACATTCGGGAGTTGTTGTTTAAATGGTTTGGACATTGGGAATTTGTAGATGCCAGAGATGGTAGGAAACTATTGGAGTAGATTTTACTTTCTAGTTAGAATTCAATCACGCATTGTATTTAGGTTAAACATTCGGCCCAGGGTTCTCATTTGGTCATATTCCTCTGGACGTGCAACTAATATGAAGGTAATTGTAATATTTTCTTGTTGTAATGGTGCAACGGTTAAATGAAGATTTTAGATGATGGTTAATGAGATTAACGCTTCATGGAATGTATAATAGTCTAGAAATCCTTTAAAATTGTTACATTTTATGTTTATTCCTCGAAAATTTCTGGTTCTTGAAATGTGAGCTTATGGCCTTGAGATAGAAGCATTAATAAATAGAATAGCGGCAAGTTTGATGAATGCATCTAATTAGATTACTTTCAAGTACATTAACAATATTGTACTAATGAATCCTACCTAATGAGTCTAAAATATTTCAATTGAAGTAGTTTGTCATACTAAATAATATTTAAGATAAAGTTTATAAATAATTTTCTTTTACAAATAAAGTATATTTAGTAATTCATCTTTATTTGTAAGAAAATTCAAATTAATAACACATTTAGTATTATGCCTTTTTGGTCATTCACACGATCCTTGTTGTTTTGTAAAAGTTTACCAAAGCTTATTTATCATCTTGCTTTTTTTTTCAAAAGCACTTTTACAAAAATTTTACCAAACACTCTGGCGGCTTTGTTCCACGGTAAACATTCTCCTATGACTTTTTTTCAAAGCACGGCCAATACCAAACTAGCCCTTAGATGCATTACAACCTGAAATCCACACATGGGATTTGGTTCCTCTTCCTCTGGTCACAAGCACAGTCGACAAATGGGTTTTCAAAAGAAGTATAAGTCGACGGTTCTGCTTGATGCGTTGCAAGGCTCGTATGATTGCCAAAGGAGTTTATACAATTGAAGGAGTTGATTATCAAGAAACTTTTTCACCCAACGCCAAACTTACCACTTTGCGATGTCTTCTCAGCACATTGCTTCTTGCGCATGATTGGGTCATTCACCGATTGGATGTTACCGAGCATTTCTTCATGGCACTCTACATGAGGAGGTCTACATGGAACCCCCTGCGGCCTTCGCCGACGGGGAGAATATTGTATGTCGGCTCAAAAGTCTCTCTATGGACTCGAACGAGGCATCTAGAGCTTGGTTCATGCACCCGGCCCTTATTCGAAAGGCGCTACCATCGGTCGAACAGATTATTCTTTGTTCTGGGTCCAAGGAATACTTCCAATCCTTGTCGTTCTTATCTACGTTGATGACATACTTATCACGGGAATAACATACAAGAGATGGAACATCTCAAATCATTTTCTTCTCAAGCACTTCCGCATCAAAGACCTTGGAGATTTAAAGTATTTTTGGGAGTGAAGTTTGCACGATCGAAAAAGGGAATTTTATGTCACAAAGAAAATATGCATGATTCTACAAGACTCGGGATTACTTGGTGTATGCCCAGGACTCTTTCTAGATGGAACAAATTTGGCACTTACACCCACAAATGGGGAATTGTTGAAGGACCCAGCTGCGAAATACGGAGGCGGTTAGTTGGAAGATTGATATATCTTCTTTTTTGTCACTAGACGATATCGTCTATCATGTTCGTACTGAGTCAATTTATGCATGAACCACGGAAACCGCACATTGGGATGCAGCTATGCGGATCCTTAGATACATTAAAGGGACTCTGGTCAAGGTCTACTATTTCCTGTAAAATGATAATTTGGACTGAAGCTTTTGTGATTACGGCTGGGGCCAGATGTCGCGCCACAAGAAGATCGATTCTGAGGATATTGTATTTTCTTAACCCAATTCACTCATTTCATGGAAGTCCAAGAAATAAGATAATGTATCGAGATCATGCGGTGATGAAATGTAGTGCTATGGCGATACTTGTCTAGAAAATAACTTGGTTGCGTTATATATTGCAAGATTTGCGAGTTTCCAGAAAACTCATGCTTCATTGTTTTGCGATAATCAGGCGGCCTTGTACATTGCAGCAAATCAGACACACTGAAAATTATTCGTCATTTTGACATATAGGGTGGAGATTATTTACCTTAACCTTGGCCATGTATAGCTCAGGAGCAATGAGTTTGGGCTGGAGGGCCCACGAGGCGCCATTTGAGGTTACAATACCCCAGCCGAACAAGGGACCTCGGTCTTTCTGTTGGTATGTAGGCGTCCCAAGGTCCTAAGATGTATATGTTACCATCCCCTTCACCGCCTCGTGTTTGTTCACATACAATATTGGTGTGTTGCCAAGTGAAAACGAAAATACTTCACCTGTACATAAATATTACTACTTCATTTTAGTACAGAGGAAAAAATGCAAATTATATGGGCAGAAATTAACTTGGTATATATATACTATTATATCTCTGTTTTGCCGGATAATCAACGATCCAATCGAATTTTTGTGACACGAAGGAACAAAAATAATTTATTATTTTGAATTTTTATAGCTACAACTAATGTGATACGAGTTAAGTGACTTGTAGAATTAAAATATATAGTTAACAAGCATTTTATATTATTAAGGCAAAGACCTTAAGTTTAAATATTTAACAAAATATTGAAAATACTCTTGGTTATAGGTTATAAAAAAATAAAAAATAAAAAAAGTGGGGACATAATGGTAAAAATATTAGAATGAGATGGAAAGAGAAGGGGAGGAGAGAGAGATAAAAGAAAAAAAATTAAAAGAAAAAAAAGAGATAATCCAAACCAAGATGGCAAAACCGTTCTTCCGTACTCCACTCCATGATTCCATCTGTAAAAAACCACCCATTACAAAATCATTTTTTTTAACAAAAAAAGAGATAATTATCCTCTTTGTACTCCACTCCATGATTCCCTCAGTAAAAAAACCACCCATTACAAAATCATTTTTTTAACAAAAAAAAGAGATAATTATCCTCTTAGTTAAAAAAAAAAGACACAATTATCCTCTTAGACTGAGCAATTATAAGTTAAACACGTTGAAAAAAGAAAAAAAGTGATGTTCAAATTTGAAACTACTATTTGCAGTTGCAAACTGGTTTTATTTCTTGCCTGCAAAAACTAAATCGTCTTCACTCTCAGTCTCTTGTACTTTACTTTTTTTCTTCTCCTGTGTCTTCTTTGTTGTTTGATTTATTTTTATTTTTAATTTTCCTTTTTATCATTAATTTCAGATTTTAGGGGATTAATTGTTTCTATTAATTAAACTTTTCCATTCTTTCTTTGTTTTTCCCTTATGAACAAAAGCTCAATGTAATGGCAGGGAGCGGGGTGAAAGGTGTGTTGTTTATAAGGTGAGTGATTATTTTGTTCCATTTTTTCCTTTTGGGCATTTATAATTATCGTTTTTTTGGGCTTAGTTTTTCCAGATTGTATGCAAAAATGTTAGAAATTACATGTTTTTCCTTTGATTTTTTTGGTCAGAAAAGAGAATTACAATAAAAAGGTCCAAGCCTAGCGCGATACAACGGAGCAAGGGAAAGTTGGAAACAGGCAGAGCCAATAAACAAAAAAGCAGGTAAAAGTTGGGGCCAAAGAAAGAATTTAGAGGATAGTTGATTAATGCATCTCCATTGATACTTTGGTAAACGAAATTATTGTTTTAACTTCTTTTGGTTTTACTAAAAATCTCTTTTTTTGCCGCACACTAATACAAGAAAAGAGCAGAAGAATTACGAACACATGAAGAGAGCATATACGTTGAATTTCTAAATCCCTAAGCTAATAATTCCGTTTGTTTCTCCTCTTAAGTTAATTAATTTGGATTTTTATTTTTATATTTTCTCCATCTCTTTTCCCACTCCTTTGATTGTTTGATGTTGGCATAATCAATTAATATGATATTCTTTTTGTTTTCTTTTGTTTTTTTATTGTTGTTCAATGCAGATTTTGGTTGGAACATATAGCAAGTTGGGGCAATCATCGATAGGAACTGATTAGGATTTAATTCTTTACTGATTTTGGTTAATTTTGTGTTTAATTGATTTGGCTAATTTTCGTATTATTTCTCTATATGTTTTATGGCTAATTGTTTACAGATATTATTTCTCTCTATGTTTTATGTGTTTTTGATAATTATTTTATAGATCACAATTTAAAGATTTCTTTGAGTTGAGTGATGATGATAAATATTTTCCCAAAGATACTCCCTCCCTTCCTCCTCCTCTCCATGCGTGTTGAGTGATGGTGATAGTATTAATTTTATATCTCCTTATGGAAATTGAATCATACAATTTTTGCTTCTTTCTTTATTCGTTAATTTGGAATTAATTTTTTTAAGGGGATTCTTTACATGATTGTAATGTGGCAGGAAAAGAACCACAATTAAAACTACAAACAATGGAAATCTGAAGTATGAAGTGCATATAAATAGGTGGGAAATGTGACATTGATGTTAGCAGGTTTTATGGTCTTTAAACTTGATAATATATGTATAAAACATTGATGTTAGCGCCTGTGATTTAAAAAAAAAAATCCTCTAGCGCTTGCAGAGAGACTAACGTAACACATCTTTAAGGGCGCGTAGCGCCCATAAATAAAAAAAGGTCTCTCGCGTGCAGAGAAGCTAGTAAATATTAAGAAAAATTACACAAAAAGTATAATTTTAAACTTTAATTTTGTGTTAAGACAAAAATTTTAATTTATTTCAAAAAGTGACAAAAGTTAATACACGTGGAAGATACATCATGGGCGTTTTTTTATTAGGAAAACTAATGAAAATGACATAAAAACTTTGAATCTTAATCAAAAGCACCCTAATAACTTTATTTAATGGTTAGGACAAAACCCAATATTAAACCATCCCAATAAGATTGCCCAATCAAAGTACCTTACCAAGTTTCCAATTTTACCCCCGACGACAAACTTGATCCTTTTATTTGGTCCGTTTCGCTTCAGACAAAGAGAGACAAAAGGGATTTCTATACAGATCTCAAATTCATTTCTCTTTCTGATGTCTGTAATTTTTTCATTTCATCAGCCCAATCACCAGTCTTCTTCTCCGTCAAATCAATAAGCTCCCATTTCACTTGATTCTCTGGTTCTTCGACTGACCAGGTAATTTTATTTTTCAACTAAATCAAGATCAAACTTCTTTCGATCTTCCCTCTTCATCGATCTCTTCGATTCATCACAATTTGCAAATTTGGAACAAGAATTTAGATTTCTAGGGCACTATATACATATAGGTGTGTATGTATAAGTTTCTGATGTTGGTACTTTTTCAATAATATTTTTATTTCAATGTGGTTCAATCATAATTTGATACATTGAGATGCAATAAAAATGACATGCACGAACGAATTTAATCAACTAAAACCGAAATCAGCAAAACAGAAAAAAAAAGATGAACAATATCTATTCGTACCAGAATTTCTTAAGTTGTACTAGTCTGATTGAGCTCAAATTTTGGTATGATATAGTTCTCGAGTCAACGAACAACGTTTATGAAGAACTCAATTTCATTTGAGCAACAGAAAGTGGAGTTTCAAATGTCTGATCAGATCTGATGAGAAAGCAAAAATAATTTTTTTTCTTTTTGTTAACTGAAGAAGTCGAAGTGGTGTGTCTGGAATATGTACAGTGCCAAAAGACCTCCACTGGGCTGGTATGTGCAAGAGGAAGTAAATAAGAGAATAGGTTGTTGGTTTAAAGTGGAGACATGTGGTAAAATTTGAACATATGGCAAAAGAAGAAAATGCATCTTAATGAAAAATTAAAATAATTGTAAAATAGGAAATAAAATTAAATAGTCAGCAAATACTTTTGTAAATAGTCGGTGACACATCCCGACCCGGATGTACAGGTGGACCCCCAAAAGTCGAGTGTGCTGGCCGACACCACGTGGGGTGACGAAAGCCATTTTGAAGAAATAAGGGATAATTTAAGCAATTTGAATAAAATAAGGATCAGAGTGCACGAAAGTGTGCAGGCGGAAAGAAATAATAAAATAACAAGTGGTCGTACAAGGTACGGGATACTGAATAAATACAAGTACCAAGAATTCCTACATTGTCATACCACCACGTCTCGACGTCGACAGCTCCAAGCCACTTATCCTGGAGGGGCGCAAAAACAGAAGGGTGAGTGGGCCATAAGTAATTATTTTGTAAAACCTTTCCTTTATGAAAGTAATAACCCCTTGCCGTCAAAACAAGTAATAGTTTCGGAAAACCTTTCTGGAAAACATACTACAGTAGTAGGTGAAAATTCAGTGTAAGTACGGAAATGTACTTACAGTCCGAAACAGGCAGAAAGCCACAACTTGGTAAAAATACTTTACTAGAAAAACCGTATAAAATAAGATAGTACGAGAAACCCGTAAAACAATAGAAGCCTCCGTGGCATCAGTGAAATCCGATAGTAAAATCACAATATAAAACAATAGGGTATACGCTCGTTAGGTATGACAGACACACGAGTTCATACAGAGGTATTCTGTCATGAACAGGCTGGGTGTATGAATAATGGTACCCTCATGTACTACAATCACGTGAAGCTGGCGCTAAGCGCATCACAACGAGTTCGAGTCGCCAAGGCGACCTAGAACAGGCTGGCATCTACGATGGATCCAAAGTGAGCGTGTCGGTGCGTGTGAACATCCACGTGAAGCTGGTCCTGGCCCCGGACAGTACTACTGACACCGTGTAAGCATTCCTAATTGAGCATGTAAAAACATACCACGGAATATTTCTAAATAAAATAAGGTGGGGTAATTTCCTTTCTGAGATAAACCTTAAAGTAAACGTATAATTAGGTATTCACGGATGCCGTACCCGGAATACCAAGTATATACCAAAATACTTAAAATACCAAGTATAAACCAAAATACTTAGCCAAGTATAACCCACAAGGGTACCAAGGTATAGAAATACCAATTTAATAATATACAAGTGAACCAAAATACGATATAAATAATAAACCCAAGGTTCACCGAGTATAACCCAAGGCTGGCCAAGTATAAACCAAGGTTCGCCAAGTATAAACCACATTTGGAAGCATAGGCAATATAATATTAATTTCCCAAAACCCCTACAAATATAGCCGGGTCAAAACTAGTAAACCGAGTATAAAAATAATACTAAAGTTCACTAAGTATAATAAGATAAATACCAATTAAAAGTGTAGGCATAGCCTAAATATAATTTCCCAAGCACAAAAATAATCAATTTAATAAGGAAAGGGCCCACTCACGTATACCGATGCCGAAGTAGCCCAAATGCACGCTCTCCGTACTCCACGGGTCGCCAAACCTATTTTAGAACACCCATAATTAATAAAGTATTCGAAAATACGAAGAAAACGGCGTTTGGAAACCTGAAAACGGAGTTACGGGGTCAGAAAACCCAAAACCGCCGCCGTACGCCGCCACACGCGCTGCCACACGCTGCCAAATGGCCTCATGCGCGGCTGTGGGGTCACACGCGCCTCCACGCGCGACCACGCGCCAGTCAATGCTGACGTCAGCCCCGGTCTGGACCGGTTGCTGACGTCATCACCGGTCTGAACCGGTTTGCTGACGTCAGCAGGACCGGTCTGAACCGGTTTGCTGAAGTCATCGCGGACGTCAGCGCCGGTCATCCCTGTCCTTTTTTCGGTCGCCGGAATCTGGAAAATTTGGTCGGAAAACTGGGAAAATTTCAGAGCTTTATAACTTCTTCATTTCAATGTCAAATTGCACGATTCAAGTACCAAAATGAAGCTAGAAGTGAGGAGAATAAGAATTTACCATTTTGGGGGCCAAAAACTGGCCAGAAGTGGCCTGAAAATGGGGAAGAACCCACGGTGCAAAACTGGCCGATTTTGGTTCCTTCGATTCTCGGCCAAACGCTGCCATCCAAGGCTCGAGCAAGGTACTAGGGACTTCCAGGAACTCAGTGGTGATGGTCTCGAGGTGATTCGAGCTCGGTTTCACCGAGAACTCACCGAGGAAAGATTTCGGGGTTCGTTGGAAAATTCTGGGATTTCTGGTTTCCTGGGTTTCTTGGGTTTGCAGGGTTCAATCAAGGTATTTTGAGGTCGATGAAGATGGTGGTGTGGTCTGCAAGGTTGATTGGCCAAGAAATTGGCTCAGTGAGGGAGAAAGAAGGCCACGCGGTGGCTTGAGAGATTTGTGTGAGGTTGAGTGTTTGCAGACAGAGAGCACGGGAGAGAGTGAGGGACAAAGAGTCAACAGACAGGGGACAAGGCCACATGGGCCAACAGGGGTATTGGGCCCCAACCCAACCACCAAACTGTCCCAAAATAAAAACACGGGAAACATCGGTAATCCAACGCCCGTAAAATATTCGTTCGGACTCCGAACGACGTCCCGCTCGCGTCCACACGTTCGTAACGACGAGCACGACAAGAAAATACAGAGGGGAGGGTCGTACAAGTTACGACGCAAAAGTCAACCAAAAAGTCAACCAAGGGCATTTTCGTCAATTCACACTTCCGGAAATAAAATACTATTATTTTCCAGAATGGGATGTAACAGTCGGCATATATATATAAATAGTTGTGTATTGTCCATCCCAAGTTAATACACAATTATTTGCATTTGTGGTTTGGGTATGAAGATTTTAGAAACAATCAGCTGATACACAATCATTTGCATTTGTAGTTTGGATGAACATTTTAGAAATAGTCGGTATATATTTTTGGAAATAGTTGTGTATTTGTTGAATTTGGCATGGAATTAGACCCAAAACAAAACCAAAATTCACTCCAATGCTAATACACAATCATTTTCATTTGTAGAAACAGTGACACTATTTTTAAAAACAGTGACACTATTTCGATAAACTCCACTATTTCTAGAAATAATGACACTATTTCTAAAAATAATGTCACCGTTTCTCTAAATAGGGTCATCGTTTTGAGAAATAGTGTCACAGTTTTTCTAAATAATGGTCACCATTTGTAGAAACAGTGACACTATTTCTAGAAATAGTGTCACCATTTGTAGAAATAGTGGTCACCATTTGTAGAAATAGTGACATCATTTGTAGAAATAGTGACACTATTTCAAGAAACTGTGACACTGTTTCTAAAAATGGTGAGGCTATTTTTAAAAACAGTGACACTATTTAGAGAAACGGTGACACTATTTCTAAAAACAGTGGTCACCATTTGTAGATATAGTGTCACTATTTTTAGAAATAGTGACATTATTTCTAGAAATAGTGACATTATTTCTAGAAATAGTGACATTATTTCTAGAAATAGTGACATTATTTCTAAAAATTGTGACACTATTTCTAAAAACGGTGACACAATTTCTAAAAACGGTGACACTATTTCCAAAAAAAGTGACACTATTTCGAGAACTGCACTATTTCTAGAAATGATGACGCTATTTCTAAAAACAATAACACTTTCTAAAAAAAGTGGCACTATTTATACAAATGGGGACCACTATTTCTAAGAAAATAATTTAAGAAATAGAATTATTTTTAAAAAAAATTAACAAACAATTAATTGGATGGGATATTGCTACTATGTAATTTGAATGATTTTATTTATAGTTTTAATTTGATATGCAGTTTGCGTTTTGTTGTTGAATTGTTAGATTTTTCGAATTTTGATATTCATATTGTTTCATTATTAGGATAGATTATTTGATACATGAATAATAGGGAGTAGTGATAATTATAGCTTGTTTTTGTATTTTTTGAAGCGCTCAATAAAAACTGTTATAATTAGGAACATTAGGCTGATTATAAAAAATAAAAAAATAAAAAAAATTCGTTGTGATCTTTGGACATTAATGAGTTAATGACATATTTGTAAATAATTAAAGTTTTAATGGTATTTTCGTAATTAAAAAGTGATATATTTGGGCGAAAATTCTTCCATACTACGTAGTATGGAATATTACGAACATTGGATGGCGTGGATTGTTTTGGATGATATGAGTCCCATGGGTCTCGTGAATCCAAACCATCCAATGCTCGTAGTATGGAAGTTGGACCCATATTTGGGTTAACAGAGTTTTGATTCTATTATTTTGCTTTCAACATATGGGCCTTTTTGTTTTTTGTCTTGTTGTGGTAAAATTTGTCATTTTGATTAAAAATTTTGCCCTTTTCATTAAAGAAAGTTATTAGGGTGTTTTTGGTTAAAAAAAAGTTTAAAATTATCCTTTTCATTAAAGTTCCCTTTTTTTTTTTTAAGTTTAAGTTACGAAAACATCCTTTATGCAATCACCAGCCTCCATTCTCCGGTATAGCCTCTGCTTTCGTGGCCGCCCAATCACTGCCCTCCACCATCGTCAACTCACCCCAACCTTGAAGCAAAACCAAAAGCTCAACAAGTACAACTCCCGCATCACGGAGCCAAAGTCCCAGGGTGAGTCCCGACCCGAAGTACACCGAAACCATCCTCACAGTCCCACGCACCACCTCTGGCAAAAGCATCGCCGCCAAAGAGCGCAAGGATGGTCGCGTCCCCAGTTCTTCTTCGAGTATGAGGACAGTCAGCACGACGACGACAAACGCCTCATTTCTGTACGGACCAACCAGATCCGCAAGCTCGTTGGTCATCTCAACCGCTATTTCTTCCTCTCCCGAGGAGGATTTGAGCAAGCCCCATATCGGCATATCGTCGGTCTGGTACTAAGCGAACACCTGCAACATGTACTTGCTGGGCCTTTTTGGATGCCATGAAGGGAGGGGTTCGAGAGGCCGGCATGGCGGTATTCCGGTTCAAGACTGATTCTAAGATTTATGAAGGTGGCGGTGGTAGCGACGGCGGTAAAGAGGATGAGAAATTCAGTGGAGCACTTTCTTCTGAGTGGTTCGTTTTCTTGATGCGAGCTCGTGATCTTCGTTCTTGGCAATATGGGTTCTTGGTTGGATTGATTGAATACTTTGTGTGATTTCTCAGGTTTTATTGCTCTAATTCTTCGTTAATTGCTCCCCTAGTGTGAATTTTTCGCTGCAATTTTAGCAATTTCAGATGCTTCAATATTAGGTCATTTCTTGAAATTGAGAATTTTCTATTGAATGTTGAGGAATTTTACAATTGGCCGAAGCCATTTTTGTTTCTGAATGTTGATTTGCTGAAGAATTTTATCTGGGTAGCTGTCAATGATTGTGTTGGATTTTGATGTCGAAAACTCGGAAAGTCAGTTGAAAGAGCAGAGCCCAATTCATAGTTCAGAGAATTTGGGCATGGATGGCAATGCCAATGGAAGGAAGCTGCTTTACCATGGAAGTAAAAGACCCATCAGGACTACAATTTTGGAGGGTAGGGATAACCATGAGGGCTCGTTTGGCACGTCGAACGGGACTGGATTGGCTTGGACCGGCTTAAGTCGGACTAAGTACTGACCTATGTTTGGTGTTGCACCGGACTAAGAAGCTGGACTGTCAAAATAGTGATGACTTATGTTTGATGCTGCATCGGACTAAAAAATAATTATTTTATTATTTATATTATAAAGTGTAATTATTATTACATCATTAAATTTTATTCAACATTGTAATTATTAGAGCATGTAATTTAAAATTTTCATAATTTTTATTAAAAATAACAGTGGAGTAAATTAGAATTACTTATAAGCCATAACCAACAATTTAATAAACTTCATGCCCATTTTTGTTGTTTTGTAAATTTTATGTTGTGGCAAAAAATAATTGGCATTGCAGAGGTATAGAAAAAAGGGAAATAGCAATAAAAAAAGAAACAAGTAAGATCAAGTATATGCACCTAGTGTGTGTTCAATCCCTACCGATTCTCGTTCGCCCTAACAACTAACTATTTAACCCACTAACAATATTGCTCTATTTAAAAAAAAAAAAAAGTAATATCAAGTATGAAACTGAAACAATCAGATCCATTTCTACAACCTTGTGCAAATTGACAAGCCATCACCATTCCACAAACAATGAAGGTCGACTGAGAACGAAAAACTAATATCTTTTACTGATAAGATTTACAATGCACCATGTTTTTGACATTCATTATTACAAGGATCCGAAAGGATCTCGAGTTTTCTCAAAACTTTAGCTATGCAAATTTACACCATTGTCTGTCCTGACAACTTCAAACTTCTGCTAGTTTCGAATTGAACATATGATTTACAAATGCTTACTTCTAAAATCAATCAAAGTGTGATATAGGAAATACACAAAACTTGTTAGGAAATGGTAATCCCCTAGTATAATGCTGACCTACCATTTCTGCCATGTATTGAGCAATATAGCTCAACAAATTAGATGCCAATAGCCCACAGAAAAACAAGCTCGGGCATCAACTGCTGCAGGTGACGATGCCTACAATAAGTCCTCACAGCTGGTGTAACAAGGGAACATCCGGAGTAGAAATTCTGCATATTCATGAATAAAACATCATACACATACACTCGAGAATCCCTCTAAAAATAAAACATCATATATGTGTGTTTTTATTGTCCTTATTTCAATCAATTCAATTTCATTTTTATTTTCATATATTAATTAATTCTACAAATAGAGAAACAAGAGCATCAAATCAAAGCAAAGTAGCAGCATAAATAATGAGTTATGCAAAAACCCTTTAAACCAAGCAACTTTCTCTTCCTTCTGTACATTTTCTCATCAACCAAACAAGCACACAACTCCATTTAGTCAAACCCAGATACCAAAAACAATCAAAACCCAATTCAAATCAAACAAATCCCAACAAAGGTCCAACCATATCCCCAAGGGGGTGGGACTAGTAAGGTCAGATGGGACTACCAAAATACAGGGGTTCTGTGATTCGTGAGACTCTCACATGGTCTGATTGCTCTTACACAAGTTTATCTAGTTTGCAGTCGGACAATACACAAACCACCAATTAAACTAGTGTGGCATTGGGAGTTGACATGTTATATAGGCAGGAGAAACACAAACACAAACACAAACCGCCAATACTCAATATGAATCAAGTCCTTAGTTTGATACAAGTTATATAGGCAGGAGAAACAGTCTTAGATTTTGGATCAAAGACATCAACGTCATGATAAACAATGACTCAAAAGAACGGCCTCTCTACAGTTTGAGCTTTCAAAAAGGGAAATTGGATTAAGCTTGGATTTAAATTAAAAGAACCCAGATAAAAGACGATGATTTAGAGCAATTTAGCATGAACCCAAATTAGGGTTCCTCCTAAAAGATTAACAAATCAAAATCCATTAAAAAATTAGCTCACAAACAACCATCCATGAACCTGATTACCAATGTTAGAAGCAATAGTAGTAAATTTGTGAAACAAATAAACCACACAAGAATTTAATCTTAATTAAAATGATAAGACAAGGAGGAGGGAGGAGGAAGGAGGAAGGAAGAAGGAGGGAGCTTACAGATCAAAATTTCAATTGAAATCTGCAACGGATTTGAGAGCGTTTGCCAATTTTCGCTCACCCTCTCTCTCCCACAAAGCGTCTCCGGTGCTTCACAACAAAATCAAATCAAAATAACAGAAATCATGATCAAAGCACGAAGATTGATCAAGAGGAAGAAAGCACGAAGAAGGAGAGGAAGAAAGATCGATCGAGAGTGAGGTTTACCTATTTCCGTTGAATCGCACAAAGATGGAAGCTCGGCTATACAATCCCACTTAGCGATGTTCTTATTTAGCAACACCCTTTTTCACCTCGCTATAGATGGCAAGCGAGTGAGGGGTTTTTGATGCACGGGGACTATACAGTCCCAATTAAATTAGTCTCACTTCTTACCAAACATGGGTTGGAAGTCTTATTTAGCATAGTCCAGTCCAGTGAGGCCTACCAAACATGGCCTCATGTATTGAGCTATCCGGGCCTTCGGCTAAGAGCACTTCCACCCGTTAGAGGAGGAGGAGAGCAAGGGCAAGGGCAACTGATTGCCCTTTAAAAACAGTGATTGCCTTTGTGCAACTCCACCCGTTGAGCAAGGGCAAGAGCGAGGGCAAGGAAAAATATTATTTAATTCAAATAATTCAAATAATTTAATTTGTTCGTTGAAAATAAAACGATTGTCTAATTCAAATAATTTAATTTCAACTACAAAGCAAACCATATCAGTACAACAACTATAATTAATTAAAAATAAACAACAACCATAATTATACATTGTGGTGTGAGGAATGAAGAAGATGATTGAGGGTATTTATAAAAAATAAAAAAATCTTTTTAATTTTTTTTTTCATTTTTAACGGTAGGATTAATCCTGGCCGTTCATTTTTTTTTCAAATTTTAATCAAATGCACTAGATTGTGCCACGTGTCACAATGGTAAGATTTTTAATTTTTTTTTGTTGGAAATCCAACGGCCATGAAAACGCCACGTCATAGAGCCGTTGGCTCTGGCTGACGTCGCCCGACAAGCGTGGGTCCCACGCTGACAGAACAGCCGCCCCACTCTCCCTTCCTCACGCGTGTTGTGCACGTGCCTAATTAAAAAAATATATAATCGTGGCTGACGTCACGCTAACGTCAGCCTGACATCATCGCCTGCTGGCGCAAGCTCGGGCACAAATTGCTCGGGCTTGAGGTTGGGCTTCATTGGGCCCACCTCTTGCCCTTTGCAATTTGGACCGGTGGAGAATGGTTTTTAGGTTGGGAGGGCAATTGGCTTGCCTTGCCCTTGCAATTGGGCAATGGCTGGAATTGCTCTAATGATGCCAAGGATTGGAATTGTAGTAGAAGGAGGACGAGTTTTGGGTTGTTGAAAGCCGTCGCAATTTCTAGTTCGAAGGCATTTGCCGGCCTACAGACTGAAGGTGGTGGCAGCCTCGTGTTGGCTGAAGCTCCATATAGTTGAAGCTGATTCTACTAAAAATTATACAAACTGGTTTTACTAAAATATATACAAAACTGAGTTTACATATAGTTGAAACTGCTTCTGCAAAAATGGTCGAGGAGGTGTTGGACTAATGGCATTTGTTGGAACTAAATTTGCGCACATCCGCATACGGAGGCCAAACTTAATCGAAATTGCCCATGAACACTGGCAAATGGTGAATGGGGTTGATTGGGGGGGGTGCGATTGAATCCGGATCGGACTGCCTACATATCTCATAGGATGGAGAATTAAATCACAAGTGTAGTTCTAAGAAAGGAGTGGTGTGACGCGTGCAACATCGTTCTTATGTTGAGGCTTATAGGAGATGAGCTCTCCATAAGCAAGTTATCTCTTCTAGATAATGTTCATTGTCCTCCGATAAATACCTAGGCTTGGGTATTTATAGAGATCTTGAGAGTCTTTGTAGGGAGAGTAATTCCTATTAAATCGGGAGTGTATTTAGGAAAGAATCTAGGATAAGATATCCAATCCTCTTAGGATTATGATTACGTTGCTTAATCCCTAAGATATCCTAATTTGACATAAATTAGGGTTTTCTTACTTGGGAGACAAGTAAACTCCTCAATGGGCTTGGCCCGCCTAGTTTAGCATGTTTGACTAGGTGCTCCGACTAGTTAGTATGTCGGAGTAGCTTACTCCGATTCTAACTAGGACCCTTGACTTGTTTGATTGCTTGAGCACCTTGAACTATGGGTATTCTAGTTATTCTAGCCACCCCACATGTCAAGGGCCCAAAAATTATGGTCCCACAACATTTATGTAGTTTTATTGAAAGTATACAAACTGATTCTACTGAAGACTATAAAAATTGGTTATACTAAAAAGTATACAAAATTTATTCCGCATAAATTTGAAATTGATTCTGCAAAAATAGTTGAGAAACGATTGGACTGATGGCATGTATGTAATTTTGTTGAAAGTATACAAACTGATTCTGCTGAAACTATAAAATTGGTTATACTAAAAAGGATACAAAACTGATTCTACATATATTTGAAACTGATTTTGCAAAAATGGTCGGAGAGCAGTTGGACTGATGGCATGTATGTAATTTTGTTGAAAGTATACAAATTGATTCTACTAAAACTATACAAACTGGTTCTAAAAACTTAAAAAGTATACAAAATTGATTCTACATATAACATTCTTATCGCAAGAGAACAGAAAAGAAGTGGTATTATTTCTTATTTCTGCATCCTTGTTTGGTCAAGTATATACTGCTAGCTAGCCTCCTCCACCACCTAGCATTGTTATAACCAACTAAACGTTAGAGGTCCCAAAGACGGGTGGAACAAGAAAATATTGCTAGCTAGCCTCCTTTTTATAAAGCCAATATAGATCTTGTTCCAAAATTGACATTATAACTTTTAACTATTAAGGGTTCGTTTGGTAAATATTTTTAAATGACTAAAAATATTTTTAGAGAAAATGTTTTTGTAATTAATTCTTAGTAAAAAAACAAGTTAATCCTGAAAAAGCACTTGAAGTGCTTTATGCAAGAAGCACTTCAAGTGCTTTTGGAACTCAAAAATATTTTCTCTAAAAGCGCTTTCAATTAGTTAAAAGCACTTACCAAACGAGCCCTAAGAAATTGTATTCGATTGGGATTTTAATTTTTTTTACAAATTCATGAGTGTTCAATCAGGATTTTAAAAGAGTTTATTAAATTCCACAAAAATTCGGGTGTATTCAATTATGATTTTAAATAAGTTTATAACATTGCAGGTGTATTCAATTAGGAATTGATCTTAAAGAATTTTTAAAAAGTTGAGGAATTCGAGGAAATTGGAGAAATTTCATAGTGTATTTTAACTTTTAAGCATTCACAAATATTCTCTTCTCTCCCCGTGAGAATTGGAGGAAATTTGCTTAAAATTTTATATGAAATCTCTAAAAATCAATTAAACTCCATCAAAATTCATAAATTTATAAATCTATTAAAATTCCTCAAAATCTCAATTCAACACACCCTTAAATTGGGGATTGCCCAATTCCCAAGTTTGAAAACATACATACTCGAGCTAGGTTCTGAGTGGAACCCACAGGACCGGCTGCCGCAACTTCAAATTTTTTCCTCTGACTATAAATTTGATGTTCCCACTTTGATACGGGAGTACATAGAGTCAGCTAGCAAGGTCCACCCCCCCTCCCTCGGCGGCCGGTTAGTACGCCGTCCTAAACGAAATTATGCTGCCAAATTTAATGGCCCATCTTGGTTCACTATATATATGGACAATCTGTTAACTACCAAGAAAATAAAAATAACCTAAAGTCTCCTATTGCATGTTAGAGTGGTTAGAGAGTTCAGAGAATTAGGGCAAATTTTTCTTATGGAGCTTCTTCTGTTTGATGTGAAAATGTTGATGTCCCTTGTGTTTCTAGGGTTTGTAGGGTTGTTTGTACGGTTGTATAGTGGGCTTGTTGCGAAGCCGAAGAGGCTGAGGTCTTTGCTAACTAAGCAAGGCATCAATGGACCTCCGCCTACTCTTCTTCTGGGAAATATTATGGAGATAAAGAAGGCTCGAGGCTCCAGCAATTCTTCCAGCTGTGGATTAATCCCCAGCTCTCACAATTGTGCTGCTGCTGTCTTTCCATTTTTTGAGAAGTGGAGGAAGCAATATGGTATGCATACATATATTTATACATATAGAGTATGCTATGTTTATGATCATGATCTCCTCATCATATATATATGATAAGGAAAATTTACATGTAACACGACCTATATCTCCCTTTAATCTCTTTCTTACTCATTACGTTTAAAAGAAAATAAAGGGACATATACCGTCCCCGGAATAGAAGTGTTTTTCTTCATATGCATACAGATTTTTTGGGCCAAATATATGTACATACATTATATAACAAAATGTCAGTTAACAGTCGGACAACACAAGTAGACAACTACGTAAAACAACTTTTTACTATGAAATATGTAAAATTTTCACTTTGGGAAAGAGACTTAGTTGGGCCAAAGGCTTTGACATGCATACAGTTAAATATTTTCTTTATTGAGAAATTATTTTTGCACATTTATTTCTACAATCTCATTTATTTATGTCTCATTTTAAGTTTTTTTTTTAATTTATTCAATTTAAAAATTAAAAAAAATAAACACAAATGTGCATGAGAAGAAAAATAGTATGTAAAAATCACTATTCTTTTCAATGACCTTCAATTTCTTTCAACTAAACAAATTAGTTATCTGCAGGTGACGTATTTGCGTTTGCAGTTGGCAACACACAAATATTGTGTGTGAACCAACCAGATGCAGTGAGAGAGATAACAACATGCACGTCCTTAGACTTGGGGAAGCCAACGTATCAATTTAAAGAGCGAGGTCCTCTGCTGGGTCAAGGTATTTTAACCTCAAATGGCCTCTCATGGGCCCACCAACGCAAAGTGATTGCTCCTGAACTATACATGGACAAAGTCAAGGTATTTATATAGGAAAATGTTGGGTCCAACTTCAGTGGTACGTACCATTAAATGGTACGTACTGTTAAATGTTTAAGATTCATTTGGGCCCCACTGCAAATTAATCTGAACCATTCAATAGTCGTACCATTGAATGGTACGTATCACTCAAGATTTTTCCGAAAATGTTAAAGGAAATTATTTATTTAAAAGATCATATTGTAGATATATGATTTGTCATCAATAGAAAATAAATTCATTAATCAAGCACTTAAGTAATAATTCAATGATCAACAACCACGTCATGTAGTTTATAAAATATAATTTAAATAGATAGTCTTCCTAGTATTACTCATTTATATATTATATAATTCACGGTAAATTAATATATAGTACCATGCACAGATGGCCGTTGTCTTTGGTTTGATTGTAATTGTGGTAACTCCTGCAGGGAATGATTAACCTAATTACAGAGTCTACAACTACTCTGGTAAATTCTTGGAACGGTAAAATTGAGGCAGCTGAAGGAGGAATTGCTGAGATAAAAATTGACAACTACATGAGAACCTTCTCTGGTGATGTTATCTCAAAAGCTTGTTTCGGAAGCAACTATTCCAAAGGAGAAGAGATATTTCATAAACTAAGAAGTCTTCAGGAGGCTATGTCCAAGACACTCTTTTTGACCGGAGTTCCTGGGATGAGGTACTTGGGCTAAGGTTTTTTTTATTTACATAATTATATTTAGAGCGAATTGAAGTGTTAGTCTCGGAACATAGGGTGTAGTCGTTGAACATATACCCGAGTTTCAATTTGTTTCTCATAATATAAAATTCAATTCGGTAAGTTTTAAAGAAGGTACAAGAGAAGGGTAGACAATGTCCTTTTAAAAACCTGATTATAGTAAAAAGTTCACAAATCTGTTCCGTTTTTTATGAAATCAGCTTTTAAAAGTTGCTGTTCGGCGGTCATTATTTTTTAAATAATCTAAAATATTTTTGGTGAAAAAAAAATACAAAACGGAGCCTTCAATAGTCCTAGATGTAGTCACCCTAAGCATTGTGTTAACGTGCTAACGCAGACCCCTTAAGCATTGCGATACGTGTAACATTTTATTGATCTTAAAGTAGTACATTTAGTTCACCATAATCTTAAATAATTGCTATATTTTTGCAGATACCTTCCCACAAAGAGCAACAGGGAAGCTTGGGCATTGGAAAAGGAGACCAGGACTTTAATACTTCAAGTAGTGAAGGAAAGGCAGGCAACAGCATATAAGAAAGACCTATTGCAAATGATTCTTGAGGGTGCTAAAAACAATGATCTCAGCCAGGCTACAGACCGATTCATTGTTGACAACTGCAAAAATATATACTTGGCCGGCTATGAAACCACAGCGGTTTCCGCCACGTGGTGCCTCATGTTGTTGGCTTCAAACCCAGAATGGCAAGAACGTGTGAGAACAGAGGCCCTTCAAGTTTGCCAAGGCTGTATTCCAGATAATTATGATATGATTCGTAAGATGAAACAGGTATGGTTTTTTACATGATTAAGATATAGGCCCTTCAACTTTAACTATATGTAGTCAATATATATGCACTTATGTGTTACCATGTAAACTTGATTAAGACTTTTAACCCTGTGCAGCTAACTATGGTGATTCATGAATCACTGCGCCTATATCCTCCAGTTATCGTGGTGTCAAGGGAGGCTTTCAAGGACATGAAATTTGGGGACATTAACATCCCAAAGGGTGTCAATGTTTGGACCACAGTGGCAACCCTACACACTGATCCGGAAATATGGGGCCAAGATGCCTACGTGTTCAACCCAGATAGGTTTGCAAATGGGATTACAGGCGCTTGCAAGCTTCCACACTTGTACATGCCATTTGGGGTGGGACCCCGAGTTTGTCCTGGACAAAACTTGGCCATGGTTGAACTCAAGATTCTGATAGCTGTCCTAGTGTCCAACTTCTCCTTCTCACTCTCTCCCAAGTACAGACATGGACCTGCTCTTAAATTGGTTATAAAGCCTGAGCATGGAGTCGATCTCCTAGTGAGGAAGCTGTGAACTTATAAAAGATAACGAGTAACTTATTATTTCTTTTAGGGTTTTAGTTTGCTCACTTGTTTAAGCCTATGTTTTAACATCGTTTGTTCAAATATTGCATGTTTGTTTCTTTATTTGCACTTCTTGTAATCATTTACTGGAATGTTGAATCATATCAAGTTCTTTTTTCCTTTCTAAATCATGCACTTAATGGTGTTTACATTTTTTCATAATACACATGGATCCATTTTTCTGTTTCAACAGCTAAAAGTAGTTTCTAATTATTAAAAGCCCCTAAAAGGAATTGGTTATCCCAAATGCAAATAGTGAGGGTGAGTTTTAAGCTAGGTAAAAGTTCGATTTTCAATTATAAGAACAAAAAACAGTAGGCAAAATATAAAGGCAACCTAAATACTTCATCCCAATGAAGTTCAACCAGCTCTTGGTTCCTTTAAATAAAAATTAATAAATAAATAAAAACCCAGCTCTTAATCCCAACCTTCATTGGAAAGACCAATTAACTTTTCGGATTTGTTTAAAAGTATTTTTATCTCATTAGATATTGATTATATTCATCATTTGTCATAAGTGATGGTACACTAACGTGGTGTAAATAATGTAGTCTTCCTAACATTACTCTTTTATAAAAGGTTGAGATAACTAAAAACGCTTTGGCAATTTGGCAGATTAAGTAAAAGTGTATTAACTATAAAAGCATCTTTTAGTGCTTATGAAAGCAAAAGCTTCATATATATAGTGAGCTTGATTCATGATATAACTTCGATTTCTAATAAATTTTTTTCAGTAATACACAACATCTGGCATCTTATTCAATAATTATCTCATACTATTATTCCTCATATGACAACTAAAAGTTTCGCTACTATTGGCTATTCTTATGATCAACCTTTTATCTAGTTTAATAACTTTCCCAATTTAGTTGTTCCTAGTTAGATTAAAATTTGATATATTTGGTTTTAAAATCCGGCATGGATCTTCACTTGTAATTTATTTTCAGTTCTTCCCAAAAAAAAAGGCGGAAAGGTAGTGTCTCATTTAGTTGGGTTCTCTTCCTCTTTTCGATAATTAGTAGGCCTCTTTTTCTTTAATTGTAATTCTATTAGTTAGTTCTCAATTCTACACGTATCTCAAGAGCTTGTTTTGGAAAGCTTTTCTGGCTGGAATTCCTGGAATTAGGTACTCACCATTGGGAAAACGTACTGGGATGCCGTTGTGGTGATATTCCAAGTCAATCGTGCGCTATCATACGTTTGAACATTCTCACATAACAATAGTTGATTGGCTTGGGATACCGTCATGGCATTCCCATAGCGGAGAAGTTCTTCTTTGCCATTAGGTATTCCTTTTATAATTATAAAATCCACAACCAACTATATAATTAATTTGGACAAGTCTATGTTTATCACATTTATGTACATTTGCGGCAACGTCACATCTTTTGTAGGTATACAAGTAATCTCACATATGTGATTAACATGGTCTGCAAATGTGTTACATATAACATTATACTATAAATCAATACTCGCTTTACCCGTAATCTTAATTAATCGCAATCTTGTTGCAGACACCTTCCCATGAAGAGCAATAGGGAAGTTTGGGCGTTAGAAAAGGAGGCTAGCGCTTTGATACTGTAGATAGTGAAGGAAAGGCAGGCAGCAGAATATGAGAAAGACTTATTGCAAATTATTCTTGAAGGTGCTAAAACCAGTAACCTTAGCCAAGAGGCAACAGACCGCTTCATCGTTGATAACTGCCAGAACATATACTTGGCCGGGTATGAAACCACAGCAGTTGCGCCACATGGTGCCTGTCATGCTGTTGGCTTCGAACCAAGAATGGCAAGAACGTGTGAGAGCAGAGGCCCTTCAAGTTTGTCAGGGCCGCATTCCAGATGCTGAAATGGTTCGTAATAATAGGGTTTTATTATTTAAGTTCAGACCCATTCAAGATTAAATAATATCTTAATTACACAAGTCTTATAATAAATTACAAGGTATCACGCCAACTCGTAGTTCAATGTGATTTAAGTGGAATTTTGGATGATGAGATTTGGATGGCCATTTGGATATGGTGCTTGTGGTGTTTTGGAGCGAATTTGATCTCGATGAGCTAGGGATTTTGTTTGGATTGAATTTGGTCTTAGGTGAGCTATGGATTTTGTTTAGCTGAATTTGGTGGATTTGGATTTTTTGCGCGGGCGGGGGGGTAGCATCTATAATTTGGTACTAGATTGCCTACATACTCTCTTTGTGAAAGATCACCACTTGTAGCTCATATTGGATTTTGTGTTTGTTTATAGTTGTAGTTGTGATTGTGTCTAGAATTTGGTATTAGACTGCCTGCGTACTCTTAGCGGGATCAAACCGACGTAGTTCATTATAATTGGGATTTTGAGTTTGATGCGGCTTTGTACCATTTTGATTTTAGAGTGATGTTGTGTGCCATTTTTAATTTTCAGAACGGCTTTGTGCCATTTTGATTTAACAGGAATTTAGCCCATTAATTTGACATGGTTCGCATCCACCGAATTTGAAATGGTACGAGTCCATTGAGCTTTGTGCTTTGAGATGGTGCGAGTCAGTCATATTTTATATGCCGTCGAACTTGTTTGTCTTCGCACCAGTTATGTATTTGGTAACGGGTTGATTTGGACCTGGTGCCTTTGTCGTGCAACTTGACTCCATGCCACTCCATGCCTTTAGACTTGTCTGGGCCCATCTTTTATGACCAAGTGAGTGTGCATTCCCATTAATTTGGAAAAGCACTCTTCCTGTCTTCCACTTTTCTGACGCTTTTTCTTCGTGGACTTTGTGAATGCTTAATTCTTATTTTGAATTTCTAGTCAAAATAGACTTCGATGAAATTCTTATATTAAGAAAAGTGCAGCAAACACATCTTGAATTTCGAAGCAATGTTCGAAGCCTTTTGCAAGATGTAGGCAATGAGTATACGTGTTGGCTTACCCGCTGGTTTACACCTTCTATCGGATTGATTCAACAGTAGGCTTCACTCTGATTCCTTTGAAGGAATGTTTATGAGGCTTTTGCCGTTGGTGTGTTTGTCAGGCGTGCCACTATTAGCATTCTGCCAATAGAAAGATGTGTATCAGTTTTAGTATAAGTTAGTTTATGAATACATTATGTACTTGCGCCACAAGTAATGTAACTTCCGTTCATCAGATTGGCGACTTAATTAGATTAGGTCTTGGTTAGGTTCTTTTTATTGCCTTGCTTATTAAGGACTTTTAATATCTCTCGATTGTTTATACCAGAGATTGCTTAATATGGGATTTTGATATAAACTAGTTAGAACAAAATGTTCCACGTTCGCGCATACACAGAAAAGTAAAGACAGGAATTGAAATACTTGAAAATAAAGACTTGTAAGTAAAGACGTTAAGTAAGAACTGATATTGAAAGACTTTAAGTAAAAAGTTCAATAATATTACATGTAATGGTTATTTCAGATTGAATAAACACCCATCGGGTTGGTTTTAGTTACATCGAGATGGTTTTCAAAGCTGGTTCTTTACAAAGGGAAATAATCAAAGACGCCTGGGCCTAAGATTTCTAATCGATACTATCAAAACAGGGATGATTCGATGACAGAGCTTAATTCACTACTCCTCAAGGGAGTTAGGATGTATGATCCTAGGGTTCTGGTCTTTGAGTTCTTAAAGTCACAAGTTACACAAGTAGTGTGAATGAGAAAGCACCAGATAGAGACGAAGTCTGTATCTGGAAAAGGCTTTGAGGAGTTTCCTCAGAGGTTTTCTTTCTTGAACGTTAGAGTTCTGTTTTTGGTTGTTTGAGTGTCTTTCACTTCGAATCCTCCCCTCGTTTATATAGACCATCAAGGAGCCCACGTCACAGCCGTCACTTCTCTCTGTCACCGTCTTTGGAGACTCAGTGAGGTAAGGCTTAATCAGTAAGGCATAAATAATATCCCTGATCAGCCTACTCCCACCGAGAAAAGTTCTTTATTCATAGTCTAATTCCCTCCAAAATGTCAAGTGCTTTGCATTAAATGCAGTCAGTGGAGGACTATTTAGACTTACTTCCTTTTTGTCCACTGGTCTGGGTTGGGCCTTTTCTTTCTTAAGCCCAACCCATTACTAAAAATAAGTTATAGCCCACTGGATATTTTTCAGTGTAAACAAGCAGCAACTTATTGCCTTAATATTTTGGGGCAAAGACCTGCATTTGAAAAAGACACTGGTGCTCTTTGTTCTCGTTGCTGGTTGCTTGTGAAAGGAGTCGCGTTTGAAGCTTGGCGCTGCTTGTGAAGGCGACGAACTCGATCTGAACAGTAGGAAAACAAAGCTCGATCTTTTTTTTTGTTCTATGAGCTTTCTCAAGGCATGAACACGACAGCGGACGATGAAAACTGAAAGTCTTGTCCTTAGCTTGCTGTCACCACCACTTGGTTGCTTCGTCTTTGCTCTAAATGGAACCATGATTTTGGGCGTTGCTTCGGCATGAAACTTTGGTTGTCCATTGAGTTGCTTCCCGGTAGCCTTTTTTACAGGGATCGTGGTCACTGGCGGATCCACCTTATGGCAAAGGTGGGCAGCTGCCCACCTAGAGCAAAAAAATTCCTGCCACTGAATTCAATTTTGCCCACCCAGAACGCAGAAAATCTTGAATATTTGGGGCTTGCCAGTGGTCATGGCAGCTCGAGGAGTCCTCTGTGGACTGTGGTGGACCTGGTGGTTGTTCTGTTTGCTGGGCAGCTACGGCAGTAGCCTGGCCAGTGGCCTGGGCTTGGCGTTCGCGGAATCGCGAGGAAGAAGACGACATTTTTTTTTTAACCCTGGACCAAAACGGCGTCGTTTGGTCCCTTGTTTAAAAAAAAAAACGACATGCAGCTTATGCTGCCTCTTGCAAGAAAACTACATGTCGTTTTAAAAAAAATCCAAATCCCCAATTGAAACCCTTTTATCCCGAGCAGTCAGCCAATCACTGCAGCAAAGCTACCAATCAGCACAGCACCCCCATTTTCACCTCAAATTCATCATCACTCAATTTTTTTCATCTCCACTTCCTTCCTCAATCTCTTTGGCTCCACTATCTCTAAGACCCGCTCATGAACAAGGCAATTTAGGCAAGAACACTACACAAAGTATGTATAATTTAACCTAAATTCTTATTCCTTAATTTCAAAGTTTCATACAAAATTTCATTATTTGTTTCATATGGCTTGAATTAATTGTTTTCATTTTGAATATCTCTTATTAGTTTTTAAGGTTTTGGATAATGAATTGGTGATTATGAATTTATGCTTATTTGAATTATAATTTTGTGGAATATGATGAATGTGTTTGTTAATTGTGATTTTGTAGTTAAGAGAGTATTTGTGATGCTTAAGATTGATTATTAATTTAAATTTGTTGATTAATTGATAGGGGGTTTGTATTTTCATTGGTTAATAGTGGCTATGGAAAGATTTTTAGTTAAGAGACCAACGCCACCACCAAGTAGTTCGACTCATCCGGGTAGTTCCAAGAAACCGAAAATAGATGAAATCTTAGCTAATCTTCCAGCAGACCCGGGACTTCGACCTCCCATGTTAGAGTATGATCCTAATTTTCGAGATGAAATTCGAAGGGCATATATACAAATGGAACATTGTCGACCAAAAGATCATGACTTCCCACAAACTGATGGTTGTCGGTTTCTCCCAAAGTGGTTGGATGCTTTTATATTTTGCCCACCCAAGAAAAAATTCCTGGATCCGCCACTGATCGTGGTAGCCTTTTTTTACAGGGATTGGGTTTTCTTCCCGGTAGCCTTTTTTTAACAGGTACCGGGTCTTCTTTCTTGGCATGGAACAAGAACACGACGGAGAGCACCGAGACTTGGACTTGAACTTCAACGGTGCTGACAGCAGCGGCAAGGAGTGGAGAGCATCTGGCCATGAGAGCTTCGTCTCGAATTATTCATGGCAACGACGGCTCGGCAGGAAGTGGCATGGACTACTTCTTTTCTTCTTGACATGGACGGAGAGCACCGATTCGAGGAGAGAAGGTCTTCCGCATCGTTTCGGGCACCGTAAAAGAAACAACTCTTTCTCTGTGACAGTTACCTTTGAATCGTCTTCTCCTGATGTTGGCTGCGGCTTTTGTGCGGCTTCTTTCAGCTTTCTTCTTCTTTCTCTCTCTTTGGCGTGGATTTATGGCCTTCTCTCCGTTTCCGGCAGCAGCAGCTTCCTGCTCCTCCTCGAACAGCTTCCTTCCTGCCTTCTTCTTCCTGCGTCTGCGTTCTTCCTTTCGGCTGCTGCCTCGTCCCTTCACAGCCTTCACCCCCTTTTTGTAAGGGAAACATGTGGGGTTTTGTGAGCTTGCCTTTGCTTGCAAGGCAAGATTATTTCCTTGCGGGCATGCACAATTAATTTTGATTGGCCAACACTGATGTTGCAGATCTTGTGACGATTTAGTCCGTATTAGGGTTTTTCTTTGGCTTGGATACCTTGGACTCCAAGCCAAAGAGATTTGCTCCCAAAATAAATGTATATTCATCCTGTTTTTATTTTAAGGCATTTAAATATATATTATTTGTTTATCCTGAAAATTTATCGCCAAACAATCAACGTCTAGAATTTTCCATGTTCGAAAGCTACATTGTGTTGAGATAATCTCATCTTGGGAAATTAAGTCTTGCATAGTAGTATACAACGCCCTGAGTCTTTAATCTCATCGACATTTAGATTTTTTGGTTGCACGTATCAGTTACCATAAGCTTGACTGTTTGAAGGATGTGTGCAACTAACAATGGTGATTCATGAATCATTGCGCCTATATCTCCCAGTTAGTGTGGTGTCAAGGGAGGCTTTCAAGGACATGAAGTTCCGGGACATTCATGTTCCAAAGGGTATCAATGTTTGGACAATATTGGTGGTGACATTGCACACTGATCCGGAAGTCTGGGGACCATATTCGTACGCATTCAACCCCGATAGGTTTGCAAATGGGATCACAGGCGCTTGCAAGCTTCCACACTTGTACATGCCATTCGGAGTTGGTCCTCGAGTGTGTCTCGAACAGTACTTTGCCATGGTTGAACTCAAGGTTCTGATAGCTCTCATAGTATCCAACTTCTCCTTCTCGCTTTCTCCCAAGTACCGCCATGCACCTACTCTGAGATTGGTCGTAGAGCCGGAACATGGTGTTGATCTCTTGGTGAAGAAGTTATGACAAGGAGCAGCTAAATTATCATTGTGCTGAAAAATAAGAGAGGTTAGTTGGGTTCCCTGTTCTCTAGAGTTTAGTTTGTTCACTTGTAAGCTTTTTATTGATATTGCTGGTTCCAATCAGGCTTGTTTATTTGTACTGCTTGTAACTATATAGTATATACTGAATTTTGATAATAACATGTTCGTTTTTCTTCTATCCCATCAATTTAAATAGCTATGTTGGTCTTCTATTCCATCAATTCAAAATAACTACTAGGGTAATAACATCTCTGATTTCTTGTCCATACACAACTCTAAAACTCTAGAACCGATTCAGTGATACGCACATGCTCGAAAGGGGTATCCGTGTAGGTTTCTCATTTTGGAAGAGATTCTTACGGAGTTGGCATTGAAGGACCAATGTTCCACATTTTGTCGATACCAATTTTAATGAATTTCCATTTCAGAAATAAAAACTACAATTCAGTCATAGTTCTGTTCAACAACCAACGCTCCAATTTCTCTTGTTTATATGCACCCCTTATAGTTGTCTACAATGTTAGAGGCCTTTTGTATCCTGTTCAATAACCCTTTTTCGTTTTCAAATCAGAGAACCATTTTTCTAACACCATTCGAATCAGTGTTTGGCGGTCCATTTAAAATGAACAGCCGGAAACTAACTCGTAAAAGGGCCCTAAATTTTGACGCCGTTGATACACTTCTCATTAATTTATCATTAATGTCAGAATACAGAGCAACTTTTAGGAATGAGAAACACCAAATGTCTTATAATATGTGTTGCAATTAATCAGCCTCAGTTGCTTAAGTACTAGTTAATTAGTACAATGAATTTGAAAATTTTGACGTTTGAATCAGCAGTATGTGCCTAGATAAGGTTGTTTAATTATTAATTTATGGCTTTATAAATACATAACTTGTGAGAATTTGTGCCTACTCAACTCATATAAGGGAGCGACAGATAAAAACAGCAGCGTATATTCTTCTTAGAGATTTTAAAGCAAATGGAGAAGGACCTTAATATCCCTTCTACAGTTCGTCTCTCAATATCGGAGGAAATGAGTTTTGCACTACGGTTGGTACTCTAACTCGGCGTGAGCCTAATTCAATGCTTGCTGCAATGTTTAGTGGACGTCGTGTTGTCCTTCAGGATCCTGAAAAGGGATATGTTTTCATTGATAGGGATGGCACACATTTTCAGCACATCCTTAATTGGTTAAGGGATGGAATTGTTCCCTCTTCAGAAGATTTTTCCAACTATTCGGAACTTATAAGAGAAGCGGAATATTATCAACTACTTGGTCTACGAATGGAATACATACTTTTCTAAACAAGAGGAAGGAGGATGATCTAAACACTGAAAAGTTGGGTGCAGAATTAGCCCGCATTGATATCATCAAGTCATGTATACAATCAAATGGGAAAATTCGGCTTCGAGGCGGTTAACCTCTCCGGCCTTCAATTTTCGAAACTGGACTCGGCAAATGCTAACCTTGACAGAGCAAAACTAATGGAGCATGTTTGATAAATTGTAGCTTCTGCAAGGCAAGCTTGATTTCTGCGGAGCTCCATATTGCTGATCTTACAAATGCAAATTTTGAGGCGGCTAATCTGAAAGCGGCAAGCTTGAAGAATCCCAAGATGACGTCTGAACTAGTTTTAAGGATGCAAATCTTGAAATGGCTTATGGGGAAAATGTGAATATTCGGCAACATTTCGAGGGTGCAAAGTTTTCTGGTGTTACTCATGACGGTAAGGGGTTTGTATGTTCTCGCTACTATTAGACTTATTTTCTATTTGTATGTCTCGTTAGAGCTATAAGCCTAAACTTTGTATTAATTTTTTTGTTGTGTGAGAAAGGGCCAACATAAGAGGATGTATTTGGCTTATGATGTACTCAGAAACTACAAATGAACAAGATGGAGCTTCTGCAATTTAGTTTCTAATACAATAATTGATTTATCCCACCCTGGCTTTGTCCCTTCTCTGCCTTCAGCCTCCCTCCCCTAGTGCAACATCCTCTTAGAGCAGTTCGGCAGCGGGTGGGGCCCGCCTGTCGGCCACTTCAATTGTTACCGTTGGGGGAAGCCACGTGGCTTCCCCTGGACCGTGCGATCTCAACGGCTCTTTAATTTGGGCCGTTGGATCTGGAACGGTAATAAAAAAATAAAAAAAGGATTTAATATCAACCGTTGGATCTCAGATCAACGGTTGATATTAATTCCTTTATAAATTAAAAAAAAAATTAAAATTCAGAAAAGTTAACGTTGTGACACGTGGCACAATCTGGAGCGTTGAAATTCAAATTTTTTAAAATCCAACGGCATAGATTAATTAGGTGAATAAAAAATTGTAAAAAATCTGTAAAAATCGGGAATTTTTTTTTTTAAAATTTGTAAATTTTTTTTTTTAACTTTTCTATAAAAACCTTGGCAATATCATCTACCTTTACAACACATTTTTATTCAAAACACCAAATAAAAATTACATCAACACACCAAACAAAAATACTTAAACACACCAAATAAAAATTACATCAACACACCAAATGAACTTAAGCATCTTCAACACCCATGTGCGCCCACTGGTGCTCTATCAAGTCAAGTTGGCGGGCATTGTGCATATATGGTCGTTGAAGTGCAGTATATCGTTGAATGATCATGTCATTGTAACGTCCATCCCTTTGTAATGGGTCGTGTTGCACAGGTTCTTCGGTAGCGTCATGAGCACAATATATTTGTGTTCTAGAATTGTTCATCGGGTCTGGCTCATATTCATCAACGGCATCATAATCGTACTCATCTTCCACAATCATGTTGTGAAGAATGATGCACGTCATCATGATGGATCGAAGCGACTCTACATCAAACATTCTTGCAGCACCCCTAACAATAGCCCAGCGAGCTTGGAGTATACCAAAACAACGCTCCACATCCTTCCTGCATCCTTCTTGACATCTTGCAAAGTATTTTTCCTTTGCAGATCGTGGACGTGGCACTGTTTTGACAAAAGATCCCCACCTTGGGTAAATGTCGTCTGCTAGATAGTATGCCCCGTCCTACTGACGTCCATTGACCCAGTATGTGACTTTCGGTGCCTTTTCTTGCAGGACGTCGTTGAACACTGGGGATTGGGCAAGGACATTGAGATCATTTTGAGCACCAGGAACTCCGAAAAAGGCGTGCCAGATCCATGTATCAAAAGATGCCACTGCCTCCAAAATGATACTTTTTGCTCCTTTTTTGTCCCCATAAGCGCCTTGCCATGCACTTGGACAGTTTTTCCAAGTCCAGTGCATACAGTTTTCCCATCCTCGTTAGCTCGTCCACTTGGTCTGCAGCTGCTCCATATGCAAGCATCCGCAAGGCAGCAGTAATTTTTTGCTGCTGGCAGGAGACCCATAACACCAAAAGCATCTGCCTTTTGCACAAAGTAAGAATCATGGTTGCAAACAGCGCCCATGATTTTGTTGAACAAATGTCGTTCCATTCTAAAACGACGTCGGAAGTACGTATCAAGGAATGCACTGTTACGAACAAAATAATCGTTCAACAGCTCATGACCTCGTCGTTGCCTGTTTCTTTCAATGTTGATAGCACGGTTGGGCCTGGAGGTGTGAGCCACAGCTTGGATGACTCGACGGGAATGTGAGGCTCTTGCCATTCTTGATTCGTCATCTCTCCGTCTACGGTCGTCATCCTCTTCCATCAGATTTTCGGCCCAATCCCCGCCATTGAACGTTGCTTCTGATTGGTTAAACAATTCTTCCTCTTCTTGATCGATTTCCCACATCATCTTTGAAGAAGAAGAAGAAGGCATTGTAAAAGAAGGAAGCAGAAACTATGAATAATGATAGGGATTTTGGTGAAGAAGGAAGCAGAAACTATGAATGGTGGTGTGAGATTTCTGAGGATGGATGGTGGATTATATGGAGGATTCAGAAAGGATTAGGTTGTTGATAATGCCACGTGGCATGCCGTCATTCGTTAAAAATCTTGTGGAAATATGTCATCAATGAGTGTAATCGGGTTGTGACACGTGGCACAACGTGATTCGTTAAAAATCTTATCGGAAATCCATCACCAATAATTGTCTTTTCAGATTATGACACGTGGCGCAACGAGCACGATTAAAAATTTTATCCGATATAACAAATAAAATTATTTTGAATTATTTTATAAATAAATAAAAAATTACAATATTTTATTGTTATTGGTTTTTCGGATAATGACACGTGGCGCAACGAGAACGATTAAAAATCTTATCCGAAATTACAAATAAAATTATTATGTATTATTTTATAAATATAAAAAATACTAATATTTTATTGCCAATTGCCAGGGCAATTTAATTGTAGGGGTGGAGATGTAAAAAGCAATTGACAGGGGAATACACTGTTCATTAGGGCAATTACTGTTCATTGGGGTGGATTGAATAGTGATTGCCTGGGGGGAGGTGGGCAACACTGGAACTGCTCTTAAACAATCAAGCAGACCGTATGAGGCTATAAAAACCAAAGAAAAAAAATTCATTGTAAAATATTTTTCTCATCGATTTAAAATACTATTTTTGGGTTAATTACATATACACCTGCTGAGGTTTTTTGGATTTTCACAAAACCCCGTCAGGTTTTGCAAGTAACACAAACACCCCATGACGTTTCAAAATCATTTCACAAACCGCTGAGGTTTTTTGGGTTAATTACATATACACCCGCTGAGGTTTTTTGGGTTTTTTCAAAACCCCCTCAAGTTTTGAAAGTAACACAAACATCTGATGACGTTTCAAAATCATTTCACAAACCCCATTCCATTAGGGTTTTGTTAGTTTTATATTGACATCATCATAAAATAATTTTAAAATAACAAAATTAACATTGTATAGCTATCCCAGTGAAGAATAAGATATCTTACTTATAACCAAACACCCCAATTCACTCATCTCTTATGTTGAAGACTACTACATCTCCTCCGCTCGGCACTCTCTTCTTCGAATGGTTCATCCATACAATTTATGGTTTGGTGATGAATTTTTGGTTTCCCAGCTCAGTTTTCTCTTTTGAGATTTGGGTTTGCTTTGCTTTTTGGAGTTAAGCTTAATTTGTTAGTTTTTGCTTCTATGTGGAGTGTTGGGTTCGAAATTGATGGTCTTTTTTGAGATATTTGTTTGCTTTGATTTCTTGGTTATATATGCTGATTTTTACTTAATTTTGTGTTTCTTGTGCAGCTAAGTGTTTTTTTTTTTTAATGAAGTTTGAGGGTTAAAAAGTTCAGAATTTTGGTACTGTCCAGGTGATAGGTTAGTTTCGAATTTCTGGGTTTAAAGCGGATCGACTTTTATACTTTTAGGTTTAGTTTGGGAAGAAAATGAAAATTAGATTTTGCCTTTTTCGAGTATTTCATCAGAACTAACTGCGTTTTCTATTAGGTGTAAAAAATATAGCTCCCCAAGAAGGTTGCTTATTTTTCAACTTTTTAATTGATCATGGATTTGTCGCTGCAACAAGATTTGTTTCGAGTGCTGCCAAGATCTTTTTATCAACATTAGGTTTATGGTGTGCGCGTCGAGCAAACTTGTTCGTTTTTCAACTCATTATACTGATCATGGCTTTTTAGTTGATTGAGTTTTATTTCGACTGCTGCAAAGGTTTTTTCATTAATTGAAATGTCTGGCGTGCTTAAATCATGTTTTTTGGATTATGGTGCATATTCTAATTTTTATCTCTAACTGTGGGTGATATAACATTGTAGAAATTTTTAAATTTTTGGCAATTCTGTGCGATGATTTCAACGACAAAAATATCAATAGGGTTTTTTTTATATATGATAAGCATCGTGTAATTAAAATTTGTAGCCAATATATTTTAACGCCGTAAGGGTTTTTTGGTATTTTTACAACTTTTGTCATGACTGTTAGGGTTCTTTTGTCTTGGAGGGAGGTTTGTGAAATGATTTTGAAACGTCAGGGGGTGTTTGTGTTACTTTCAAAATCGGAGGGGGTTTTGTGAAAACTCAAATAACCTCAAGGGGTGTATATATAATTAAAAAAGGCATCAGTGCAAGTCTCTGATTTACTCATTAAAATGTGCTCACATGTCATTAATTTGAGAGCAACTTATATGAAATGGGTTCACCGCCACGTGACGTTGCGGTCCAATAATACATTGTCATGCGGAGAAAAACTTGCACATAACAATGCATCCATATGACATTGTACTAAACTACAAGTCTCGTGCAAAAAAAGTTAAAACAATACCTAACAATAATTACAAACGCGAGTGTAGCCACATTAGCTAGATCACATATGTGCTCTTCCTATGCTGATTAATTTAAAAAATAACACTGATTGCCACTTAATATTAAGACCTAGTAGTATTCATCTCCACTTATAAATGAATAGTTATTATATTCCACACAAAATTTATCTAAATTATGAGAAGAAATTTATAAGTGTGTGTACATGATTTTAGCCAACTTTACAAAGTCAAGGTTTAAATGTGGGATTCGGCTAGAATGCTTACAAGCATTTCATGCTTATACGAGTGTAACTATTAATCATTAATGATTAGATTTATGTAAGCATAATTAATGGTTACATTCGTATAAGTATGGAATGCTGTATGATTAATGGTTAAATTCGTGTAAGTATGGAATGCTGGTAAGCATCGTAGCCTATCCACATAAAGTCATAGATCCTACAATTTAAACGACCTGTCGTGTGTTTCACATACACACCAAAAAAAAGCGAGGGACTGAGGACATTGGATTGGTAATGTCGTTTGAATTACTGAACGCAGCATTCCATTACTCTGCAACTCAGTGCTTCTCCCTCCCAAATTCCCAAACCAAACTTTCTATTTCCAGCAAATTCCCGATCTTCTCCATGAAATTAAATTAATTATTTAATTAATTAATTTTCAGAGAGAGAGAGAGAGAGAGATGGAAGCGGTGGCGGAGGGGCTGTGGGCGCTGGCGGACCACCAGGAGCAGAAAGGGGAGATCGGGAAGGCGGTGAAGTGCCTGGAAGCCATATGCCAAAGCGACGTGTCGTTTTTCCCCATCGTGGAAGTCAAAACGCGCCTCCGCATCGCCACCCTGCTCCTGAAGCACTCCCACAACGTCAACCACGCCAAGTCGCACCTGGAGCGAGCTCAGCTGCTCCTCAAGTCCATCCCTTCCTGCTTCGACCTCAAGTGCCGCGCCTACAGCCTCCTCAGCCAGTGCTACCACCTCGTCGGCGCCATTCCGCCGCAGAAGCAGATCCTCCACAAAGCCCTCGAGCTTTCCGCTTCCGCCGGCCACGAGTATGTAATAGCAGTAGCTGTAATCTTCAATCTTCCTACTTTTAATGCTTAATTTTCCGACCTGTTTGATACCCATTTCATTTTTAGTTTTTAGTTTTCCATTTTTATACTTACCCACGAAAACTAAAAACTAAAAACGAAATGGGTATTAATTGCGTCCCACATTTGTTTGTAATTGTTGTTTTTGTTCAAGTGTTTGGAAGTTCAAATCTCATATTGGTGTTGTGATTGCTGTTGTTGTTGAAGATTTACAGTCAAGTTATGGTCTTGCAACTTCAATTCTCAGCTTGCAAATGCTCTGATCATCGAAGGGGACTACCGGAGTTCTATCTCCGCCTTGGAGGCCGGTTTTCTTTGCGCTGCTGAAATATACTATCCTGAGTTGCAGGTAAACGAAACTGTGTGGCAAGATAACATTACTTGTAGCTGTAGGTTCATTTCATAGCTTAATTTACTTATTTTGTTTTTAGATGTTCTTCGCAACTTCTATCCTTCATGTACACCTAATGCAATGGGATGATGAGACTACCGTTGAGCGAGCTGTTACCAAATGTGATGAGGTGTGGGAGTCCTTAGACCCGCAGAAAGTATGTGCACATCTTGCCGTCTTGATAGTTTTCTACATTGCTTATTCTAATCGATACTTAATGCTGATAATGGTTGCTTGTTTTACTTTTACCTTGTTCTTGCTTGATCACACCCATAAAGAGACAACAATGCCTTGGTTTACTCTTCTATAATGAACTTCTGCACATATTTTATCGACTCCGGATATGTGACTACAAGAATGCTGGAGCACATGTAGAAAGATTGGATGCTGCTATGAAGGCTGATTTGCAGCAAATGCAGCATGTGCAGCAGCTGGGAAGGGAACTCAATGCTGTAAATCAGAGTCTTTCCCGGTCTGATCTACACCACAGGGAGAGGTCAGCATTGTCTGAAAAACAAGCTCGGCTTCAACACCAGCTCTCTAGTCTTTCAACATGGAGTTCAACTGCCCCGGGGTCTCTGGAACCAGCGTATTTTGGAAATATGAAACGAACATATGGAGATAAGCTTGAGCTAGCGCCACCTCCTTTTGATGGGGAATGGCTACCAAAAAGTGCGGTTTATGCTCTAGTTGATCTTATGATGGTTGCGTTGAGTCGTCCAAAGGGAAATTTTAAGGACTGTGGAAAGCGTATACAATCCGGAATGCAAACTATCCAAGGTTTTCTTTTTACTCCTTTTCTTTTTGTGGGAAGGGAGGGCAGGAGGGGGATTAACATGTCATTCTTTGAGCCTCTGACTGATGGTGATACACACTTTAACTTGAATTATTATGGTTTTTTATTCTTTTCCTTTTTTCTTTTCAGAGGAACTTGTAAAGCTTGGAATAACTGATGGTGTGAGAGGTAAGTTCATTTTGAGATGGCTATAATAACATGGTTTCGTTGCTTTTATTTTTGTTTGAATATTATTAATACAACCTTTCCTAAAATTTTCTGAGCAGAGGTGAATTTGCAACACTCTGCTATCTGGATGGCTGGTGTGTATTTGACACTACTTATGCAGTTTCTTGAAAACAAAGTGGCTATGGAGTTGACACGATCTGAATTTGTAGAAGCACAAGAGGTTGGTGCATGTCTCAAGACATACTTGTGTGTATTCTTAATCTCAAGCTGACTGCATGTAATGAGTATAGTCAAATTTACTTGTACCTTGCAGGCATTGGTACAGATGAAAAATTGGTTTATGCGCTTCCCAACAATTTTACAGACATGTGAGAGCATCATCGAAATGCTCAGGGGGCAGTATGCTCATTCTGTTGGCTGTTATCACGAAGCCGCTTTCCATTACGTTGAAGCTGCAAAGGTAAATATTTCTTGAACTGCAGTATCTGCCATATCACTAGCCAAAAATTGAAGGTTCCATTGTTTTTACGGTGAGAGAGCAATATGCTAATTTGTGTCCACAACCATGTTTGTTAGATTTCATTCTGTTTAGTAAAAGGTAAACAAAAAAAAAAAAGACATATGGACGTAATTTCCCTTGGCATCTAAACTACGTGTTGCATGTGTTTTGCATAAGCAGCTCACAGAGAGCAAATCAATGCAAGCTATTTGCCAAATTTATGCAGCTGTCTCGTACATCTGCATTGGTGATTCCGAATCATCTACACAGGTAAAAGGTTTTCTGTAATTTCCGTTCTGTTGCTTTTATATGTTTTTGTAATTTAGTATTTGCTTGCACGTAGTTTTCATTTTTTTTCCATTGGATTTTCCCCTTGCTAAATAGATGTTTGGATGCAGGCACTTGACTTGATTGGACCAGTTTACAGAATGATGGACTCATTTGTTGGAGTTCGAGAGAAAACCAGTGCTCTTTTTGCCTATGGTCTTTTATTGATGAAGCAACAAGATCTACAGGAAGCAAGGTACATTCAAGTCCTTTGACATCCTCTGCCGTTGGCATTATATATATATATATTTTATTGTTGTTTTAAAGCCAAATAAGTTTTGATTTTGAATTTGACTGCTGTGTGGAGATTTATCTATCTACTCCGTTTCCTTAGTCATTTAGACTGAATCCATTTTCTCCCGTAAAGCATTTATACAAGTTTAACATGTCATATTTACAATGTCGTTGATGTTTCAATTGTTTCCTTCTTTATATTGGATAATATTTTCAAGTGATTATCAAATTTTTCTTCACCTCTGTATATTGTTAATTAATTCACTCCTTGAAATGCTATCGAAGAAAAGTGCACTAATATCCTTCGAACTATGAAGTGCACCTCTGTCTAGCTGAACCCTGGTTTCTTGGAGACCCACGGGGGTTAACCCTACACATCCAACCATACGGACAAAGAGAAGAACACAAACTACTACTATGGATACCAAGTCCTCCAGGCTCTGCTTTTTGCTTACTCTTTGTTTCAGTTCTTGTGTAAATAAACTTATAGTTCCAGCTAATCGTGTTAACTGATATGATACTTGAATTTTTTGCACTATTAACTCTCTCCTAAATCTCATTTTGGTGCAGAAATCGACTTGCCAAAGGTTTGCAGTTGACACATACTCATTTGGGGAACCTTCAGCTTGTTTCACAGTATTTGACAATCCTTGGGAGTTTGGCACTAGCTCTTCATGATCCTGGACAGGCCAGAGAGATCTTGAGATCATCCTTAACATTGGCAAAGAAGCTTTCCGATCTCCCAGCACAGATATCAGTGCTCTCTGTTCTGACAGGTATATATGTTCCTTTTGGGCTCATTATCTGGAACAGACAATCTGGTTTCTCCTTTAGTGCAACAGAGAGCCCTACTGCACTTTAGGTTGTGTTATGCACTGACTGGATTGATCAAATTTGCGCTTATTCTTTTACTTGCAATGCTATGTGATATTTTCTAATGGTTTCAAATGTACATACATGACCACATTCTGCATTCATGTATTGGAGTTTTGGAACAAATATATTGTTGTTGGAATAACAGGAAGAAATTTAATTTAGTTTACAATTGTATTTTAGGTCATCCTTCTGCATATTAGTAAAGCATGTCGGATTTCATAATTTAACTGATTCAATTTAGTCGATTCTAACTGGAATTTTCATTGGATTTATTCTGCTGATACATGCTATTTTTATGGTAGCTTTGTATCAAGAGTTAGGCGAAAAGGGACATGAATTGGAGAATCTCGAGTTCCAGAAGAAAAGGGCGGATGAACTGCAAAAGAGACTTGCAGATGCACATTCATCCATTCACCATATTGAACTAGTGAGGGCAACACATCTCAAAGTTGCTTGACATATCTGAACAATGATTTAATCTTTCGATACGAGGCACTCACTGATTATTTCTCTTGTCTTAACTTGCAGATTGAACAAGTGAAGGTTGAAGTACAACAATTTCACGGGGTTGACATCAATCGTGCAAACATGGGCCCATCCATGAGTGACAGTCTAGACATTCCAGAATCTGTTGGTCTATCTGCCCAGTTGCCTACTCATTCGTCATCAAGGCTAGTAGATTTAGACACGGGAAGACGTGGGAAGAGGAGAATTTAGATTCTGACTTGTACAGTTCGAAACATCCTCTGTTTTTCCCGTTTTAGGAAAAATGAGAGACTGATAACTTAGAGGAGATTGCAGTCGAGCACTTTGAAATCTATGTATAGTGTTGTGAAGTAGGTTAACTCCAGCAAGAAAGTATCGTTACTATCGTTAGCATTGGTATGAGAGATGCTGTATATTTTTCATCGAATATAATGTTATCGAGCAATCTTACCATATAATTTACATGATTCCTTGATCCTTGGGAAACATAGTTTATGTCATCAGTGCAATGCAATACAGATGCTTGTTTGGTTCGTGTCATGCTACTGATTACATTACATGGTCAAAATTGTCTGTCGGATGAAAGTGGATTGATTACAATGTTTAGATGAAGCGAGTATGTACACTTTGACATGTGATTGGGAAAAATGCAGCCCCGCCAAACAACGGCAATAGTGAAAACTTTAGCGTGTTTCTTGTTCCATGGATAAACAAAATGCAGCACTGCTAAACAACGGTAAGTGCAGGATGAGAGCGACTTGAATTCATCGGTTGTCTTTGCAATTGTTCTCATGCCTCATTAACAGTTAGTCCCGAAATTTCTTTGAGTGGCTTCCATACGAATTTCCTCCTGCGAATACATTGGTTTTTCAAGACACATATCGAAAGAATGATCTCTGATATGGAAATGTACACACACTTGGGAATGCAGGACACAGATACATTTGACATTACCAGTTTCCGCACTCTGCAATGACCCTCACTTTGGGGCGGAGCGTGGGAAGCAGGGCAAGAAACTGCAATTCCGCCTTCGACAGAACCTGAAGTACATGGGACAACATTAGTGTGATTGAATTCCTATTTTGCTTTGGGAAGTGATTTTCGCACTCCACTTTTGTCTGCAAGGGTAAATACCTTGGCTTCAATGATCCAGACTACAAGGCCTTTGGCCTTTGGAGGCAGAGCGGCAAGCCTGTAATCCACCTCTGGTGGAAAGTACCATCTTGATATTGGCTGCTTCCCTAGATGAGGCTACTTCCCAACAATAATCATTTGAGTAAGAAGAATACAAGAAAATGTATCCTTTACAATTTGACATGTTAATCTAGACAAGACGAGTAACAATCTGATAACATAACATATTAGACATCTGAACTCACCGGACAAACGGGGTGGACCTTGGTGAGAGTGGTCTCAGGATCTCCAAGCCCTCGCGCACTAAGGTCAAGGAAATAGTAACCCTGGTACGTCAGGCGGTTAAGATACCGCCCCTCGTACCCTCCCTCGTGGGGAGAGTAGACTGCGAGGGCCTTGTGCTCTTCCACGTCCGAAAGCCAACGGCCAAGATCAAATCTCACCAAGTCTCCTCCTATGAAGTCCTCTATCCCTCTCCCACACCTTATCATCCCAACCCTCTTGGATGCCTTACCATTTCCATGTCCCCCACTCAATCCCATCATTAGCATCATGTTTCTGTTTCCCTTCAGCTCATTGTTTCCGATGAAGCTGCTTCGAGGAGGTGGCTGCTTGTGCCGGAGATTCGCGGAGACGGGAAGTATTGTTCCATGCTTGAAGCAGTTTGCAGCTGCCATATTCTAACTTGAAAGAAAGAAAGATAGTGATGGTGTGGGAGATAATGCCATTAGCGGGAAGGAAATGGAAATTAGATAAAGGTTGTGAAAAAAACCAATGCCAAGACAATGCGTTTGTATGGTGGATAACAAAGATAAGAAATCACAACTCTCTTTTGTACTAAAATGTATGGTGCTTGTGTTTACGGGAAAAAACAAAGTGCTTAACACATTAGTTTCCATGAAAAATTTCAAATAGCTAGCCATGTTTTTACACTTTTTAAAGTTTGTGTGAATTAAAAAAAAATGAGAAACTTCAACTTTTTGAATTATATTTTGGGAATATATTAAGGATATGTTGAGTAAAATTTTAATTTTTTAGTTATAGAAAATAAAAGTTATGTTAAGGACAGTCATGCATGTGATATCAGATGTAAATATTGTCGATTTGGTAAATCTCACATTGCATATCCATTCCACTAACTTTAAAAGTTTTATATATTGTCGATTTGGTGAATCTCACATTGCATATCCATTCTACTAACTTTAAAAGTTTTATATTGTAAAATGTATTGTGAAATTATGCTAAGGATATCTTGAGTAAAACTTTTATTTTCTTAATTCTAGAACATAAGAGCTATGTTAAGCACAATGGCTATGCTTAAGCTCTCGACTTGGTGAATCTCACAATGTATATCAATTCCACCAAGTTAAACGTTTTGAAATGTATCTTGAAATTATGTAAAAGTAAGAGCTACATTAAGCACAATGTTTATGCGCGCTAGACATAACATTTAATAAATTCTTGATTTCATGAACTTTACAACAGAGATCCATTTCATCAATATTTGACTATAAAATTATTAATTTGTTGAATCTCTTAATGTGAACCATTCCATCAACGTTCTCATGGTCAACTAAGGTAACATTATTTGGTGAAGTTCAGATTCTACCATTAATCAATTTACAATACAGAGAATATAGCCTAACTTCTTATAAGTACATGCAAGATACCCTTAATGTGTTAAAAACAATAAGATATGTTGAACAAGCAATCGGGAATACAACAAACTCAGTTATTCGCAATGATTATCAAACAAGTGGTTCTTTATACACCCAAGTTTCATTTATGGACACCCATAAATTTTATTTTTAAAAAAAATTTCTATACCCATATATAAAATTACCACAAAGGGCTTAGTGATTTTTTAAGGAAAATAATTATATCTTTGGACACCCATAGGGTTTTGAAACAAATAATGCGGTAACCACGCGAATGATGAACTTCCCGACTATTGAATTTCACACTAAAATTGAAGAGAAAACTTTCATAATTAATCTAAGAAAAATGGGTGTTAAAAGAAAAATAAATTCATAAAAAGTTTAAAAAGTATATTTTTAAAAGTTTAGTAAATTATTTTGAGCCTCTAAAGAAATGTGCGAGAATAAATTAAATCCCGAAAGTATCCTAACACGAAATTTGGGTATGTACATGTGTGGACTCCCCCTCGCCATGGGGCTCACGCCCCTTGCCTTGGCCCAGCAACCATACACATGTTTACCTAAATTCTCCTAGTAAGAGCAAGTCCAATGGGGTGGATTGCTTGGGGGATGTGGATGTAATTGCTGGGGGGGGGGGTTTGTGTGGGCTGGAGAAGGAAATCCACCTAGGTGGGTGTGGAGCTCGGGGGCCAGCCCAGTCAAAAATCGACAGCCCAAGCCACCGAGGTGGCTGACGTCAGGCTGACGTCAGCCACGCTGATTAAAAAAATTTGCGTCAGGCGCGTGCAACTCACGCGCGCGTGAGGCGCGTCCCGACAGCCGACTGCGGGGTGGGGCCCGCCTGTCGGCCACAATAATTCTAACCGTTGGGGGAAGCCACGTGGCTTCCCCTGGACCGTGCGATGTCAACGGCTCTTTAATTTGAGCCGTTGGATCTGCAACGATAATAAAAAATAAAAAAAAGGATTTAATCTCAACCGTTGGATCTCAGATCAACGGTTGATATTAATTCCTTTATAAATTTTAAAAAAATTGTTTTAAAATTCAGAAAAGTCCACGTTGTGACACGTGGCACAATCTGGAGCGTTTAAATTCAAATTTTTTAAAATCCAACGGCAGAGATTAATTAGGTGAATAAAAAATTTAAAAAAATTGTAAAAAATCTGTAAAAATCGGGAAATTTTTTTAAAAAAATTTGTACATTTTTTTTAAAACTTTTGTATAAAAACCTTGGCAATATCATCTACTTTACACCACAATTCCATAATTGACAACACATTTTTATTCAAAACACCAAATAAATTTTACATCAACACACCAAATAAAAATTACATCAACACACCAAACAAAAATACTTAAACACACCAAATAAAAATTACATCAACACACCAAATAAAAATTACTTCAACACACCAAACAAAAATTACTTCATTTAAATTTGTTAGACATCTTCGTTAAAAATCTTATCGGAAATCCATCACCAATAATTGTCTTTTCAGATTATGACACGTGGCGCAACGAGAACGATTAAAAATTTTATCCGATATAACAAATAAAATTATTTTGAATTATTTTATAAATAAATAAAAAAATACAAATATTTTATTGTTATTGGTTTTTCGGATAATGACACGTGGTGCAACGAGAACGATTAAAAATCTTATCCGAAATTACAAATAAAGTTATTATGTATTATTTTATAAATATAAAAAATAGTAATATTTTATTGTCAATTGCCAGGGCAATTTGTAGGGGTGGAGAGGAAAAAAGCAATTGACAGGGGAATACACTCTTCATTAGGGCAATTACTGTTCATTGGAGTGGATTGAATAGTGATTGCCTGGAGTGAGGTGGGCAACACTGGACTTGCTATGCTCTGAACATTGGAAGACCAACAATGGCTATGCTCTGAAAAAATAAAAAGTAAAAAAATTTAGCACATCAAAGAATCAACCTTGACTTTCTCCCCCTTTCCCTTCTTCTCTGTCCTCTTTCATCCTTCCCTCCCTCCCTCCATAAAACCCTCCCAATTCAAAGTTTTCCCAATTTAGGGTTTTCAGATTTTCCCTATGAAATAAGCTGGGTCCAAGCAGCAACAACAACAACGAGAATGCTGGGTCCCACCGCGTCGAAGTGGTACAGAGCCGGCGGGCTTCTCCTCCACCTCAGACCCCACCGGAGCTTCAATTCAACCGCCTTCGCCGCCAGAACCGCCTTCCACGGCAGCCTCATTCGTCTCCCAAAGACTTTGACTTCGAACACCGTCCGTACGGCATCAATACTCCCTTTCCGCGTCAACGCCTTCATCTCCGATGCCACATCCGCCCCTTCTCCGCCGGACGGGCGGTCGTTGTTCTCCACATTACCGGACAAGAACAACCCGACTCCTCCAGTTTCTAAGGGGAATTCCGTCGAACAGATTACGGACCTGCAGATTTTCCGAACTCTCGCCAGTTACTTGTGGATGAAAGATAACTATGAATTCCGCATCAGGGTCATTGCTGCTTTGGGGTTCTTGGTTGGCGCCAAGGTTCTCAATGTGCAGGTGCCTTTCCTGTTCAAGCTTGCTGTTGATTGGTTGGGCTCGGCTACTGGCAATGCCACTGCCCTGGCTTCTTTCACCGCCGCCAATCCGACACAGTTGGCGCTCTTCGCAACCCCAGCTTCGGTTTTGATTGGATATGGGATTGCACGTACTGGTGCTTCTGCTTTCAACGGTACTACTACGCATGAAGTAATTGCTTGCTCATACCATTGTCTTTGGATATTCACGCTTCAGTAACATGTTTATATAATTGAATTTCGAACTGGGTTGTTGTTTCAAATGTATCTTTGTAGAATTGCGGACTGCCGTGTTTTCTAAGGTAGCGCTGCGAACAATCCGATCAGTATCTAGGAAGGTATGACTGTAGCATTCCCCAAAATGTTTCCTTTCTTGGTTTCATATATAGCATGCTTGTATTACTCTGAGAATTTAGATGCTTTATATCCTAAAGTCTTATTTGACATATGCAATTTAAACTTGGCAGGTCTTTTCTCATTTGCACGACCTTGATCTACGATATCATCTGAGGTATCCATATGTATTACTTTCCATGTTTGTTTAGAATGTATGAATTAGTTGTGGAGGAGGGACGAGAATTTATTTGTCCTTTGGGGAGATACTGTGCTTTAGTTTATAATAACAGCCTTTTCAATAAAGTTGATATTTTGAGCTCTTAGTTGCATGCTTACAATTGTGTTATCCCTCGTCTAATGTAATTTCAGTCGAGAAACCGGTGGACTAAATAGAATAATTGACCGTGGTAGCCGTGCAATAAATTTTATTCTCTCGTCTATGGTGTTCAATGTTGTACCCACCATCTTAGAGGTATGATCTGTACCTTTGGTTATTGTCAAGCTTGTTGACATGTACAAAGACACTCGACTTAGTAATGTAGTGCTGTTATTTGTTCGAAGGTTGAGGTTCCAACTTGCTTCGTATATATAACAGAACTACATTACTAAGTTTCTGAACAAATTCAACTGATTTGACATGTACCTTTCCAGATATCTATGGTTTCCGGTATACTGGCATACAAATTTGGAGCACCTTTTGCATGGATAACTTCACTATCAGTTGCTGCATATATCGCATTTACATTGACTGTCACACAGGTATCGTGTCTCTTGTCTATTGTTTGCTTATAGTTTTTGGAATGAATTGTGCATTTTTTTCCTGTTTGTTAGAGCATCTGCAAAGGACTAGCTAATGAGAGTGCCATAGCTAAAATATAGAGAAATTTCAAAAAAGATGCCCCCATCATACTACTAGCTATTTTGCCCCTAAAAATTACTCAACCTCTACGAGCTCATACATATGAGAGAGAGAAAGTGATTCCTAGTGACTTGCTATCTAATATTTTAATATGCTTAGCAAGTAAACTTTTTCATTTTAATATTCTGGAGAGAGAAAGACGGAAGAAACATTCATGACTGCTTAAAGTAGGGAGCAGGGTTGGAGTAACAATTCAAAAGTGGCTAGTTAAAATGTCTTTTTGGTAATTTTAGCTAAATATGAAGAGTCCCCTTGGGGATGCTCAAATTTCTTATTCCTTGTTGGTCACACCTTTTTTCTTTTATTTGCGGTCTGTACTTTTTTTCTTCATGCTTGCATATTGTGCCGTATTGATATATGTCTAGAAATATCTTGAACCATTTCATCACCGTATGTCTATTAATATGCTGATAGCTTTTCATTTACGAATCTTTCGTTAATGATTTCCTTGTCTTTACAGTGGAGGACTAAGTTTAGGAAGGCCATGAATAAGGCTGATAATGATGCTAGTACAAGGGCAATCGATTCACTTATAAATTATGAGGTAACGTGACGTATTTTGTATGGCTTCTACTCACTTTATGCACAAGTTGATGCCTTCAATCTCCTTATCTTTTCAAATTATTTTTCTGTTTCATCATCTGATGTTGTTTTCTTTCTACAGACTGTGAAATATTTCAATAACGAATCTTTTGAAGCCACTAAATATGACGAGTACTTAAAGAGTAAGTTTTTTATATTATCGTTTGTAGTATGTTGCATGGTTATCAATCCTGAATTAGCATTGGTCTGGAAACTAATATAAATTAAACCCACTAGTTCATGGTACACAAAATGTAAAAGCTGCTATTAGTCTTTCTGATAAACTTAGTCATAAAATGTCAAATTATTTTGAAGTTATGCATAAACTGTGTTTATTCGCGACATATGCACTGCTTGCTTGTCAAGAAAATTCTTTCTTGAACCAACCTTGATGCTTCCTTCTGTTTCCTGCATTTATGGGTTTGCATGGTAATCTCAGGTTGCATTCTACCAGGCCAACTTTTATTTTACTTTATTGAATGTTCTTTGTGGGGTATTTCTTCACATGGTATTGGACTGTTCATTCCTCCCTGAAATATTTTTGGTTTGCTTGCACTAATAATAGTAGGTTTTTTTCTTAGTTTAAATTGAGCTCGCACTTATTTACCTCAAAATTTTATTTTCATGGTTTCTTAATGCTTCTTCTGTTGCTTGTCGTTGTCTTTCAGGGTATGAAGATGCTGCTTTAAAAACACAACGCAGTCTTGCTTTTCTGAACTTCGGCCAAAATATTATATTTAGCACAGCTCTGTCAACTGCTATGGTGTTGTGTTCAAATGGTATTATGAGTGGCAATATGACAGTTGGTGATTTGGTAATTTTCCTTGAGATACCGACTTAGTTTTTGCATTTCTTTTTGTTGCGAAGTGATTCTCTAATGGTCATTCAAATTATGGTTGAATCAATATACAGGTCATGGTGAATGGACTTCTATTCCAGCTCTCGCTTCCACTCAATTTCCTTGGTAGTGTTTATCGTGAGACTATACAGAGTTTGGTTGACATGAAATCTATGTTTCAGTTACTGGAGGTAAATGAAGGAACTTCACAGTTTACTTGCAAGTTGGCTTTCAGTTGATGTATAGAGTGTTTCTCTTTATCTTTATTTATCCACTTTTTCTCTGTAAGAAAATCTATCTTATGATGGACAAAACCTATGCTCTTTCTATTTTCAAGCCTTGTTAATGAAGAAACAAGAAGGAAATACATACAACTCTTATTTTTTTTACGTTTGGGTTTGTATTTTGTACTTATAACTTTTTTAAGGATGAGATAGATATTGTTTGCCATGCAAGTTATTTTGATATTTGTTCTCCTGTACATTGGCGAGTTGGAAATTTTTCACTTTCTAATACTGTTTTCTTGTTTCAACTCGTACTTTTGTTTTCGTTACTACCATAGGAAAAGGCTGAAATTGGTGACAAAGCTGATGCAAAGCCTCTGGAGTTACGCGGGGGGAGCATTCAGTATGACAATGTACATTTCAGGTGGTGTATGCTTCTCTTTCTATCCTTCTATTACTAATGGAGCATTTCAAGATCATTGATTTTTACTATATAAAGGCTGAGAGTTCAAAGACTTTGTTTCTTTTATAATTTTGGGTGTTTAAAAGAACTGATCTCAGAAGAAGGCTTAAATTGGGTGGGAGTGAAGGCTTTGCTTGCCTTCCCTCTGAGCCGGCATTTCTTTCTCTGGCCGTCCTGTCATTGATATATCATTCAGTATTTGTAGAGCAGTAAACATAGTTAGCAACTTAGCATGATGATGTAAAGGGTTTTTTTGGACGATAGACGTTATCTTTATGTCCCAGATTTGCATGTGATATTATTATAAGCGTATTGCTTATATGATCCATTGCTGATGCCCTATATATTTTTTTGTCCATTTATACAGTTACCTGACAGAAAGAAAGATTCTTGATGGGATATCATTTGTTGTACCTGCTGGAAAGAGTGTGGCTATTGTTGGAACCAGCGGAAGTGGTAAGGGGATCATCTTTTGATACAAAGTTCCTTTCCTCATTGAAATAATTTATTGTTCGACATGAAATACTATATGTTTATGGTTCGTGTGCTTCCTTTGGTGACTTGGTTTTACCATAGGTCTGCTGTTATTGCTTGATGTTAGCCTGGCAGTTATTAGGATAAGCAAGTGATGCCCATGCATATTTATTTCTTGTATTTTTAGTATTATTGCATGACGCAGTGTATGTTTAGTTTTACTCAATACGCATGGATTCATGAATGTATTGAATTTGCATTTGCTTGCAGGCAAGTCCACCATTCTCAGATTGCTCTTCAGGTTCTTTGACACCCATTCTGGAAGTGTAAGCAAACTAATTCTGTTTTCTTTTATTGTTTCCTGTTGGTGCAATATGGGATTAATTTACAAAGTATGCAGTGTTATCTTAGTGTTGGAGTCTGATCCTGATGGTTCAAGTCGCGAGTGGTCGTCACTTGTTAGGTTTTGCCTTGCTTATAGTCATTGCTGAATGTTTTTATGCTGTTTGCAATTTCTAATCATTTAAACAAAGTTTATGATGATAATAGTACTAGTAAGAACTTGCCATCAATCTACTCGTCAGCTCAAAACATGTTTTAAGCTGTTTTAAATTTTTAATCTGCTAGATATCAGGAAGGAAACAGCTTGGTGTAACGCACCTAGGGATGACTAAAGATTGAATTATTAAAAGGAAGAACATAAAATATTCCCTGAAAAATAACAATCTACGTAACTAAACAAGGAATTGGATTGAATTTTGACTTGAATTAGAGATAACCAAGCAAGGGTTTTAATAGATTGTATTTCACGATTCAAAGGAAGAATAAATTCTTCCCGTTCTCATAAAAAGTTTGTCATTGACAGATAAAGATAGATGGTCAAGATATTCGGGATGTGACGCTTGAGAGTGTACGGAAGTCTATTGGTGTTGTGCCCCAAGATACAGTAAGTCCAAATAAGCAACTTCATTTTTGTTCCGTTTCTGGTTTTAGTTGGTATTACGGCAAACTCTGAGGTGGCTATGCAGGATCTTGCTGGTCTTAAGTAGTAACAGCCTAATAAGGAAATATCTTGTGGTTCATTGGCAGGTACTTTTCAATGATACGATATTTCACAACATTCATTATGGTAATCTTTCAGCAACAAAAGAAGAGGTATAAGACAGATGAGTGTCTATTTTATTTTTATTCCTTGAAAAGCTTCTTGTGCATTGTTTAATCTACTGTGCTAATTTCTTGGCCTAAATAATTATTTTTGTTTAGGTGTATGATGCTGCTCGACGCGCAGCAATACATGACACTATCATGAAGTTCCCTGACAGGTATTCTACTGTTGTAGGGGAACGAGGACTCAAGGTGAGAAGACTGATGCTATCTACCAAGGAATTTATTTGCTGTAGTTATGGAATAAACATCCCCCTATGAGGGCTAGGTTGGGTTAGGGTACTACATGAGTTTAATTTTATGCAGAGTTGTACATCTACCTCCTGCAAAGTCAGTTTTTTGTAGTGTTTTTAAATTGCTTATTATTGTTTACTGTATAACATGCTGACAGAAAAATGAGGGAAAAGGAATACACAACTGTTTGTTAATCCTTCTTGGTGGAACTATTGAATTCTGAAAAAAAATTGATAATAATTCTGTGCAGTTAAGTGGTGGTGAGAAACAGCGTGTGGCACTGGCTCGTGCATTCTTGAAAGCACCTCCAATTCTGTAACCACTCTCTTCTTTTTCCATAATTTTTTTTCTATCTATTCATGCTTTCATCTCCTTTAAGGAGAAAGTAGGCTGACTATTTTATGATGTTCTTTTTATTTGACACCCACAGTTTATGTGATGAAGCTACAAGTGCACTAGATAGCACCACAGAAGCAGAAATATTAACTGCATTGAAGTCCTTGGCAACTAATCGAACATCAATTTTCATTGCCCATAGGCTAACCACTGCAATGCAGTGCGATGAGGTAAGCATTCTTCCACCTATGTGTGGCTTCTCCTGCATTTTTAGATCTTTGTCACCTTAACATCTGTTACTTTGTAATTCATACTAAGGTTGGGTTCGTGAGCATGAAAGAGTGTTGTATGAGTTGCAGTTTTGTCATACCTTTTAAACTATTGAACTCTTAAGCTATTAAGGCCTTGTTTGATGGCTACAATTGGCTTGCATTGGATAACTCACTAGATTCAACAAATGTTGAATGAAAAAGTAGATGCTCACTTGAATAGTTTGTCCAAGTGTAGGTAGAAGATAGATTAGGAGTGATAAGTTTTCTTCACAATTAATCCATCTCTTACCTTCACTTTGACAAACTATGCAAGTGGGCATCCACTTCTTCATTCAACATTCATTGAATCTAGTGAGTTGCACAATCCTAGACACCAAACGAGGCATAAATGTCTTGTTATCAAAGTCTTTGTTGTGCTACCCTCTGTCCTACAATTCCTTTATCTTTTCATATTCCTTTTGTACATTGCTATATCTTTCTGTATTCCTTTTTATCTTATTCCTTTCCAAATCAAATCTCAGATAATAGTTCTGGAGAATGGGAAAGTAGTTGAACAGGGACCCCATGATGTTCTCTTGTCTAAGGCAGGAAGATATGCACAGCTCTGGGGACAGCAAAATAACACAATTGATGTGCTTGATTCCACCGTTAAATTGGGAGCATGACCTTGTTCCTATTCCTCCACCCCTCTCTCCCTCCCAAAATAAGAAAGAGTGGCTTAAGAGCTGTTTTTCTGTCAGTCTTGCGGTATTTTATTAGCCACCTTGGATAATCAACGCATAGATATATTGAATTGGTATACATGAGGATGCATTTGGGTTTAAGCAATGCTCTTGCGTGTGCTTGAAAGATCGATAAATGGCATGTGTATTTTGCCATACGATTCTTCTATGATCTTCACTTGACAATAATTTTCAAGCACATGCTTCTGTGATAAGGTGGGTAGTACTGCTCGGTTCCTTCTGATAAATTGTACAGAAGCCAGTTTAGCTTTGAGAAGCATGCACTGTGTTACCAGGGCAGCCAATGAACCTCGAAAGAGATTGTGTAAATTAGCTTACTGATACCCGAAGCAGCACTATATCCTTGCTGCTTAGGATTGAATTCAGTTCACTTCTATACATCATTTTAGGAAGGATTGTAGAATTTTTTCCATTCCATTTGTTAGTCGCAATTCTCCATTGTATATTTGTGCACTATTTTTATCCAATAGAATTTTGGCTGTGTGCTTTCAGTTCTATCTATCCATGCACAAGATGTAAATCAGTGTAATATTTTGGCAATTTATGTTTACACATGTATCTTCTTCTTTTTCGCGCAAATTGCGCCTTGCATTGTGTGAATTTATGGTTCTTTATTGTGTTTGTGGAGTGAAAGGTGATTTAGCTTACATTATCCTTTTGTCGTATCGTTAGCGACATTGTGTAACGTATTAGCGTTATGTCAAATCTGGCGTAACAATTGCATGTCGAACAGATTAGGAAGTTACTGTCACTTGTAGAAGTCGAGTTTGTTCATCGTACAGTTGTCAAAATAGTCGTTGCATGTAACGCTTACCTGGTCACCTACCCTGAGCACGGACAAAAGTGCCCGGTGTATAAATCTATCTATAGAGAAGTTCTTGATCACTTGAGTCTCAGAGTGATTTGAATGCATGTTATGTGATGAGAATTTTTCCAGTTTTGAAAGAGTTCTAGGGTTTTGAGTGTTCATTTGGTAATTTTCACCTGTACCTTCCCATTTGCTTTTACCTCAGGTGCTGCATTTGCTCTCTCCTAAGGTTTGTTTGTTCTCTTTTCTTTGCTCCAATCTACCTTTCCTTCTATATAGAATCTATATCCATAGCTGCATTTTTACAGGGTTTTTCGTAACATCTTTCTTTCGAGCTTCTAAGGTCCGGTTGGCGGAGTTTTCCTGTCCCGTGTTTTTTCTCTTATTTTAATTGCAGTAATTTTTCATTTGCCTGTATCCTTTATAACCACCCTTGCTTCAAATTTTGAAAACACAAAAATTTACTTGTGCTGCAAAAGGTAAAAAAGGGAAGGAAAAGGAAGACTACCATTTGGCCTGTGTAGGGTTATTCATCCTTGTTCTCCTTTTGCATGTACATGTTAACACTGGATCCTCAATGTAGGAGTTTGAAAATGAGTACACAATTGAGGAAATCAAAATAGGATGTGAAAAAAGACAAGTTACTAGCTAGTAGGGAGCTTGTTTAGGGGTGCTTATTCAGGAAGCACTTTTGCTAGATGCACGTTCAAATTTGAATTAAAGTCTAAAATGATCTTTTAAAAGTGTTTTTATAATCCAGAAACAATTTTGACTTCTTCTGTCGAAAGTTGTCAAAAATGTTTTCTTTTTTGTTATTTCAAGGCATTTTTAGCCTTTTTGAAAGCACTTCCAAACGGATACCTCTAGAAAACAAGAGTTATGGTTATTATCAGTAAATCAATGTGGTAAAAAATTCAAGTTCTACTTTTCATCATAAGAAAATTTGTTTCAAGCCGTTACTGTTTGACGAAAAAAATAGAAATATGTTTGCCTTGCAAACCTACTCTCTTTGTTTAGGGGGGGGGCTTCTTAAAAAATCACTTATGTGCCTAAGCACTTTTGCTAAAAGCACGTTGAAATTGTATTGAAGTCTAAAGAGTACTCGTAAAAAAGCTTGTAACCCAAGTTATGCAAGTGGACTAAGGGTGGTTTGGTGATTTTGAATAAAAAACGCACTTGCAAAAGTGTCTTTATAATCTAAAAGTACTTTTGACTTAAACACGAAATGTTTTTTGTCAATAAATCATTGCGGTAAAAATTTCTAGTTCTGCTCTAAGAAAATTTGTTTCAAGAGTTTTATTGTTTGATGAAAAAAAGTAGAATGTTTTCACCTTGCCAACCTTCTTTCTCTTTGTGGTAAAATTAGCAAAGAAGGTAACCTCATCAGTGATGAGCTGTAAATATAAAATATGCTGGTGCTGATGTGGGTGCATCCGTTACAAATGAATTGGCATTTTGCATTTACAGAATTTACCAAAATTTTCATTTGGTGTTTTCCTCTTTCCATTCCCACCAAAGGGTTAAAAACAATGGTCAAAAATCTTACCTATTATGTCCTAATTTTCTTTTGCTTCTAACTTTACTTTAGGTAAGTTTTCATGTTCTTTATGTCTCTTTTCTCTGAATTAATTTTAAAGACACTAACATGGAAAGTAAAGTTTCTTACAAAAGCTGATATGGGAATAGTAACAGAAAATTACAAACGAATTATATACAGGAATTGGTTACAAACTTTTAATCAAAAATAGAACTCGAGAACACTGAATCGTGGTTTCTATCGAGCTTATTGTAGGTTTAGTGTGTCTCCGGTTCTTGAGCGTATTATTTATATTACAAACATGGGTTGAAATTAAAATGTATATGGTACATTCCAGGGATGGAAATATGGGAAGGAAGTGACCTAGTTGAAGGGAGAAGGAAGAGTGCCCGAATATCGGCATTGAAGGAGGTTAAGAAGAACAATGAAATCTCCAAATCCAATGGCAATGCCGGTAGCGCGAATGGTCAGGATCAGACTCATGTTGCAGCAAAAACAGCAGCTTCTGGTGCCAAGAGGGGCCGAAAGCGCAAAAAACTTGAAGATGTAGTTCTATCTTCTCAACAGGTCGTTCTTTCCCTGCCTTACTCTTACATTATGTATTGACATAAATTCTTTTTTCTTGATATTGTCGATAGTGTATCAATTACATGTTGGCACCTTTTGTGACAATGATATCGACACCTTAACGATACGATACAGTGTTCGTTCTTTAATAAAGAAACAATGTTCGTTTAAGTGAAGAACTAACGTATATATGTGCATATATACATTGGAACTCTCGTTTATCTTGGATACTTATTTCAGCTGCAGGGTCCTTTCCATAAGTTGCAGCTCAGTAATCCTTCCCTTCTCATTTGCCGTTGCATGCAGGATTTTGAAGACCAAATACATGAAGTCGACGCGATCAAGATCAGTGAGCCTCTTATTTTTAACGTAGATTTTGTCTAAATTCAAGATTTCCGAATGCAGTAACGTAGTTATTGTTCATGTTGCAGAACAACTGTTATCGACGCCAGTGTCGGTGAAACAAGTATGCGAGTACATCCTTAACACACTACAGAGGTGTGTGAACATTTTTTTTCTCTCTTCTGCAATGTTTCAATTACTAGCTGGAAAATTACTTAAGGGTGTCGATTATTTACATACGGTATGGTTTTTTATCTTAATCTTTCTGCTTTACATAGGAGGGACACACATGATGTATTTGCTCAGCCTGTTGACCCTAAAAAGGTTAGTTCTATACTTTGGTTTCCAAATTTTTTGTCACGTTATTTTTCTCATTTTTCTTTCTAATCATAAAACAATGATCTGTTTCTTGCTTCCCAAGGTAAAAACCTATTACACAATCATTAAAGAGCCAATGGATTTCGGCACCGTGAGAGCTAAACTTGAGGCAGGAGTGTATGAAAACCTGCAACAATTCAAGGTTCATTCCGAAACAAACGCTCTTCCTCCTGTCCCTATTCTTTCTTCTTCTTCTTCTTGCAATTTGTGCTGCACCATCTTCAACTCTCCTTCGTATCCGATGTCTTTCATAAACCGGAAAATATTACCACTTCATTTTATGTTTTGAATTGCACCGAGTTGCATGTGTAATTGGCGAAAGTATGAACTATTTTTCTTTGAATTAACAGCGTTATGTGCTTCTGATACCCAAAAATGCAATTCACTTCAACGCAAAAGCCACCGTATATTACCAAGAGGTAGGCTAATTTATTTATTTCTTCTTTTTCCTGATTTTTCTTTTTATAAAATAAACTGCCATAAAAATCTTAGTTTTCTTACCAGGCTCAAGGTATACAAGATCTAGCCAAGGAACTTTTCAGAACTCTGAGAACTGATCGACTACGTTTTCTGTTAAAATATTACTTCCATGAAATACTCTGCCCTGATGGGAATGGTGGAGATTTACACTCAAAGTTTCTTGAACCAAATGGCAAGCCAAGGTTTCTTGAACCAACTGGCAAACCGCGGCGCTTGCGTGGCTCATCTCTCAGAAGAGAAAAACAAGCAGATCCAAATCCTGGTAATTATTGCAATGACTTAAAGACTGTTTATTAGAAGATAACTAGAACAGGCGGAATTCAAGGAATTTTTCTACCTTTGCGCATTTTTATGGATGGAAAAGGAAGCTAACCTGGTTTGCTTTTCCCTTGATTTGAACAGGATTGGGAGATGATAGCAACTCAAATTTAGTCGAAGCGCAGAGGCGTTACACTTATTGTAGGCCTTCCAATGAGAATGATTCTTTAATCTCAGCTGTCTACAATGCCCCCAACAAATCACTTGTTCATGTAAGTTACTATGATATAACCTCACCTGCATAAGGAAGCACAGCATGTTAGTTTTTCACACACAAGATTTTTCGTAACTTCTGCACCGATATGTTTCATATGCAAAGAGAAAAGGACTTTTACTTGGCATGAAATTTGTTCCATGACCGAAGATTGCGATAGCCTTTCTGTATTCATATGGTGCTCATAGACCGAAGATTGCAATAGCCTGTCTGTACTCATATGGTGCTCACAGAACTTTATGAAGTGTTTGAAAAATGTTTGAATTTTGATATTATTTACTGGCTTTGGCAAACTTCTTGTGTAAGTATAAATATATAACTTGATTGCTTCTTCGTGGCAATGCAGATTGATGCTGGTTTCGGATACAAGGAAAGTCTCATGCAGTTCGTTAAAATTCTGGGGCCAACGGCTCAAATGGTTGCTAAGAAGAAATTAGAAAGTCTGGTTGCAGCTCAGAATTGCCAACCTCAGGCAACCCCTCCAATTCAGAACCAAAATTATCCGGCTTTCGCCCTATCTGCATCACCGGCACCTGGTCATCAGATTGGTGTTAATAGTGCTCAAATGCAACATAATTCCCTGTATAACTTGCCAAGGGATGTGAATGTTCCTTATTTTCATGGTGATGCTTCTGCACAAGGATATGGCCCCGCAAGAGCCGGCGTATGCATCAATGAGGGTGCTTACAAGGGAAAGATAAATGCTCCCGGCACATCCAGATTAGGCATGGAGGGTAATCTCATTGAACCGAAAGGTAAGCCACCCGTGGAAGAAGATACTTATAACAAAGCTTTCCCAGAACGGTTGGCTATTGATATAAACAAAACCATGGACTCCCCTGGTATCACCGATGGCATAGGGATTCACGGGAGCAACATGGAAGGCAGGCCTCATAAAAATCAGAACAGCAACGTTCAATTGGAGTCGCACATTCGCGTTGTTAGAGATTTGGGTGTTCCTGAGACAAACATCATAAAGTTTAGGACTGTGGATATGCTACCAAAACGTAACAATGTAGGAAACCTGCAGCAGCTTCCGCAAGCTCCGATGTCTAGGACTGCATTGAATCAGTCGAGGCTGCTACAGATCATGTCGAAAACCAACACCTATCTGAGGCCATCATCTTACTTGCCTTCACCGGCTCCAGAACTGTCGAGTTTGAGCCAGGCAACAACTTCCTTCAATGCAGCTAACTCTTCTCATGCAGGTCAGCTTCCTCAAATGAATAACAACTATGTAGCTAACCCTACACAGGCAGGTCAGCTCATGCCTCAAGTTAACCGCCCCAATGCGGCGCAAGGTGTGCAAGAAATGAGTAGCTTTCCGAGCATGAAACTGAAGCTTAGTGAGGATCATAGTGCATTGGCAAAGGGTGGTACGTTTATGAGGAGAGAACAAGAGGTGGTGTCGCTGGCGGCTCAGGGAATAATGAAGCCTCCTCCCTTGTACAATGCAATTAATAGCCATGAAAGAGCTTCAACTCAATGGTACCAAAAGGAGCCCACTCCTGAATCTTTTCTGCCCTGGCTGGTGGACTCTCAACAGCCTAACTTGGCTCTTCAGCTGTGAGTTGAGCTAAGAGAGGGACTCCTTTGAACTATCATCCTATGCATGGGACCAAATAAACCTGTTTTGTATTTCTCCTTTGAATGCCCTTTGCCTTTTCCTAAGTTAGAGACAGTTTTCTGTTTTATGTCCTAATGTGTAATGTCGTCTTTGCATTGTTCATCTATGTTGTCCTTGAACTGCTTTGGTAGCAGACCAGACTTATGTTTTATGTTCTAATGTGTAGTGTGTTTTCATTTGTGTTCATCTATGTTCATCCCTTAACTGCTTGGTAGCATATCAGACTTCCCATTAGGCTTCAATTTTTTATTATTAAGTATTGTGGTATTTTAGTTAATCTAATTTAAACTACAAAGAAAGGGATCCGAATTTGTATGCAGAAGGAAGAACACTATTATAGCCAACTCAACTAAGCTAGATCTAGTAGGACTTTAATTTAAATTCACTTTTAGCCGTCTGAACTCCAAATTATTATTTTTTTCTTGACTCACAAGTGAAGTACAAAAGCTAAAAGATGGATGTTGAAATCACTAACGGTGATGAATTCTCACAATGTGGCATCTAAAGACTCATAAGTTCTCAAAGAGAGCAAGTGGAAAGCAGACAAAAAGCACTTATTCCAAGTGAAAGCCACTTGGCTCCTTCCTTCAACCTTATATTTTAATTAGGCTCATGTGTACCATTCTAAGCAGATACTTAACCCTCCAATAACAAATAAACAAGTAAAATTTAATCATTAAACAACACATGCAGATATCTTAAGTCATTCAAATTTATGCTTAACTTATCAACATGTCAACATATGATAGACGTTGGCTGGCTCATAGCCACCTCTTACTCTGTCTCTAGCTCTCAGGGAGGGGGGACCATTACTGTACGTATCGTTTTCGCCGACTAGGGTTTACAAGAGAGGACCACCTCTGAGGTTAATTCACATGTCAATGACTCAATATTGTGATAGGCTGAAAGCCAAAAAGTTGCGAACACTTATTATTTTATGACCCCTAGGGTTGGAGGAGTTATTTTGGTTCTTGGTCCATCTTTTGTGGAGAGCTTTGATAAGTAAGTTGTGATAACTTCTTTCCCATGTGTGATAGGCTGAAAGTACATACTGCATGCAGGTTTCTAATAGGATTGTTCGTTTGGGATACATTGTTGACTCATGCCCTAACAGTTTAAGCTTCGGAAGTCTACTAATTGTCTAACATGAATCATGCACTGTTTCAGTTCTCGTAGAGATATGGAGAAAACTCATTCAACCGATCTCCATAATCATATAGAAGTTGCAACTAACTAGCAATTTCTCGTAGATTTGAGGAGTATCATTATAGTGAACTATTTTCTTTTTCTTTTTCAAACTGGTAAGGTGGCCTATTCTTTCCTTGCCTATCTTGGTAATGAATTAGGTAGAACTAGGAACGAAAGCAATAGATCAAGTTGTTGTCTAGTAATTCACTTCATGAACTAATGCATTGTTGGTTAATTTTCTAACAGTTTATCCTTTTGCAGCCCAACAACTGTTCATGCATCGTTTCAGGGTTCGCGTAAAGATATGACCTTTGTCACGCCATGAGAGTATCCAGCATAAATTGAGGAAACAAACACAAACAAATGGGGAGAAACAACAATTCCCTCTCTCATACAAATGCAAATGTTCTTTCACATCCAACCCCACTTCTTTCAAACCTGGCCGATCTCTATGATCAGATGTTGTGAGAGAGACGTTGCATACAAGTCGCATGAGAAAGTTATGGTACGATTGAGCATAGATACCTTGTGCATACAAGTAACGTCCTTCCTTGCCCGTATTGGGTAATGAAATAGGTCGAACTAGGCACTTAGGCTTCCAAGAACGAAGTCTAAAGAAAGCAAAAAGATCCGTTGTCTTCTAGTAGATCACTTCATGCACTAGGGCAATTAGAGTTTTCTTAGAATGACATCAACAACATAATAAAGTAGGGCAGCTGACAACACGGAAACACACCCCCATATGGAAAGAATATTAATTTTACTATAAGTTAATCAAAGACCATAACACATGCTCATTACTCCATAAATACAATTAAAAATCTACTTCACTTGTACTTTCAATATCTTTTTTTGTGTACTTCCATTATCGACAACCAATGAACTGCTTATTTTAATTCAATTCAGATCTTCATACACACACGTACACATGATATACGTATACCACCTTTTGAGCCCTAAAAAAGGGTTTTCAGCTCCATTCAAACAAGAAAAACCCTACTCACGGGTAACCTTCTTAACATTGTACCACTCAGAACTCCCAACTTGACACATGCACATAAAGAATTCACAACTTGACACGAGCACAAGTAAGCAACTCGTTGAAATCACACCAAAAAACGGTTTTTACTAGTGACAAATTGTAATTTATCTGTTTTGGATGAATGAAAATGACCTAAGAAATGCATTTTGCCCTCTTTGATTTTTGCCTAATGGCAAACAAATTTGAGCAAAAATAATGTTCAAGAAACAGATTTTCCGCTGATAAAGACTACAAATAGATTGTGGGGTATGTGATATACAATAAAATATGGGGCTCACGAATGCCAATGAAGTATGAAGTGCAGTAATAGCATATAGCTCCAAGTTCCAACCTCTGCAATTCTGAGAGACTGAGAGACTGCGTTTTAGCCCCACTAGACGTAGACATGAGGCGGGCTTTAAGATGCCAAAACGCATGCCATAAAAATCTACTTTCTATTTATTATGCGTTGCCAAACATTGCCAAAAGAATAAAGACAACCAACCACAGCCTCCATATTTCCCCAACATAAACATGTACATGTCAATTGTAAAGCATCAAATGAAAAGCTCTTTCTCCAGAAGGGGTTCAGATTCACTGGCAAAAGTTGACACTGCTAGACTTGTACGTTCCCTAGTAACATGTTTTTAAGTCTCTAGTTTTTACTAAAAGTAACAATCTCCAAGTACCTCTCACACTGGGAGAGAACGGGGATATATAAACCTACATGCTCTCTCTAGTAGCTTGTTTTTGCCTCTTTAGTTTTTACTAAACGCAAGTGTCTCTAAGTACCTCCCTTTAGGAGAGAAACTTACATGCAGCAAAGGTATACATACCTACATTCTCTGTAGCAGCATGTTTTTGACTCTCTACCTCTACCTCCCGGAGAGAAACTTTTATGCAGCGGGATATACATCATCTACATGATCTCGCTCCAGTAGCATGTTTTTAACTCTCTAGTTTTATATAAATAACAATCTCTAGATCTCTCACTTATCCAGTCTAGTGTGACAGTCAAGTGATGATTACGAAAGAGAGGGGAATGATGGCCAGGACAGGAAAGTTCTTTTTTCCTCCACAACCCACAATCATTTGTTCAATCCAATGGAAATGTTTTGAAGGGAAGAAGTTGTTCCCTCTCCCTTAAAGTTCCATGCCACTAATTTCATGAGTTGATCAGCCTCTTTCTCTTATTTCCTACTACCTGCAGCCAAAATAATGTATACAACAAAAAACGTACACAGATTTGTTGCCAAATTTCAACTGGTGTCACAGCATCCATTGTAATTGATATAGCACACCGGATGAATTAAGTTTAACTTGAGCATGTTCAAAATGCATGAACATAAATTGTAGTGTAGAAAGTTATGGAAATTAACGGAGAGAAAATCAGACATAACTTATTTCACCTGAGGAATATATACAAAAAAAATGCGGATATAAACACAGTTCGGATCACTAAATACATCATCAAATGAAATGGCAAGGTAAACAATATATACAACAAAGAAGATAGTAAAAGGGAGCTCCCTTCAGTCCAAGCACAGAGAAGAAAAGAAAGAAATTTATCTCCCGCATCATTCACACATTCACAGTAGAAATATCCATTCCATTTGTACTGAGTTTGAATGAATGAGTCGGCAGCTAATTCAAACCCTTTGCCCTTCCGTGAGTGGACTGAAGAAAGCTCACTTAAACCATCTCTAAGAACACATAACACACATGATTCCAACAATATTTACTGCTCCATGAAAACTATTATTCAAAGGGATCGAAAAATGGAAACAAACATTTTGGTACGTATATGCTAATTCAGAAGGGGGAAAACAAGAAAGACCAACACGACCAACAAGAAGACTCAAGTTTCTCTCTTTTTCACTAATGACTAGCTAATTGAACAAAATGTAATTATGATGTGGTGGCAATTCCAAGTACATTTTTCCCTATGATGCAACCATACAAAATTTAATAAGGTTTCCCTGAATCATTTTGATGTCTAATTAATAAATCGAAAACACGCAAATGACAAGTTAAATAGTGATCACAGTATTGATTAGTGCTTCCTTACATGGAATTTGTGTATGCAGATGGCTAGCATTCCAATTTCATGTTCAAGTATATTCCACGAATAGTTATTACTGAAATGTTATAGAAATCCTGAAAGCAATAGTATTAATTCTTACTGAAAACTTAATTATAGAAAGCCTTCAAGCAGAATTAATATTTATAACTGAAATCTTACAGAAATTCTGAAAGCAGAAATGTTCAAATCTAACATAATGAGTAACTGCTTAAAATCCTATTACTGTAATGTTACAGAGCTCTTAAAACCCAATTAACATTTCTGTATTTATGGGGATGTTCATGTATATATTCTCATATAGATATAGGTGTAGAAATTTTTCAAATTACCGGAAAATAGTGTCAAATTCCGACTGTCCATGACTTGTAATGTAAGTCCACGACTTGCTTGCTCTCCTTTTCTTCTGTTTCCACTTACACATAATTAGAACCAGATAATTTAAAGTGGGGGGAGTACTCCTTTTTATTCATTTCTCCTTGGATTTCTTTTTTTGGCCAAAGTAACATAGATCTCAAAGTAAAAAAGTATTTCTTGCATGAACCCTAACCCTAAGTAAAAGAAATCCCATTATTATGAACCAGAGATCGACAACCACCAAAAACATCAGATCAAATATATGCATCGCCATAGATGCATCCCTATGAATTGCTCTTAGCAAAATATATAGTAAACAAGGATGGTATAATATATAGCTTTCATCACCACAATTTAGTAAAATTAAGGATTAAAATTAGTAAAGATTGTGTAATTTATACTAAGAGAATCTCGTCGTAAAATTAAGGACCTTTTGACCCAAATAAATAAAATTATGGGCCTTTTTCAGAGATTAGGGGGTAACAAATAGATAATGGGACAAGTGAGAAAGGACCAATTTGTAAAAAATGCAGCAAACACATATATATCATAGGACAGACTAAAAGATTTTCAGACTTACTAATAATAGTACCTCCACAGGAACGTCCTTACAACTTCACCAAAAAGTAAATCCTTGCAATTCAACATCCATCAGCAGCCGCACTGTGAATAAATCTGTGATGATATATATTCAGTAGATTTGAAGAAATAGAACGCAGCCACAAAGAAAAATAGACAAAACCCATGACTAATTAAATAACTGAAGAAAAATAGATAATTAATCAAAAAGAGTCGTGCAAAAATCAAGGAGGGAGAGCCGGAGAGGGAGGAGGGAGAGGGAAAAGGGGAAGGAGGAGAGCAAGTGTCGCTGTCTTTCATGAGAATCAGAGAAGGAAAGCGATATATTGGAGATCTCTCTATCTACCCGATCTTTCTACACAAATCTGGCAAAAGCACTGGAGTTTATGTGTTACTATATACCAAAAGAATCAATAAAATAAAATAAAAAAGTGGTATTTTCTTTTCTTTTCTTTTCCAGGAGACCTTTTGATACTTATGACCATATACTATCTAGTATTTACTCATTCAACATGGATACACTACAATACAAGGGTCTCTCTCTCCATCTCCAGATATATATCACCAGAGACTCGGAGAGATGATTATGCCACTCATATATACAGCTCACCCTTTCCACTACTGTGTGGAGAAGAAATAGGTGGTGGGGTTTCTTTGACCATAGTTTTGCTTGCTTCTATCTCTATCTTTATCTCTCTCTCTCTCTACTGTACTAATGTGTGTTGCACTAGTATCTAGGTCTAAATCTTCTCTCAGTATTTGTAGGGCAGAAGTACGCTATATATAGGGTTTGAGGTCACAGATGAGTCTGGCGGAGAAAGTCAGGGTCTCATACTCGTTGAGTCATTCTGATTATCGAAATGACTTAACTACCCCTCACCCTTCTACTCCATCGTATTTTATGTACATACCATGTAGGACCCTACAAGTAGAATACCATAATGACTGACTGATATTGCATTAGACCACACATACGGTAGGCCTTATCTACTGTTAAAACACAACTCGTTGAAATTCAAATTTTGTCTTTCAATTCTTAAAATTCAACTCAACTCGTATCTCATTTTGCCTCTTATTATCAAAATTTGGTAACAACTTTGTTAATAATGTTTATGTGACAGTGACACAAATAGTAGGACCCATTGTTGCTTGAGTTGTACACCGGCTCGAAATAGGTCGAGGTTATACTAGACTTAACTATTGCTTGGGTCATTGAAGCTCAATTCGTGAAAGAAAAAAAGCATGTGTATGGTTTGGCTCGATAAGAAACAAGCCAAATTTAATATGTTCAACTCCTATATTTTTTTCACTAACAGCTCAAACTATATTCTACTCAACAAGTTTGGTTGGAATGAGAGATGTTCGAGCTCGGCTAGGATAAGAAGCAAGCCAAGTCTAGTTTTAACTAAAAAAAAATGAAAAAGCCAAAAGTGATATTCGGTTTTGCTCAATTCATTTACCTTAATTATTGTTGAAACGCGTGTCACGTGTCTCAAAAAATATTAAAGTTATATTTTTCTTAATTGAAAAAAAAAATTTAATTTTTATTAATTTTTCAGCAACGTATGTGGTACACATTTAAGCTACAATGGGTCTTTTTGTGCCATGTAAACAATTTTGATAAATTTATTAACGGATTTTGACTGTATGAGGTAAAGTGAGACATAAGTTGAATTTCAAGAAACTAAATGACAAAATTTGAGTTTTAAAAAGATAAATGTGACTTGAGTTGAGTTTCGAGAATGTAAATATCATCAAGCCTATATAATATATACACACACACATTTGTTTTGGTCAAAACCTATAGGGTTATATAACACCAGAGGCATTAATCCTCAGCTTAATTATAATCTCTTCATATGCGGGATCGATCATTGTTTCTTATTTATTTCCATAAATTACGGGTGCTTAAAATATTTTTGTCCAGCTTACTATTTGTGGATCATGGGATCATATTTTAGGGTTAACTGTATTTTACACTTTTAAAGTTCTATGTAATTTTTAAAATAGGTAATGAGGTTTTAATTTTCTTACATTATTCCCTAAAGTTTTGAAATTGTATCAATTTATAGATTTTTTCTAATGAATTATTTAAATCTTCATTAAATTAATGACATTGTGAGCACAAAATTAAAACTTTAAAAGAGTAAATTGTAGTTGGGGCCATATTTTATATAGAAAAGGATGAGAGAACTGAGAACGTATTACTATTGTAAACGAATCAAAGTGTTTTCAAGGAACTCTCGCTTTAGATAAAAGTTCAGTAAGAAAAAGTCGCAATGTATTGAAACTACTGTGTTAGATTTTCTTCTTTTTGGGATTGATGTACTATTTGTTTGTATTTAAATGTTTCACCAAATTCATTTTATCTTCAAAATTTAGATTACTTAATGATTATAATTTATATCGACTGAAATTCATATAAAAAAAAGGATAGATGAATAAAAATTAGTAAAAACAAGAAAATTAAAAGTAATATAACTATGATACACATAAAACTGACATACTTATACATTCTCTAATACATAGATGACTTTTTACTATTATATATGAAACTCACATGAATGTGTCAACAATTGTATCACCAACTGTATAAATAACATTAACACATGTTGGGTTTAACTATTGCATAGTGCAATAAGTATGTAGTTAAAGATTAATTGGGTCCATATTTCATGCTTGTATCCAACACAGCTTGTTCTATATTCGATTTTTTATGCTGGTAAATCATACGATGGTGACTAAGGAAAACCAAAATGTTTATGTGAGTCTTTATGACTCTTAAAAAAGTGGATTGACGTAAGTTAGTCACCAACTGGTCCTTTTTAAAAATAAAAATAAAAAAATAAAAATTGGGTCCATTGGGAGACCTTGTCCAGGATTCCCTGAGAGAATATGGGTGTCTGATCCATGACCTCATGTCCTCGCAAAAGGACTCTCATATATGATGATTCCTTTATAGCTAAGGCAAACAAGTAAGCACGATCATGTGTGGTTATGTCTTCATGTGCATGAGTATACCAGCACAATGTTTCAAAGTTGAAACGATCGACAACTCTTTAATTAATTTTCTTATAATTTTACACCAAAATAATGGAGTTTGCCACCGCCGTCAGAGCCACCCCATGTTTGTTTGTCTGGGAAAAGGGTGGCCATTGGCCACGCCACCCTCTATCTTTACCTACCATTTTCATATTTCATTCACACCACCACCATATTATTCCAACAACAACAGCAACAGAAAGCCGTGCACATTCAAAGTACTTATAATTATGGCACGTTCCCTTCATTTCAATTTGCAAAGGATAAAAATATGAGGTCTCGTTTGGTGGCTTAAACGTGATAAAATAAGAGTAATTAAAATGAATATAAATCCAAGTTGTTGTGCAATGTACATTAACATGTGCAAAATTTATGTTACAACTAGCCACTATTTTCAAATTTGGTATTTTTATGTGTCTTGTACTATATACAGGATATTCCGCGTCGACGTTTAGACTGATTTTCGATTTGATTGGTTTTGTATGGTTTTAATTGTTTCCTCAATTCTCAGTCAAAGACCTCATCTATAGCATTCTCTTTAAGTCGACCCGCACCCCTGCGAAAGGCTCGCGAACAGTACCATACTGGACAATTGTTTTTAACTTCAACTAGTAATTAGTTGGTAAGACTTTTGTTATGCAAGTAGCAACTATAACATGTCCATGTGCTCTTATATACTGTGTGTTATTCGTGGATGCAAATTTTGTACACGGCTAATTTGACGAAATTCTCACCTACAAGAGAACAAATAGCGTTAGCCTAATAGACGAACATCCTGAAAAATGGAGAGGGTTTCCGCCAAAAGTCCTCTTATGCCTAAGTCAGAAAAGTACATGGATTTAGAAATCTATTTGAAACCAGTACATTGATTTTAGAGTTTATCATATACAACAATACATTATACTAAAAGGGCAAGGGATTTGTTTTCTTAGTTAAGAGTATTTACTCTTGCTCTTGAGCCCCTAGTTCGATTCATCATTTCCTCAAGATCGCCTGTATAAATGTGCAATTTAGGCACAATTAATCAACATAAAATTAATATCGAAATTTCTATTCACAAAAGCCGAACCAAATATTTCTCTTACTACAAGTGAAACTACAATTGTCAATTGTATTTAGATTTGGGCTTATCTACTGTTGAATTTGGAAAAGAAAATGGACTGTGTACAACAATAAAAGCCCATACCCAAAAACCTGGGCAGATCAAAGTACCAGGCCCAAATCAAAAGAGGTCCATCTTATTTTTAGTAAGAAAAACAGTAACTCTGTTTCAAGGAAAGTGGGAGGGGCGTTGACGAACGCGGAGAGAAGCAGGAACACAACACAGGCAGGTGAATTTCAGAAGAAAGAGGGCTGATTCATCCGGCTCAAGGCGGAGGAAGGAGATCTTCTTCTCTGTGACTGTACTGGGGTTTCCAAATTTAGGGCTTTCGTCATCCGCCCTCTTCAATTTCAAATCCGTGCAGTCGCAGGGAGACTCTGTTTTTGGTGACCAAAACGCAGAAGAAGGAGGGGTAAAGCTCGCGTTTTGAATGAGCGGCGAGTGTCAGAGGCTCGGCAATTGATTTGGGGATTAGGGTTTTGCAATTCGATTGAGTGGAGAAGAGGGGGTAGTCGGAAATGGCTTACAGAAGGAGGCAGCAGGTTTCGTCGTCGTCCCCGTCATCGGCGTCAAGCACGAGCTTTCGATTTGAAGAAGAAGAGGAAGATAAATCTCTGTACCCACTGCCGCCGCCGCAGTCCGACGATTCGCTTGCGGCCAAAGCCATTCGAGCCTCCTCGGCCCACCGCGACTCTTCTCTCTCCTCGGCTTACGCTGCTCGCGGTGCTCAGCCTGCTGTCAACTCGTCCTCCCCAACGTCCTCATTGCCTTCCCGATATTCCAACCCCGCCACCACTGCATCTTCTTCTCCGTCCTCAAAGGTGAATTGTGTGTTTTGTTGCATCTGATTGCGGTTTTTGTTCTGCCCATTACTCAAATTTTGCTGCTTTCTGTTGGATTTTCAGCCATATGAGTATACATCAATGAAGAATGTGAGTGAATCCAAACATGGGTTTTGGGGTGTTCTTGCTAGAAAAGCTAAAGCCATTCTCGACGACGACGATAATGCAGCTCAAGATTATGATTCAACCCGAACAAAAAGGGTGGACATGCCGTCTACACCGACAAGGGGTAAGGTGAGATACAGTCTTCATCTTGTCTTTATAGTAGCTTGGCATTTTTCAAAGACTTACAGTTGCTGCTGCATTGTTGAATGATTGTGTATTTGCACACTGATAGTATCTAATACTCTAATTTGTGTATCAACTGACTATTTGCAGTATCCTGAACCAAACCAATTTGTTGAGAGCAGCGGAAAGACTGAGAATCCCACATTACAGAAGGGATTGGGTGCATTTACATCATCACTTAGTTATATTAGTGGCACCATTGGGAATGCCTTGGAGGTAGGCGATATGCAATTTTCGTTCAATTTGAAGTTTAAATGAGTTTTAAATGTTTTTCTCATGCTGTCAAAAGTAATTCTAATACTTTTCCTGCTGTTTCACTCTATTCCTGAAATGTAGTATAGTTATCCTGGCGTGTTTATAAATGATGCAAATAAGAATGGAACATCTACTCTGTGCGTGTGTATTTGCATCTGCACAATTTCATTGCGTATGCATATTTATGCAGTTCTATGTTTAGCTGTCTCCTTACTCTGCAGTCAGTCCAATAATTGGTACTTGTGCCTGTTTGATCATATATGCACTGTTTCTGTTTCACTCTTTGACAGGAGGGTCGTACAATTGTTGAGAAAGGGACTGCAGACTTCATTCAAGAAACTCGTAAGCATATCAGGAAAAAGCCTAGTGGTTCTGCACAAAAATCAGAACCTCAGACGCAAGCTGACCTCGAACTCCAATTGAAGGCTTCTCGCGACGTAAGGTGGCAACTTTTGTGTCACTGGTTGATATAATAGATGTTTCTTGGTGTGGCTTGAACTTTTCACACTTGTTATTATAGTGGAATATGAACAAATGTTGGAATATTGGAATAGTTTAATAGGATGTAACTAGTTTTCTCCTAATCGTGTATGAAAATCTATGGAATCTGGTGTGCCCCAACACTTAATGGAATCAAAAGTCTCAAATGACTTATATTCTCTATCCATAATCTTGCTACTAGGTTCATGTGAAGCATCTTTTGAACCATAGGCTTAGCACAGCCCGCTGTATCTTATTTATGAGAGCAGGAAACCATAGGGAAAATGAGGAATTTTAAGATGGCCGAGTTATATATTCAATGCCTTCTATCATAGTTGTTTGATGTTTGTATGTTACTTGTAATAGTAAGATGCATGATTTGCCTTTCTTTGCACTACAGGTTGCAATGGCAATGGCTGCCAAAGCAAAACTTCTTCTTCGGGAGTTGAAGACTGTCAAAGCAGATTTTGCTTTTGCGAAGGAGCGATGTGCTCAGCTGGAGGAAGAAAACAAAATCCTTCGGGAGAATCGTGAAAGGGGAGACAGCCCTGAAGATGATGATTTGGTATTCATTTTTTTCCCTTTCTTCATTTCTAGTGTTTTTGGTTTATTCTGTCACATTGCCTTTTTCTTTCCTTAATTTATGTTGAGACTGGTGAAAATTATTATATGGTTTACGATTCACCATCTTCCTTCTTTAGGTTATTTTTTTTATGATATATTCAATAATTCAAGACCTTTGGATAGTTGAAGCAGTACAGTAATCTCCTTGTTACATTGCAATGTTTGTGCATCATATCACTTTCTATATCCATAATGGCATCGGGTTGCAATGTGTTTGATAATAACATTTCTGTTCAGATACGACTGCAATTGGAAACCCTTTTGGCAGAAAAGGCAAGATTGGCACACGAAAATTCAGTATATGCACGTGAAAACCGCTTCCTAAGGGAGGTTGTCGAATATCACCAACTCACTATGCAGGATGTTGTATACCTGGATGAGGGAACTGAAGAAGTCACCGAAGTCTATCCCATCAAGGTACCTTCTCGTTTCCAGTCCTTCACCAATCCCTGTCATCTTCACTGCCTTCTAAGCCGACTTTGACATCATTTTTCATTGACTCAGGTCATCCCTCCTTATCCTTCACAGCCATCAGAAGTCCGAGGAGCTTCCCAAAGTACTTCCCAATGATGGAAAATGGTACCGAATGACCCCGAAGATGTTCCTCTTTGATTGGCAAGGGGATATGTACTTTCAACAAAGGCTTGAAGTTGTAGCAATTTTATTTGTTGTTTGTAATATACTTTTTGCCATTTATAATCGGTCCTCCCAATCGCTTGGCCCATATAATGTGATGTAGTTCATGTGTTGTAAGTTTTAAGCTTTCAAGCTTGTTAATCCACAATGTTAATTTATTTGTGGTTGGGAGTTGAAATATCTCTTTGCATTTTGATAAATTGGCACGTTGGCAGCTATTGATAATTTTGCCAGAGGTAACGGGCACAAATTTGAATGGACTCAAGTTTCACTGTTAGCGATATGTCCAAAGGAGAGAGAAACTTACACGCAAGTGGGATGATAAGGTGGCGGTATCCGAAGCCTGTCAGGGCCGTCATGTGTTTTAATTTTTCAGGTAATATTGGGTTTTTGGTTTGTGATACCGTAATTTTAGTATTCCCGTTGCATGTAAGTTCTTTTCGATATCAATATGCAACAGAGTAGAAGTATGAAATCAAATTCAACAGATAGTCTCATCCCCTTCAAAAGTTTATTTTTGAAAATTGAATGCTATCTATAAACATGAAATGAAAGGTTCTGGTCCTTTTGGTTTTGGACCAACAAATCAAATGCTGTGTATTAATAGTATTCCACCTGCTCATGTGACATTTTACTGAAGCATTAATGGTCATGAAAATCTGAAGCATATGCCAACTACAGAAGACCGCCATGGGTTATTTGTTCATACTTTGCGATTTTTCTTTCATAGAATGTACTACTGGAGAGCAACTTATATGGAACGGGTTTACTGTTACGTGGAGTCTCGATCCAATAACAGATTGCCATGTGGAGAAAAACTTGCACATGACAATGCATTATTGGACAAGGGACACCACGTGGCGATGAACTCGTTTCATATAAGTCTCACTCGTACTACTGAGTGGTCCAAAAAATCAACAATTAGATCTTGCATATAAGAATCTAGTGGATCTTGCAACGATTAAATCTTACATAAAACTTTTACCATTGAGTGAAACATAGTATTTTAACTGAACCCCATACATTGATGTCAAAACCTTCATATAAGAAAGCAACTTTAACAAAACAATTATACTGCTACTCTATAAGCAATAACATGTGTTTATGCATGACATTATATTATTGACACGAAACACCACAATAATTATATACTAATGGGCTGAGTTTCGTCCAACTAGATGGACAGTCTCATCAATGATTCAGAATCAGAGTGATATTTTTGTTTTCTTTATTTCTTTCGAGGAATCAAAGTGATGGTTAGATAGCATAGCAGTTTGTTTAAAACAGAGAATATTTCCCTAATTTAGCTAACTACTTTCCTATGTGCCAATTAAGCAAACAACTTCAAGACAGATGTAATGTCCAAAGCTTGTGGACAGCTCCTAGCTAGCCTTTTTTTTTTTTTAATAAGAATTCATTTCATTCATTTTTTTTTTCCCCAAATAAGAATTCATTTCATTCGGCGGCCTACTTATGCATCATATCACTAATATCTAACCATAATTTTATGGGAATGCTAGTCATCTTTTCAGTTGGACCTTTTTCGTTCTATTTTTTCGGTTAAACTTTTTATTATGTAATGTTGCATCATGGTTATAATTGTTTATTTTTCAGGTCACGCTTTAAATATTAATTCTGTAAAAAATCAATTAAAATTATAAATCGTTTAACCATTCGATTAATATTGTCGAAATTTTAGTGTTTAATTAAATAACATGGTTCTTCTATTTATTGGAAATCTATAAGATGACTACACAATTTCAGATTTAGTTGATTTTTAAAGAGTGACTTAGATTATAGACACTTTGAATAATCGTGCAACATTGTAAGATGAGAAGAAGAACTGAGAAGGTTGAAATGAATTGCTTGCATATATTACTCTAATTTTAATTTACAAAAACACATTGATTAAACTACTTTGTTTTTGTCTTAAATTGTTTTTTGTTTTTGTTTTCTCTTAAGACATGGTTGGAAATGAAGCATAGCTTGCATAGGATTCCTCTGATGTCTAAGGTGTGTTAGAAAAAAGTACATGGGCACAGCACGTTGCGCCGGAGACAACAATGTAGGGATCAAAACAGTCCATGTCACCTTTGGGAACCTCCCAAAATTATTAAAATCATGCACATCTTGCAAAACCCTAATCACTTGCACTCTATATTTATTATGCAAATCACATTGTTTTTGTGTATTCAATTAGTTATACCAAACACAGCTCATCATTACATCACTCACAACCATTATACAAAAATAGGCAAAAATAAACTAAATCAAAATACTTTTGAGATGCATTAAGGCTGGATTTCGGTGTTTGAGCGTTGATGTATCTCTCTTTATTTGTAAGTAAAATGTGTTAAGTTCAATTTCCATGAATGATGAATTCGACATCAAATAAAAAAAAGAGAGTAAAACTACATGAATCAAAAATACAATTATGCTTGAGATTACATACGCCAACAATACGTATTTAACATTCATCGATATGTAATTACGTAAATGAATAAAGAAGTTTCTCATTGTGTAGAGCCTTGGTCAAATCATATACAATGACCTCAATTTTACAAAATACCAAGTTGTGGTTCAAAGAGCAACCGACTTAAACTAACCAAACTCATTATATTCCAAGAACAAGATGACAACTTAACACTCCCATCCTTTGATTAAGACCATTATTGCAATGTAATTATAAATTCGTAATTTCTTAGAGGGGCCTAATTTCTTGCTTAACCCAATTAAAAAACAAATCACGCTTACATAATTGTCACTCGTATGTGAACAGTCATCAACTATAAGTATAATAGAAATACGTAAAATATCAATGTAATTCGTAATCATAACTTATATCTAAACAGCTATCAATTTTTAGTTGACAGTTACTCACTTGATCGATAACCATTAATCTTCAACTCTAATTGTTTTTACTTTTAACAAAAATTGTAGTGTGTAGGAGGTGTAGACATGGAGACCGTAGAGTCAGAGACTAACGATGCGAATATTCAAGGGAGTGAAAAGAGGGCCGCGAGCCCCACCCTCCGAAAGCAGCGTGGTTTTCATTTGCACAACTCACATGCTGTAACCGGGCCCACCCCGCGGGCCCCGGTCCCACATCCGGTGACCTCTCCACAGCACCCGATTGGATCCATGATATCACGCGCCATGAAAGCGCGTGGTTTTACTCGCTCTCCTCCTCCTGTCATTCTCGCCGTGAGGTGTCAATCTTAAAATCTTCCAGCAACGACAGAGAAGGAGAGAGAGAGAGAGAGAGAGAGAGTCTGAAAATCTGAAGGACATGGAATCCGCATCGCCTCTCTCTTCTTTCTCTCTCTAGCTACAGCAGCAAGCAAAAAACGCCATTAAAACCCTCTCAATTCTAAACCCCACCACTCTGCCCACCATTACTTTTACTCCTACCCAGCAAACCCAGCAGACCCAGCAGTGTACAAGTCTCACACCATTTCACTCAATTCTCTACCCTTCTGAGCTCTTTTCCTCCATTGGGATTTTAATGTCGGGTTCATACGCTCAGAATTTCTCACCGGCAAGAGCACTCTCGCCGCACCTGAGAACGCCGCCGGATGTGGACAGCCAGTACTTGACGGAGCTGCTGGCGGAGCACCAAAAGCTCGGCCCTTTCGCCCAGGTCGTCCCCATATGCGGCCGCCTCTTGAATCAAGGTTTCTACCCTTTTAACCATCTTTTACTATCGGATTAAGTTCTTATTTTCTGTTTTGTGATTCGGATTTAGAATTGTTTTGGATGTTTTTTGAGCTTCTTAACCCAATTGAGATTGTGCAATGAAAAATCTCTGTATGCTGTTCATTTCTGTATGTGTGTATTGGGTAATTGCTTTTTCTGGATGCTTCGTGCCGAAAACCGGAATCTTTCAGCTTTTTCCCGTGAACCCAATTGAGATTATGCCATGAAAAAGCTCTACCTGCTGTTCATTTCTGTATTTGGGAATTGGGTAATTGATGAACTATGAGATGCTTGAGGAAAAAGATCAGAACTTGTTGATAGGGAGAGTAGAATGTCGAATTTTCTGCATCTAGGAAGGGCATGAAGATTTAATTCTTTGGGGTAAAATGGAACTTCTTTTTTCTCCACAATATTGAAGTTGACTTGTATGTTTGTTTATGTTATGTGTTCTTTCAGTTCATGTAATCACTAATCGCTCCAACTCATGAGTTTTCTATTCGTAATATCGACGAGTTGAACTCTGTCAGGAAACTGATTCCATGCTCTATATTCTTGTTTTCATTGTGTTATTATATGTTGAGGAAGGAAATTGCTAACTTTGGTACTCTTCTGTATTGATAGAGATAATTCGCGTCTCTGGAATGATGCCCAACCAAGGGTTTAGTGACTTTGACAGACTGCAACGTGGAAGCCCTAGCCCTATTGGTTCAGACATAATGCCAAATTATAGAGGGTCAGGCCTTGGTGGCTGGAATGGACGGCCTCATGATGTAAGTGTTGGCAATTATGTACTCTCTAATGCAACACCCATATTTTGCACATCCGCTCTTCCATTTTTCTTTATATATGGCACAGTAGTTTATTGATTATTTTTCTTGCTGCCCCCTGCCTGATTTAATAAAATACATATGCCTAAATGAGTTTCCTGCTAGATTTGTATGTTTGTCTATGCATACCTCCGTAACTGGTATGAAAAGAATGTCAGTCTGAAAAACTAGTTATAATACTCGTAAATAGTAGTGTGGCATTCAGCAAGAAGAAAGCATAATCAGGTCCTGAGAGATAGCCAGTAGTATTCCACTCGGAAGACTTGGATCTTGCCTGAAGTGGGATTAGAATGTGCAATGCAGTATGGGGAGTTTGGAAGTTAATTATGGTGGTCTTCTATCCACAGGTTGAGACACAGTGTTGCTTACTTTTTTGTGGACTTGAAGACTGCCAAAACACTCTTATGTATCAGCCTACGGCATTGTTTCTTCCTGGGTCAGTTATCCACTGACTTTTTCCAAATTCATCTATTTGCATTAGGCGGCTTTCTCAATTGTGAATTCATTTTGATCCAGGATATAGTCAAAGTGTGGTTAAGGCAAGGGTGTCCGTAAATCCACTGGCTTCATATACCATTAAATCCATTATTATATGGTAAATAGTGGAAGTTTCAGCTTTATAATACGGTTAAAGCTTAATTGATTTTGTTTACTCCCATGCCATTTTATGTTGCTTGACAAGCTTGGATTCCCACTATGTTGATTGTATGTATATTAAGCTTTTGTCACATTTATTTTATATGGAATGAACTGCAGGTTCCCATCTTCCCTCCTTTTCTCAGTTATATCTTTTTATCAGTACCACAAAGCTACGTCTGTTCATCTTTTTTTGCGTCCTGGTATAGTTTCAATAGTTTGGCTTTGGTTGCATAATGTAACAGAGATTAGGCGGTCCACAAGGGATGAATATGGAGTGGCAAGTCGCACCATCAAGCCCAAGTTCCTACATTGTGAAGAGGATATTGCGCTTGGATATTCCAGTGGATAGCTTTCCAAATGTAAGCCACCCATATAACTTGAGAGTGCGTTAAGGGACATTGCTATCTTAAATTCGAAGTTGTCGGTTTAATGGTTAACAAAAACATATTATTGCGAGGTGTTTGCATGCGCAAGCACACACACAGAGTTGTTGGTTTAATGGTTAACAAAAACATATTATTGGGAGGTGTTTGCATGTGCAAGCACACACACAGAGTTATTATTTAATAAGGTTCTTGAAATAGGTACATGTTTCTCAATTCATCTCAGGATTCTCAGCCGCACATATGATTTAATGATCGACTGAGAAACAAGTTCTTATTTAATTTGTGGTACTGAAACTTCTATTTTGTAGTTCAATTTTGTGGGCCGGCTTCTGGGTCCTAGAGGCAATTCACTAAAGCGGGTGGAGGCTTCTACAGGCTGTCGTGTGTACATAAGAGGAAAATGTTCAATAAGAGATATTGACAAGGTAGAATTATTCCCAGTTTTGTTGTTTGTTAAGAAAAGAAATTTTCATTATTTTAAATCAAGTTCATTTTTTTCTTGTGTTTCCATTTTATGCTAACTATTTTGTTTACGTATTTTGACATGTATTTCTTGCTTTCTTATTCTCAAGGAGGAATCTTTGAGGGGAAGACCAGGCTATGAACATCTGAACGATCCGCTGCACATTATAATTAAGGGTGAATTGCCTGCTAATACTGTTGACATGCGGTTGAGACAGGCAAAACAAATCATAGAAGAAGTTCTCAAACCTATGGTATTGTTTCTGACTCGTCCCTTCGGCTTTTCAATACAAATACTTTCCTTTGCCTTTTGGCTATGAAGTATCGTTTTTGTCAAATACATATAACAATGAATCATGAAACTGATTTCTCCTTCCCTCAATATACAATACGTACATGCCCTTCATTCATAAAAAAATACCGCTTGGTCTTTAATTGCATTTTTCACACAAACTGTGAGCTATAACTCAGTTTTTAATCACATTTTTTCACAAAAATCATGGATACTGAATTCTGATTTTCATAGGCACGTGCACATATCCTAATGAACACGGGCACGTGCACATATCCTAATGAATAGTGATCTTCTCACTCATTTTAAACTTCTGCATTCCAAAGTCAAAAAAATGCAAATTACTAAAAAAATAAGAGGAAAACTTTCAGTATGTGAATTTGGACTGCGTGTTTGGTTCGCCCATACACACAAAAAGCCCTCCCACCTCTTTATTATATCATTTTAAATCTTCTGACATCTTATACTCTTAATCCATGTAAGTTGTAGCAGCAGATAGAAAAGTATGGTCTTTAAATTGTCAAGAGGCCACAAAATAAAGGAATTTCCCACTAATCCAAATGATCTATCTTTAAAATAAATAAAGTTTGCAAACGAAAATAAAAAAGTACAACTAATCCAAATGATATTTTTTTGTGTACAAACTAAATTTGAGATTTGTATATTTTTACAACTATTTGACCGAAAGAAGTAATCAAGAAAAAAAAAAGTGTTTTGCGATCTGAACTGTCCTAATAGACAAAGAAAGACATATATAGAAATAGAAGACATTTGAATAGAAATGGCGGGTGTGTTTTAATAGAAAAGCGAATTACTCGTCGTATAGGGGTTAAATTTAGAATCGTTGATTGATATTAATGTTGGAGATGTTTGAGTAGTAATACCATTCCAAACTTTGTCCCACATTGGTCACCACCAAAAAGTTCCTACCCTTTATAAGGCTATGTGATTGGAGTAATGGAACCATGGAGAGGAAAATTGAGCTCAACCTTGGGTTTGGGCTTTGGGGGTGTGAAAATTAATTAATAATTAATATATATAATTAATATTAATTAATTGTCAAAAGATGGGCCTTGGGCTCTAATTAATTGTCAGAGTTGATGTTATATGTTTATCTCTTTTGTTGTTTTAT